>JAGFMF010011402.1:64202-121816 GCA_019455555.1 Galemys pyrenaicus
GAGACAAGGACAGACTGGGGACACCTGGTGGGGAGGGGAGGGGGAGGGTTGAGGGAAGATGGGAGCACGAGGGACTGAGGTGATGGTGCACTGGTGTTACGGTGATGGGGAATACATGGGGATACAATTGATGTCAAACACATGTAAATTTAAAAATTTTATATAAAAATATAAAGGTACACAAAAAAGTTTGTTAGTAGCTGTTAGCATAAGTATATATATTTTAAAATTGCAGTTTCTAAATCACTCGTCCATATCACAAGGACAGATACTGTGTGTTTCTTGTTTTCAAGTTGAATAAATTATTTACCAATATTTCTTCCCAGCATCCCTGCAGTTTCTCCTTGTGCCTGTTTCCCATCAAAAATAAACCCTAGCATGGTAATTCTGTAGCCCTTTGAAAGCATGGATTCCTGTGTGCTCATGGTTCTAAGATACAAGAAGCAACTGCGGGATTGTGTGGTTGGATCCAATTTGCAACATTTGAATGATAGTGGGCAGGTTTAAAGTTAAGTCTAACTCATTGAATGGGCACCTGCCTATTTGATGTTTATGTCTTTGAAAACTATATATTAGTGTATATTGTTTGGATTATACAAGTCAGGGGGATTCACATTTCTCTGGATGCATTTCATAGATAAGAAATAAAGTAATGTATTAACCTAAGATAATTAACTTTGAGAGACACAAATCCCTTCATAATTTCATTTAATTTAAAAAATGAATTTTTTTAAATTCAATTTTAAAAATCCCTTCATTTCATTTAAAAAATCCCTTCATTTAAAAAATGATCTTCAATGCATGTAATAAACAATGAATATTTCATAATGACCCTTATTTATGGTATTTTTAGGCAACTTTATTGGAAGATTTTGTATGGCTCCAGCTTGTGTAAAAGAAGGACATGTGTTGCATATCTGTGGACAGTTTTTTAAAAGGTTGTTTAGAGCTCTCTTTGCCTCAACAAAAGACTTACATGTAGTTATGACTTTCCCCCTACTAACCAAAACTATTAAAATAACTTTTATAAGAATAAAACATCAGACATTTCAGTGTTTATCTTTCCCTGTAGAGATGATTCAAAATGTAAGACTTGACTTTCAGTTCACAGAGTGTATTTTAAAACATGTGCATAAATTTAGTTATCTTTCCCTTGAAATTGCCTTGAGTGACTTAGTGACAAATATAATGAGGCTGATTGGGTAGGTTGTAAAGGTCAGTATTTTCCAAGGGCTCTGTCTATCTCTCTGTCTCTGTCTTGTTCTCTTTTTCTCTCTAGAGACACTCACCTTTGGAGCCCTACCTGCTTGTGAGAAACCTGAACCCCTAAATAAAAGTCCTGGGAAGACCTCATGAACAGGTCACATAGAGACTGAGAGAGCAACCCCGGGAGCCTGGATGCCCCAGGAGTCCCAATGTCCTGGCTGCAGCTGTGTGTACCCTCCCATCCCACCTTGTGAGTGACTCTAGTCCTGGTCTTACTGTTCTGGGTGCAGTCACATCTGAGTCCCCAAGTGACCTCAAGGAATAAAACCCTTGGCATCATGGCAACTAGCTCTCATTGTCACATAAAAATATTGTCAGTGTTTTATAGTGCTGAGTCTGGGCTTATTTGTTCCATAGACACAGATGCCTCTGGAACACTGGTTTCTGAAAGACTCTTGTTGATAGAACATGAGTTTGGTGAGCACAAGAAACTTACAGTGTGAGTTCAGAATGTGGTCCAGACCACGTGGCTTCTGAGAAAGAAGGGTTTTAATCTCTAGATTAAAACTAGGTCACCATGATGCTAATTTCTGCTTTATCCTTTCATATTTAAATGTGTGGACTGAATTAAACATTTAAATTTGCTATCATCCTACTACCTCATTTCCACAGTTTTAATTGAATTGCTTAGTTAGAAATTTTTCTTTCAACTTCAGGTTAGAGTCGGATTTTCTTATTTTAAAATGCATCATTATATTAGGTGGTAATTTAAAAGAAAAGATGCTGACTTTTTTTTTATAAGAGAAAATGTCAAAAAGTAGTTTAGTAATAACATGTATGCTGCCTATCTGTATGGGAGACAGCACTGAATAACTCACCCAAGTGGTGTCAGATGTCATTTTAAATAGCTAAGACAGAAAGATTTGGGGAATGCAGAAAGGAAAGGCCACTACTTGAAATCTGACTGTACAGTTGAGGCACCAGAGATGGGGGAGTGGGCTGAGGAGCAAAGGGAAGGGGACCCAATGGGCCTTGGTGAGCACCACCACTGGTGCTGTGGTGGGTAGGGTGTGCACCTGTACTTCTAAGTCATATACAGTATTGCAAACTTTAATAAAATATAATACAGGGAAAAATGGAAGCTGTAACTAGGGAGGTTTTGGGGAAGTCTCAGTAGACAAAGGTATACAGATTGAAGTTGTGCATTCTCTACTTAAAAGAAATAAGGAAATTAGGTCTTTCTAGGAGAGGACCTTACAGAGGGACGTTTACAGATAAATGTCTTTTGCAAAAACAGCTTCTGATGCTATTCAGAGCCCCTCCCGTGAAACCTCCCATCAACATTTCCCCAAAGACATGTTAGTGAGAGTGACCCTTCCTATAGCAGCAGAATCAAATTCTGCAAGTCCAGATACAACAGCATCTTTCAAGTGCCCACTTGTATCAGAACACTTACTGGGAGAGCTCAAAAATACCAGCAAGGAATGTGCCTGTAAGGAAAGGTGCTGGGCCTGGGATCCTGTATTTTTCCAGGTTGCCCAGATGACTTCAGTTTACACCAGGGTTTGAAAAACTTTACTCTGGAATCTTCTAAATTTTCATCTGGCAGAGAAGTCAAGGCATGTGTTCCTGGTGTTTTTGAAAATTTGAAAGACTAGTGGGGGGCCTCTAAAAATATGGGGTGAAAGGAAAAGAATTATGAGAAGCATATGGAAGTCCCAGGAATAAGGGCAAAAGGCTTGACTTGTGGAGAATTAGAAAATTCCATTATGGGAAGCAGAAAATACCTAAGACAGGGGGCTCTATTTGTGATGCTGGGAAGGGTGGATTCTCTGAGACCCTTCAGGGAATATGAGGATGCAAAGGAGAGAAGCAGAAAGCAAGAGTGGTGATTATAGAACAGAAGCCTTCAGAGACTGCAGTCAGTAAGACCAGTTTGGGGGCCCTGCTGATAATGCATACTGCTGTTTATGGGGCAGTGGCCTGGAAATAGGAGAGCAAAAGGAAGTATGTTCAACTTCTTTCAGAACTGATTTTATCTAAAAATATGACCCCATGTTCCAATAACCTGCTACTCTGGACATCAGTAATAAAAAATTCTCTAACTTTCTTACTCTAGAATAAATCCTGTAATGTATAAAAAACAGATTAAAAATCTTTGAACTGGAAAAACATAAACTCAAAAATTTTAAACTTCTTGTTCAAGGGTTCTGATTGGTCCCCAAAGATCCTCAGACTAAACAGGCTGAGAAACACAGATTCAACAACTTAAAACCAATTGCGTGGGCTGTGGTAGAACTGTCCAGCTGTGAACTGAGAGTCCAGGCTCCAAATCTACTGTGATAAAGTCTTCCCTGTCTTGCCATATGCTGTTTAAAATAATACTGAATAACCTGCTTTGCCAAAAATTCCATAAAGACAGTGAACTGTCTTAATGGAATAAAAAAATGAATTTTTATTAATTTTGTTTCTCAAATACATTATCCATTGTGTTTTTCTAGTTTACACATTTTCTGAAATGTGTTTTCTGAATTTCTAGTTTATAATATACAGATCATTGTAACTCACATTTAAGTACCTTTTCAGACAATCCTTCAATATCGAGAGGATAAACTAAACATTTTTTCAGTGACTTGCTAACGTCACACAAATAGTAAAACCTCTGGTGTTTTGATTCGAATGATTTGATTTTTCCCTTTCCTCATCAACTTTTTTCTTTTCTTTTGATGTGGGTGTCTAGTAAAAATTGGCATCACAATATATTTTCATCTGGAATTTATGGTCCTTTCTAAGTACTTCATAATTAGGAAAAATTTACACTATTTGAAATATTTTATGGGAATAAGGAAAGTATGGTCATTCTTTCCAGTGATTGTGTACTCTACAGGAAATGCTAGCCTGTGCAGTAGGACAAGAAAAATTGAAGCCAGCCAGCTTATGTTTTTACAGAAACACACAAATAAGTGCAGGTTGCAACAGTTTTTAATTACTCCTAACTGGAAATCATCCAAATGCTATTCAGCTTGTGAAAGGATGACCGTTACTGGTTCATTTTTGCATTAGAATAATAATCAGCAATAAAAAAGTAGGGGCTTGAATGAATTTCAGAGGCATTGTGCTTAACAAAAGAAGTCAATCTTCAGAGTATAATTAGTATAGGTTTCTTCATGTGATTTTTGTAAAAGGACAAAACCATAAGTGACAAAAGACTGATTAGGGGTATCAGTGGTTATGGAGTCTGAGGACAGGTACCTAGCAGTTCAAGGGGTTGACTCTCAGCACTATGAAGCTATCCACAGCCATAGCAGCATGTGTTTGATCCTGGCCAAGGAGGTGACCCATATGATGCAACAGACCTCTTCTGTCTTGCCTGGTGCCCCACTTAGTATATTTCACTCAGTCCACCTGTTCTGCTCCCAACTCTGTCACTGGTGAATCCTGTCACCCAAATCCCTGCTCCTCTGGCTTGCACCCCAGCTCTTGTATGCATGAATAAATTTTAAAAAGCTATAGAAAAGTTTTCCTGTAGAGAGAATAGGGTGCTGGGTTTGGGTTGGGAGCGGTAATGTGGAATTCACAAGAATGAATTTTGAAATGTGTTTTCTGAATTACAGAAATAATATATATTACCTGTATAAAATATACATACAATGCCTCTTCCATCCATACACATACATGCATATATATATTTATAGTTGAGTTACAGTTGATGATGATGGTATGTAACTCCTAAAGCTGCATATTTTGTAACCATTGTCATATAGGGATCCCTGTGATAGTACTTCTGCCCTGATCACAACCTCTGGTGTTAGATTTGGTTTCTGTGTTTTCTAGGAATGAATCTGTGACATTGAATGCACTGTATTACACAATGAGTCATTATATAAGAATTCCACACTGATCAAGAAGGGCAATACAAGTAGAAGGTACTACAAAAATTCTAGCAACTGGTTTTGATTACTTTTGCATAAACATACAAGCTATTTTTCACTGATTTTGATCTCAGATATTAGATTTACTTAATTTAATTTAAATGAGTCCCTATTAGATATTCTGTCAGAATGATTGGTGAGAAATGAATTGTTTTAAACAGGTAAATTAATTCATCTTCCAGTAGTGGTGTTAGCTTTTTATTATCAATTATTGTTATTAAATTGCCATTTATTATGCTTACTGCATGTGATAGGATACACTGAGTACAATTTGTGGATGTTATACCTTCATTTGATAGCCAGGAGACTCAGGGAGGTAGTTAAGGATGAGGGACATGCTGTCCTTACAGAGGAGAAAGTCTCCCCCCTATACACAGAAAGTATACTACATTTTGTTCTCTTTCTTTGCTCATCCATACACAGAAACATGTTCTTTGGTCTAGTCCATTCCTAAGTTTCTAGAGCATCCTCATATAGAAGGGGGCAGTTTGACACACCCATGGAATTAGATTTGGAAGACTTTTTACGTTTGTATTTATAGTTTGGTTCAGTATGGGAATCAATATTTTACTCTGTGGTTCATGACTGTATCCAACCAAGGCTCCTGTAGGATACAGGTATTCATTACGTGCTTGCAGATCGTCTTTTGTCTTCGATTCAGAAGTCAAATATTGCTCACTTAACTTGTTATCTAGGGAAGCAGAGTTAGGAGGCATCTTTATATTCCAGTGGTTGCAGGCCTGTAGTGTAAAGCAAACATGGGTGGAAAGAAAGAAAGAGAGAGCGAGAAGGAGGGAGGAAGGTAGTTAGAGGAAGACTGAGATCATGATGTTTCTTTGCAAAACTAACTTACAAATGTATAGGTTTATGTAAGGGGCTCTCAATATTTTACCAGCATTTTGATAGTGCATATTGGGTGTTGGCTCTCTGTCCTTGGGTGTGTGCTTTCATGTTATTTCCTGAAGTCTTTGTCTTTTTTTTTTTTTTTTTGAGAATTTTGCCTCCAGCTACTTTTTTTGTTTTAAAAAGATTGATTTATTTATGCATACAAGAGCTGGGACACCAGAGGTGAAAGGATTCACCAGAGACAGAGTAGGGAGCAGAACAGGCAGAACCACTGAAATATACTGCTTGGGGGAGCAGCGGGAAAGGCAGGAGCGTTCTGCCGGCCATGTGGGTCACCTACCCTGGCTGGGGATCAAAGTCGAGCTGATGTGCCATAGATGCTTCACAGTGCCATGCTCAATCTGCTGCACCTCCGGGGAGGCCCATGCCTCTAGCTACTCTTTTCTGCTCTAAGAACAAGCTATTCATTTCTGCCTTCCCCACAATGTTTCATTTGTCATAGCATTAGTTTTTTTATCTCTGTCTTATGATTAACATTCTCTAAAATTCCAGTTTGCTTCAAGTTACATTGAAAACTTGGTTTATGATATACATACAGTACAACTCAAAGTTGTAGATTTAAATCCAGGGAGTTTTGAAAAATGTGTGCAGTCTTTTAACTATCACATAAAGTACAATATAAAATAGTCCTGTCATTCCACAGCACTCCAACTTGCCCCATTGTCTCTCTTTCCAGATCCCCCTGGAACCTCCATCAGATTATGTGTCTCTGCACTTTTACCTTTCTGGAGAGTCATATCACCACCATATGTATCCTTGTGTGTCTACCTTCTTTCACTCAGCATAGTGTGTTTAAAATTAACTGCATTGTATCATGTATCAATAGTATGCTAAAATATTCCTGCATAGTATGTTTCATGATTTGTGTATGCATTCACCAGTGAATGTATAAAGAAAATGTGACATGAATATATATAATGTGATATATATTATGTGTATGTGTCTTAGCCCAGGAAGTAGCTGAGTGAATGAGCACTTCTGTTCCACTCTGTCTTTCTGTATGTCCATATCTATTTGTATGTATAGCTATACATATACACATGTCTTTATATATATATATAAAAAAATTTGGCCTTAAAAATTAATGAAATTCTTCCATTTGCAATTACATGGATGAAATTAGAGGATTTTATACTAGGTTAAGAAACCAGACTCAAAGATAAAAGTCACATGATTTCCCTTGTATGTAGAATCTGAAAATTTAGAGCTCATAGAAAATGAGAAAACTGTGTTAGCCAGAGGCTGGGGTTGGGAGAAAAGGAGGATGTTGGTCAGAGGGTCCAGTTTTTCAGTTATGAGTAAGATCTGGAGATCTTATGTTCGGCATGGTGATTAAAGTTAATACTGGATTATATGCAGTTTTGCTGAGAGTAGATCTCATGTGTGCACACCACAAAGGAAATACATATATAGAGAAATTTTAACTTAGACATAATTATCTTTTCTAAAATGTGTTAACTGAATGGAGAGTGAAATAATAGTTTTAAAAATTGCAACTAAAAAATGGTGGTTAAGTATACAGTATTTACTATACATTTAAATATTTGTCAACCATTATTTAATGCTAGTTGTATATCATTAGCTAGAACTGAGTATTTCTTTTGGTTCTTTCTTAGGTATAGTTCATGTAGACTGGCATTGATAAAACTAAGTGTGCCATTCAATAAGTTATGACAAATAAATATTAGAATTCAGTTTATATGTGGTAAATAAAAGTTACTGTGAAAACTGTAGGGAATGGTTATTGTGACTATTGGTGAAAATTGTATTATCCACAGATCATATTAAAATCCAAAAAGAAATTTTATTCATATGTGGAAGACACCACAGAGTTAGCATTTTTACCAATAAGTGGTGGTTAAACTATGAATTGTAAATTCCTCTGAAAGTTTAATTTATCATGAAGAACTGTTTTGATCTGTGATAATCCTGGTCCTCTCAGACTGTTGCCAATTAGCCTTGGGATCAGCTGAACCTGGCATTAGTGCAAGAGCAGAGAGAGTCCTTTAACCCCACATCATGTAATACCTGACCTTTTAAAGAATTTACTCCTTGGGCTTTATAGGACTATAGCAACGATTACCTAGTGGACTCCTGTAGGGTAAATTGAAAAGTATCAGGCTTTTCCACTCTTCCCACCATTGGTGTAATGATGGACACCTGTGGTGCTGCATGCATGCCTAAGTGGGCATGCGCAAGTGGGTGCACCTGGGCTTAGAAACGGGCATGTAAGGGCGGCGTCACAAGGACACCATCAGAAGAGCAGAGGACAACCAAAGAAAGGAGAGGAGAGAGAGAAAGAGAGAGAAAGGGGTTAGAGAGCCCAGAGAGTGAAGGTATGCAGGGGACCGGGAGGCTTACCAGCCTCCCTCTGATGTAAATATCAATAAAAAACCTGAAAAAAACCACTGAGGGCTCCAGGGCTCCTTCCTTTACCTGTCTGCTAGAAATCATTGAGAACTTGCTCTCTGCCTTTGCTGGCACCACAGCACCCCATCAATAGATAACTGTCCATCAAAGAAGCACATTAGTTTACAGACTAGAGAGATCATCTGTACCATCTGAATGGTACAATCTTATAAACTGCAAGCAAGTAAATCCTGTAGGTCGCGTGAGTAGCCACGAGAATTTAAGTTGAGTATATAAAACTTGTCCAGAGCACATCTTCTGTGGAAAGTCAGGACTACTGTTGCTACACTGATTGACCCTAGAGTTGTGTCAGTGCTGGCTGTGCTGTTAATTTTGGAACAGAAGCTATTGTAGAATGGACAATATTTAGCAAATATTTAGGTGATTATTGTGGCAAGACCACAGGCCAGCAAGGCAGGGAGGCTGACCCCAGACAGAGGGGGCCCAGGAAGCAGCCGAGCCTCCAGCACCCCCATGAATCTTTTACGCTCTTTCTCTAGGCTTTCTCTGGCACTCTGTCTCATGGGCTCACCTCTTGTGTAGTCATGCTGCTTATCCTTGTAGCCCTTACCTGTCTGCAAGTGACACCACCATGCTGGCCTCCAGGCTCAGGTGTGCATACTTACACATGTTTGAACAGCCAATCTCCAGGTGCCCACAGGCACGTGTGCCCCACACTCACACTCAAAGTACCTTCTACATTAACACAATCAAGGGCCATAGGCAACAGCCACAGAGACTGGTGGTGTAAAAAAGCTGCTGGATTCATTTACCTGACAGTGATACATTTTACTTTCTATTTGCAGACTTGCCTGTCCCACTGTTTTCCTTTTGTGTTTGACCTTGTGGTTTATAGTCCCAGGGAAGGAGGTAGGAGCTGTGACCTAGACGAAGAGGTAGCTTTGGGTTTCAAGGAGGCTTTCTTGACCCCTAACATAACAGAGCCATGAATGGTATGGGATGTATGGACAAAAAAGTATTCCCCATGTTTTTATCTCCCATGTCCCGTATCAGCAGCCAAGATGGGCGGCAATGCTATGGCTTACCTGAGTTCCAAATGGTGAGAGCTCACCTTTTCTGCCTTTGTGGGTGTTGGAGGGAGGAGAAGCAGAACTAGGAGAAGCAAGATGTAGTCCTGTGTCCCCTCTCCCAGCAGGAGTCCTGAAAGAAGGAGGTCTGCCAGATGTCTGTAGGAGAAAGCCTAAGATGGGGCCTACTGTAGGGTAAATGGAAAAATAATCAGGCTTTTCTTCCCTCCCACCATTGGTGTAGATGATGGACACCTGCCATCCTGCACGCATGCCTGATGGCGGGCACCTTGAGTAGGGTGTGGGTATGCACAAGTGGGCACACCTGAGCTTAGACACAGGCATATAAGGGTGGCCTCATGAGGACGCCAGGAGAGAGCAGGGAGGAAAGAGAAGAGTAAGAAGCAGTAGTAGTGGCAGAGACACGAGAGGCTAGAGAGCCCATAGAGTGAAGATGTGCTGGGGGCTCGGGGGCCTGTCAGCCTCCTGGCACCCCCGACACACCTGCCTGCCGTGAGCCTAGTCACCTCTGATACGATGATTCAATAAAATCCTGAAAAAGCCACCGAGGCTCCAGAAGTCCTCCTTGCCGCATCTGCTTGGAATCGTTGAGGACCTGCTCTGTGCCCTGCTGGCACAACACCTACTGAGGACTCTGCTTAGCTATCAGGGAAGAGTTTGTTTTGCTCCCAAGTTAGAGCAGACTCATCCAGGTACATTCTGAGGCTTTCTCAGAGTGTGGCCTGAGCTCTCAGGTGTCACCTTGAGCTGCCTTAATTGGGAATAATTCATAAATAGTCACGGAAGGACCAGGAATATGCTGAGTCTCTTCTTGGAGAGTTTGCCAATGGTGTCCCCAAAGACAGCATAGAGGGCTCTGCTAAATGCAGCAAAGATGCCTTGTCTGGGATTCATCCAACCTCAAGAGGCTTGAGATCACCTGTTGACTTAACCTGAGTCTTCAGGGAGGTGGGTGAACCCTGCCCAACCAGAGAAGAGACTGTGAAGCTTCATCAGCCTTCAGCATCTAGAGCCATATCCTACAGAACGCTCAGGGAGAGTCCCAGCCACCTTCTACTTCCTGGTGGACAGTTGGAGAGATCCACCAGAAGTGTTTGGGGTGTCCACCTCCCCTCCTTGCATGTTGATCATGTAGGAGTCAGCACCATCTTGGGGTGGAAAAGGCCCAGGTCAGACTCTGAAACACATCTTTGATTCCAGACATACAGACAACAATTACTTAGTTAAACTATTCCATCTGACTGCAGTCACCTCCACTACAATAAAATGTAATTTTCTACCAACTGGCGGTTCAGCTCAGCAGACTCAAAATCATTATAGAGAAATGGGAGGTATGTATTTTTCATGCTCCAAGGTAAGTGTGAGTACATCTGAGACCTCAGTCCAGTATTTTCCTTACTTTGTCATTTGTGTAGCTAAATTATTCAAAATTATATTTACTACATTGAGATTAAAGTGGAACCAGTATATGGCATATACCCCTGAGTCTGCAAAAAAACATAAGGACAATCCTTTTGGACACCTCTCACCGCTTCTGGGTATCCTCAGGAAGACCCAAGTGGAGAGGAGAATGGTAAACCCTCACTAGTTCTGCAGCTTCTCCCAGCTACAGACCCCTGAACTGGGGGCATCCACCAGAATGAAGACAGTTCCCCAAAAATATCGGGAATGAAAATCACCTGAGTTATTATTTTTCTGTCCATCTAGAATATAGAGGTCTTCATTTTTTTTTTTAAATTCTGCATGCCTCCTTTTTGCTCATCCTCACAACCTGCTCATTCTAACAATACATTAAGGAAATGTATTGAATTCCTACTCTCCAGATAGTTCAGTGGTGTCTCAGAAGGCAGTGCACAAGTATCCAGAAGGAATCTACAATCTGAGAGGAAAGAAAAATATCAGTCCTTTGTACAAGCCTCTCCAAACACAGACAGACAAAAACAAAAACAGTTTCTAAAATCAAATAGGTCTTTGAGGCAAATCATAGCTCCTTCCTTCTGCCCATCCTGACACAGCAGCAATCCCTGTGGGCAGGAGGAGCTAGCCACATCCTGCTGTTTGCACCAGTGGGTGACTGAATTTTATGGTTTCATTTCACATGGTCTATGAGCTTTCCCTTTGGGGTGGCTACAGTATAATGTATGTATAGATACACTCTTGGGCACATCCTTATTTTGTTAAACTCACTCTAATAGTGCCACTTCACTGGCTTAGAGGTAAGCTGAATGTAGAGGCTGCAGCCAGTTGGCCTGATTCAAATGAAAATTCTCACCATCTCTGAGTAAGCTAAACACTGACTCATAGGGCTCACATCACAACTGAAAGAACTAGAACATTAATTAGTGAGTCAATTAATATTATCCTATCCTAATATTATAGCCCTTATACTATCCTAATATTAAAGCCCCTACTTTAACATGTGGACACATGTTAATCTATACTTTTCATTCTTTCCATCTGTTCATCCTTATTATTACTAATTAATTTCCATGTTGCTTCATTAGTAAGCATGTGCTAAGAACTACAGTCACCTACTAAATTAGGTGCTCTGCAAGGAGCTGTAACGTAGTGTTTTGATAGTGGGTAGCTGGAGTCTATTGAACAAAATTATAATTTAGTCTCTGTCCAACTGGAAACTAAAGAGGTTCTTTTGCCCCTTGAGTGTGCTCCAAGCTAGGTACCAGGGTGGGCTCAGGGGTCCATAGCCAGTTGGCAAGCAGGGAGCAGTGAGCTGCTGTCTCCCCTTCTCACGTGTACCCTCGTATATCTAGTGGGTATCTTGCAGACCCCATCTGTGGCATGAGGATGGGAACAGAGCCTTCTTCCTTGCTCCCTCAAAGTTAGGACCAGACCCCTCACGTCTTAGCAAGTCTTGGGGGGAGACTGGAGGCAGCTCCTTTCAGCTTCTGTCCATAGAGACTCTCTTTGGGGCCTGCTGACATGCCCCCCATCAGGGAGAACATGTTTCTCATTCTGTTACAGGAACAAATTGCTGGCTTAAGTCCTGTTGCCTGAAGGGTATAGTTGGGTTGGTCAGACTCAGCACTGCTTCCTTGTAAGGGGTGCTTTTACCATTGAACAAACAGGTGAAATTATTTGGGGATCATAATGCAGGTAGTGTTTGTAGCATAAAACAGCTTGTCTGTAATCAGGACTCATTGCAAGTCTTATAAAAGTTTTATAAGGTGAAATTCATTAATAGCTGTCAATTTGTTAAAATAGAATCTGTCAGATGACATCTTTCATTTAAGTAGTAGCTATTATTAGTATAGTTGTAAAAGTAGGCATATTGATGGCAATGTTTCCCTTGAATTTAGTATGTAGACTAAGTAAAATAATATAGTTTGAAATCCTGCATTAGTGTTGGTTTTAATTAACATTTAATGTTAACTCATTGGTACAGAAACCACATTTTTCTATGGTTTTGAATTAAAATTCTTCATTTTCACTTCATGACAATTTTCATGTCATTCTTTAAATTACACTTAATGGTCACTTATAATGTGTGTATTTTAGGCATACAGGGTGACCCCTCTACAAATACATGTTATCATACCATGCCCAACACAGTCCTCCACCATGAACCTGGCCATGTAGCTATCTCTCCTCTTAATGAACTTGCATTTTATAGGAATTTAGGTTTTTAGTTATAATTTAACAAATAGTATCCTGGCATCCACAAAATTCTCATTTTTGAGAGTCTTACAGAATGAGAAAAAAGCTTGAAAACAAGGTCTTCAAAAAGTGTTTCCCTTCTACAATGTAATTCTGCTGTCATGTCTCTCCTGGCTAATGATAACTCAACTCCAGCTGATCATCATAATGGGCACACCAACTCCCTTGCCATGTTTAGCCATCTTAAATATAAATCTGTATTGTAACTTCACAGCTAGAAATGTGGCGTTTTTTTCTACACTGCTTTCATTTGATGTTTCATTTTATTTTGTCAAGTGGGGAAAGCTCTCTATATCTGGATGACATTGCAGAGTCCTCTTCAGAATGAGACCTGAGAATGTCTAGCAATATCCTTGACATTCACCCATTAAAACTGCAGCTTGGATGTGATTCAAAGTAGCTTAGCCTTACCCAGCAATAACTCATCATTTGCTTTGTAGCTTTCCCTTTTCAACTAGCCAGGTGCTATTCTCTTTGCTCTTCTGTGCAGCTCTGCAGCCCATCGGCTCATGTGCTGTCACTATGCATGCAAACCTGAAAGTAAATTTCAGACTTATCAGCCTTGCTTTCATAGAGCTATTTAAATTAGCAGTTCATTCCAGTATCACAATGTCCATCAGTGACATTCAACCCACATGGATATGAACTGCTGTCATCAACTGTATCTTTAAATTAAGGAAGTGTCCACTGGGAACATGGTGTTTCCTCAATGTCAAATTGTCTTCACCCTTACAGATAAGATGACTGATTACGAAGGTACACAAAATTTTTTTCATGTTTCAGAGTTGAAAACTTATTGAATATCTACATTAGCATGATATAAGGTATTCGAAGAACCACCTTATTGAACTCAGAAATATTTTATCATTGTAAAAGAGATACTTTAAAATAAATAAAACATTGCTGAAATAAGTAAAATATGTAGATGATGAAAATATGTTAGGTACAGAAACACATAAATTTAAAATCCAACAGTTAAAATCGTATAATTATATTGGCTATTTTTGTTATTAACACCTTCTTAAATAATTATGCAAATTCTTATGAGATTTACCTGAAGCACATTGGTGGCTTGTGATAAAGCATGAATTATTACAGCTTCATTACAGCATTACAATTATTAAAATGTTTGTTCTAAAATGGACGTGGTCTATTTTAGAAAGTAGATGCTGACATAAAATGAGATGTATGTATCACCCAGAATTTCAGTTGCTAGGGAAATATTTGGATATGCATGTCAGTTCATACAAGACCCAATTAAGAGCAGAAGTAGTTGAATATATTTTATAATGAGTGGTGGTGGGGGGGAATGAGAGTTACTCAAGCTATTAAAATGATAATTTAACAGAGAATACTTCAGATTTTGAAGATATTTCAGGGTTTGAGTGGCTGAATCAGAATTATGCTATTTTATTCTTTTCTGGAAGAACGTAATAGAAATAAGGTTAAAATAAACCCAATTTATGGTTTCATAAAAGTGTTAGTCTAAGTATGTATGTGTGTGTGGGGGGCAGAAAGGTGGTAGTTCAGACTCCTTTGGTTCATAAGGTAGAAAAAACATAAACAATCATGGAATTTTCTGTTTCACGTATCTAAAAAGTCTTCTGGCATTGTGGGCTTCAAGCATAGTTTGATCAAGACTCACTGTGTCCTCTCATACAAGTCAGCTCAATCCCTGTCTTCTTATCATAACACAAAGGCTGGGCCTCCCTGGTGGCGCAGTGGGTTAAGCAACACACTATGAAGCAAACCGCAGCCACTGCAGCAAGAGTTTGATCCCTGCTGCCGGCCAGGGAGGGGACCCACATGGCACTGCAGACCTCTCCTGCTGTGCCCACTGCTCCCCTCAGCAGTGTACTTCCGTTGATTTGCCTGTTCTGCTCCCCACTCTCTGTGATGAATCCTCTCACCCCCCCACACCTCTGGCCTGTACCCCAGTGCTTGTATGCATAAATAAATAAATCTTTAAAAAAAAAAACACAAAGGCTACAGCATTTCTGGATATCACTTTTCCAAATATATTATCTATAGACAGGAATCTTCTTTTACTTCACCAAAGGTACTCAAGTTTGCTCTTATTTTCCTCTTTGAGGCTTTTGTCTACCTCTGAGCTGTTGACCAAAGGCTGTTTAATACCTGCTTGGTTGTCTTTGGATCTGGGATACTAACCCATTTCTACCCCAAGTTTTCTGAGAATGCAGTGATCAAACCAATTCAACACCAAAGCCATGGTCGTTGAAGAGTGGACTGGAAAAGGAATAAATGCTGGGAGAACACTGTAGTGTCTGCTGTTGGGCAGAATATGAAGTGTGAAACTGGAAGGCTGAATAGGGGCCAAGGCCTGTTCCCAAGCTTGCAGTTCCAGGACAGACCTACTTCCAAACTGACCTTAAACAAAGAATATGTTTATCATAGAACTTAACAAATGCTAATCTAATTTAAGGATAGAAACAGGACTAGAATAGCAAGGATTACAAACACAGTGTGATGATAATGATATATGACTGTTATTAATGTCATTAATTTGATTCCTGCCACTTAGGTACCTCCTTCTCTGTTCAGATATCTCATTTGTCTCAGAGAGACCACCTTGCTCTACTCTATTTTAAAAAAGCAACTTCTCACCCAGAAATCTCAATTCATTTTCTCTACATGATGTTTTCCCCACCTGACCACTCTTCTGTAATGTACTAATTGGTTTACTGTTTATTTCTCTTTTTACAAGGGCAGGAATTTGTATTATTTGAACATGGGGTAGTGCTTGCATGTGTTCAGTATTGAACACATACTTGATGGCCATGTAACCATGGATCCTTTGAACATTGAAATGTGTGAGGATGACAGTTTCAGTGAAGATTTCTGAAGAAGATAATGGAATAGAAAAGCATTTCCACATCCTTCCTGGGACTCCACGTCTGTTAAGACAATGAAACTTCCTATTGTTCAACCACAGACATTCTGTCTGGTTGGGCTCCCAACAAAATACTACAGATTGAGGGGTTTAGACAACAGAAATTGCTTTTCGTCATAATTCTGGAGACTGGAAGTCCAAGGTCAAACTCTAGCCAGTTCCATTTCTGGTAAGGACTCTCTTCCTTATGTGGAGCTATTTGTCTTCTTGCTGTGTCCTCACACAGCCTTTTCTTGGTGTGTGGGAGCAGAGAGAGTATTCTCAGATGTATCCTCTTAACCGGACACTAATTCTGTTAGGTCAGTGCCCCATCCCATGAAGTCACTTAACTCCATATTTAGCCACATGTGAGGTTGGGGCTTCAACATATGACTAGAGAGCAGGGGATCAAGCACATCTGTGCAGACAGCTGACTTGTGGTTGCAGTGTCTGCATAGTGCCTGGGCTGCAGGCCTGTCATTATGTTGCCAGTGGGACTCAACACCCTGTGATTTCACTAAGTGAATTTGTGTTATTGAAATGGGGAACTCACAAATAAATGGTATACCTTATCTTGAAAATGAAAATAGATCAGAAACTCAATTCTTGCTTAACTTTAGCACCTAAATAATGCCTAGTATAAAGGTAGGAATCTACTGGGTCCTGTCTAATACCCACTGAGGGTGGGTGGGTCTAAATTTAATTGCATGAAATGGAAACATGCCACCTTACACCTTGATTTAGGCAAAAGAGAGCTTCTGAGTGCCTAGTAGATTTATTTGTGTTAATGCATCATCCTATTTCATGACAGTCTTTAATCTAGGATCAGTCAGTTGTGTTACATATGTGCACTCAATCAGGGAAATCGAATGTTGATGCAATAGCAAGATCCTATCAGCAATTATACAGACCCATTCAACTGAGCACGGGAGTTGGTATTTTAAGTTCCCAGGGCAGTATTTAGCGGCTGTCTCTGTAGTTAATGCTCTTTCCAGTTCTCAATTAGGCAGCGGAGTTGTGCTGTGGAGAGAACTAGGCATCTGGAGTCAGAAGGCCAAGGTCAGATTTTGGCTCAGCTGCAGTGTGAGGTTTGTCTAGGGTACCCAGTGTTGTTTGCATCTTTCATAGACCCCACATGCTAAGTTCTTAAGGAGTCCAGTACAGCTTTTTCAACTGGTTTGAAGCCCTTATATATTTCTAGTAACTTAAAAACAAATCACTTTATTTTCATGGTGATTTTTGGGCTTTGAAGTATAATGTGCACATTTAACACATACTACGAATTATGGTAACATTCAGATGATCTGCAAGATACACAGTGCTAGGGATATTGATAAAAGAACCCTTTTCACCATTGTATGTAACCAAGTATGCATGTATGTCTTTAAAAATGATTTTTTAAACACTGACTCCAGGTGTTGATTCATTTACCCTAGGATTTTAAGCTCACATTTAGGGGATATGAGAATTAAATAGCTGGTTTAAGAGTTTCATTGTGTTTCATATTAATCAATAGCATACCTGTGTACACATACACACCCACATGCACACACTAGTAATTTGGTTGCTATCCAAATTATAATCATGCCTTATAATAAGCATTAGACACAAAGCTGTTTTTCACATTAATGACTTTCTGACACTACACAATTGATGTAATTGCAAATTATGTTTTATAGTAAGTGGAAAATATGCTCATTTTTAATTTAGAAATCAACATTTGTTAAAAGTAGTAATCCACATTTAAAAATTTAATATAATACATATTTAATTTTCAGAACATTGCTTCAGGCAATGATTTGACATTCCTTATTATTTATCAGATTTCTTTTCAAGGTTAAACTAAAAAAAATTAATTTACTATAGTTAATCTTTGAAAAAATGATGAATATCACCCCAGACTCCATAATCATCCTTAAGGAAGACCTCTCTTTTTTACATCGAAAGTGTCATAGTTATTAAATTGCTTTTTAAGTTTATGTCATAGTCTTAGCAATTTAACTCAAATTAACATAAAAACTCAGATGGGAACTTTAGCAAATGCTAAGAAAATGCACATAGTAACATTTAAGGCTACTGCTCTGGATACCAGACATGGATTTTCTATATAACACATGGCATGGTCTATGAAAATATTTCAGATCTTCAAGAATGTAAATTTCACTTTGGGTGCCTCTGGTCTTATATTTCGTTCTTAACTATAGGATGCCAGGTTTCTGTGAGTGCATAGTTTTCTCAATATTTCAAAAGTAGGGGGTAGTCTCAGTGCCTTTACTCCAGAACCAACACTTTCTTTGATATGTTAACTGGCTCATTAAATCTGGTATTTTCAATTGTTCTTGTTCCTGAAGTTCTATGCTATGTCAGACCCCCTCCTAGTGCAGTGACTTCTCTCGACATCCATTTGGCCATCATTGATGACACCCTACATCTGGCAAAGATGCCATCAGTTGTTGTCCATGGTTTGTTGGTTCTTCTCCCACTAAATTGAGCCTGCTAGCACTGTGACCCATCCCTGATTCTTGGTATCAAAAGGAGCTTTACCCTGTCCCTGGGTCCATTTGACATGAAATCAGTGTTTGCTGTTGATGAGTCAGTGTCCTTGACTTTGGCAGCCTGTGAGTCCATCCTGACTTGGCCCTTCTCCTAACAGCATGGATTTCTTCCATGGCTCACTCTTTACCATCAGTTTGATTGATGCTTTAAGGGCATCCAGTAGAAGTACAGAAATTCAGTTATGTAAATGAAATTATGGGCATGTTCCTTGAATTCTTATATCACTAATCTGTAGTCCAATGAAAGGTAACTGAGTTATCTGTGTATTATGACACACATAGACTTTAGAATTTGGATCCTAAACATTTCTAGTCCTTCAGAATTCATCTGTATGTTCTGTTGTCTTATGTATGGTTTCATATGACTTTAAAATGATGTCATTCCCAAGAATGCTAGGATAAATGGATAGCCCACTTGGAATTAATTCATTCAAAGAGACCTAAAGACATCCATCGTTAAGAACCTGGTTATGTGGGATTGCTAGTTCATATGGGAGTTCCATTTTTAGTAGTTTGAAGAACAACTAGACAGAAGATCAACAAAGTAATAGAGACTGAACAACACAATAAACCTACTCAATAATTTGAGCACAAGGCAAAACATACCACAGCACCAGGTGACACATTTGTTAGTTACCTGAGTTCTTTCATTGATGCTCTTGATATGCTTTCAGAAGTGCAACCTTTCAGAACACCTTAGCTCCTTTCATGTCTCACAATGCTAAAATTGAATGAATTAAAAAAAAGAACCTGATTATGAACATGACTAGATTCTCTGTCCTTATCACAAAAGTTTACGCTTTTACATTTGCATGAACATTCATAATATAGCTCAGTGCTCAACCTGCATAATTCTCAAGTAGTTAAATTCCTGGAATCTTTCATCCCTTGTACCCACAGATTGATGTCCCTCCCAAGGGACATCATATCAATAAATCTACTTGTAACTACTGAGCTTCTGGAGAATGCATGGCTCTTGGAATGAAAATGTGCTCTATATTTCAGTACAAAGAAATCCTAAAAAGTTTTAAACTATGTGCTGATGCATTGGAATAAATAACTAAGAGAGCTACACTCATTTGAACTAAGACCTTTCATTTTAGATTTGACCTATGTGGATAATTGGTCAGAGGCCAATTAATGTGGTAAACACAATCCTCAGAGATCCAGAAACCCGAAGTTCTTTTGTGTGTTTCCAGAAAAGTCATTGGGAACAAAATCTGACCTGGACTGAGATACAGTAATTTATTGTTGTTATTTTACCCCACTTGATGAGAACATGTTTTATTTTGCCTCAGAAATATACATGTTTCACTAATGAAAATAGCCTGGGAAGACTTGAGTACAATTAAGAACCTAGAGCAAAATGGCAGGGGAAAAAACAGAATAACAAAATTGGGGGGATATTGGCTTATCTGATAACCATCTAAAAATAGCTAGGAACAAAGAAAGGTAGGGACTCCCTGTTTCAGCCACGTGACAGATGTCATCACCATCCCTAGAGATCTTTGCAGAGGGCCCTGGAATATTGGCCCTTGACAGTCTCTACAGTCTCAGGCATGGTCACAAGTCACATTTTTCAGTGTATCCACTGGCCACGGTGTCCCTTGATAGCTCACAGATACCCTACAGATAGAAGAGGAACAAAAGGAATCTGTGACATGACCCCAGACCTTGCGGGTTTGTTGTGGTAGCTTCATCTTTGACACCCGAAAGAGTCAGAACATGGTAGAAACAGAGGATGTCAAATACAGAGGCTCCAAGATGCAGATGACTAGCTGGGGAGCCTGAGAAAGGTGAAGATTAGAAGTTGTTTTTAACATCAGGCAGGACAAGTGGTGCTTGGTTGAAAAAGTCCACAAATGGCATTTCACATCCCCAACTCCAGTAGAAAGACTGATTCTGTGTCCTCCACATTGGTGCAAAAGGAGCCAGATACCAGTGAGCCCTGGATGGTGGGCAGAGCAACTGGAGAGAGAACATTAAAATAGAAACCTTCCAGTTGTCACAGAAATCGACTTCTGGCAGCTCTGAAAAGCACCACAGCACAGTTGGTAGGAAAGTTCTTGAAAGCCCTGAGCACAGACAAGTCCTAAGAGAATGTGATTCTAAATTAAAGAATTCCCAGTCAAGTGAGGCTTCATTGAAGTAATGATTGATCTAACTGCTTATTAAGTGGCATTCTTATCATCTGTTTATTTCTCTGTACCATCCTCCTCCCCACTGGACCACAGGCTCTATGAGCCCAATGCTTTCTAGCTGTGTTGATGGGGGTAGGGATTAGAGGGGGAAATTCTGGCTCCTGGCACATGGTCTGCCAGGTGGTGGTTGTTCGTTAAAAATTTGACAATAAGTGAATGAAGTATGTTCGGTTAAGCTTCAGTGACTGAGTCTGCTCATTATGTTTTAAATCTATGGTGTTTAATGGGGTGTAGTAGAGAAAGGAAGTGGGTAGGTAATGGTCACTTGCTTCAAATATCCCTTTGGACAGAAAAGTAGCATTTATTTTCAATCGAGAGGGCTCTTGCTATTCTGTCCAAATTCTAATATGGCAAGGGGCCTCCCCTGATGAGCTTTTCCACTGTACATGGTAGTAGGACTGATGGAAGATGTCCTATTTTCCGGCTGTACCAAAGTGAAAAGTAAGAATGAGAAGCACTGTAGAAAACAGCACATAAGCTATTCAAACATAATCTTACGTAATGCAGATGAACTGATACAGCATCAGTTCTATGATCATGGCTGTTTTAACATGCATTTCATGAGAAAACAATGACAACCACTTCCTTCTGCTTCAGCCACCCTGTGGGAACTTGCAGGCTTGATCAGTGGGTCTCTGTTTAGTGGGTCTTTGGTGCATGCAAATTGCAAGCAAAGTCCCAAAGGAAAATATACAATGTTTTACCATTGGCTTTGCAAACTCAAGCCTGTAATAACTATAAAGTTAACAATTTTTAATTTATATTGGAGAAGAAAGCTATACTTTCCTGGATTGCCAGTGGATTCAGCCATGTAGACCATGATTCTGAGCTGTATGTCATTTGTCCCTTTTCATCTGGGCTTGGTTATCTTGGACCATATTTGCTGAAGTAATACTGGGGAACATTGATAGCAGAAGAGACTTATGAACACTAATTACTTTAAAAAAAAGCTAACCAGTTCAGGGGCATAAAATTATGAAATAAGTACCAACAATGGGAAGCTGATGATAGTAGGGATAGTTTCACATAGTCACATGCTCACTGTTAAAGTAGGAAATGAAGAGACAGTGTCCAGTTTGAGGCAAACATTATTGATTTAAGAATGCTAGAGACTTGGTCATAACCAGTAGGTAGAGCACAAATAGAAAAGAGTCACACATATTAAATGAGGAAACACATGTAGGAGGGACTGGGGAAGAAAAGATTTGATTTTCAATATATGCTGACCGATTTAACATTTAAATGTGTACAATTATTATTTTACTAGTAGAAAGATACATAATCAATGGCCTAATATATCATGTTGGTTCATTATTTTACATATTTGTTTTTATGACAAGTTAAAACATTTGTTATCAATCTGAGAAGTGAAAAAATATAAAGAACAATTACCTATGATCCCTTAATTCAGAGGCAATTGCTACTAGCATTGTTATCCCTCCTAGCAGACCTCCCTCCCCCATCACACAGTCTCCTTAGTAAAAGTAGGATGAGGACAGTAATTACAAGTCATAATTTTTAAGGGTAACTTCATAATGGTAAAGTCTCATAATGATAACTAATGTTTACCCTTGTTATGATATGTATCATGCCTTTTACGTGGTGTACATATATATTGATTTATTTTTCCAACGCCCTATGAAATAAAATGCTTTCGCATTCTCCATGTCAGAGATGAGGTAATCCAAACCCAGTGTGTTACAAATATACCCAAGACAGATCATGACTAGGTAGCAGATTCAGGGAATAAATGCTAGAAATGAGCACACAATAATAAGAAAACCTTTTCAACCCAATTTTGACTGATTATGTTGTATATTATGAAATGTGAATTAGATACTAAGAAAGCTTTGATCCTTAACAATTGCTGGAAGTATTCATTTGTATTAAAAATATATTGTAGATGTCCAGTTAATAGTTCCTATTGCTTCTATTTGCTTTTAAATTACTAGAAGTGGAATGTGTTTTTAAAATACATTTAAAACTTTAAAACAATTTTAGATGTATAGAAAAGTTGAGAGGTAGTTCCAGAGTTCCAGTATTCCCTGCAACCACTTACTCCATCTGAACATCTTACACTAAATTTGGTATTTATTGCTATTCAGGAGTCAGCGTTGATACATTGTTATCAGTGGCAGACTATACTTTATTCATATACCTTAGGTTTTGCTTGACACCACTTTTCTGTTCTAGGCTCATATCTATTATAGCATGTTATTGCATTTGTACTCCGCTTGTTTTCTTTTTTTTTTTTTGATTTATTTATTTATACATACAAGAACTGGGGTACAGACCAGAGGTGTGGGGGGTGAGAGGATCCACCAGAGACAGAGTGGGGAGCAGAACAGGCAAATTAACTGAAATACTCAGCTGAGGGGAGCAGTGGGTGAGGCAGGAGAGGTCTGCTGCTCCAAGTGGATCCCCTCCCTGGCTGGTGGCAGGGATCAAACTTGTGCTGCAGTGGCTGCAGTTTGCTTCATAGTGCATTGCTTAACCCATTGCGCCAATAGGACGGGCCTGACTTCTCTTGTTCTTATTGACACTGAGAGTTTTGCTGCTACCTACAGAAATACTGTAGGATACCCCTACACAGAAATTCATTCTTCTTTGGTGTAGACTAGTGTTAACATGTTCTCTCATTGAGAAGAGAGAACATGTTAACCTGATTACCTGACTGAGGTAGTGTCTGTGACATTTTTCCTCCTTTTGATCTACTCTTAGTCACTATGCAACCCACACTCAAGAAGAGGGTGAAGGTCTAACCTTTTTAGACTGGTGTCCCTTTATGGATTATTTGGAATTCTTATGAATGAAGGATTTATCTTCATTCATTCATTTAGTCCTTTATATTAGTATTGGCATGTGAATATCTATTTCATACTTGTGTTATAATGGAAAAATATATTATCTTGTTGCTCATATTCCAACAATTTTAATCAAGGGGGCTCATACTCCCATGCACACCCTCAGTATATTTTTGGCACTCCTTTACTTTCCCAAACTGACTTGATTCCCTGGTTTGTCCAGTGTTTTCACTGCTTCGGTAGTAGAATCACCATTTCTCCAAGGAGCACTGATTCCTTTCATTGAGAATGATGTTTGAAACAAGTGCTGCGTGTGTTCTTTGTCTCTGGGGTGTCCTTGTTTTTAGACCCTCAGCTGTGAGGGCTAGGAAATAAACACCTAATTATAAATGTTATTAAGTGTAACTGTCTGTGTAAAGCTATACATGACTTCACTTGATGTCTCCAAATCTAGTCCCATAGCACAGAAATCATTCTATCCTCCTCCTCTTGCTTACATGTAACATCATGCTCCAAATATAAGAAATTCAGTCCATACCATTTGCCTTCCATTTATGTAATTGTTCAACTACACTTTGCATGTGTGCCAGGAGCAGAATTGTTAACCTTTACCCCTGGTGGGAAATAACATTCAGTAGATTATGTGATTACAGTTAATTTCTTTTCCTTTTGTTCTTATGGCCTCCAGACATTCTCTTTAATCCACCCCACCAGGGTAATTTTTTCCATACATTTATAACACAGTTAGATTGCCTTGTCACATTCTTCTTTCCATCCTTAGATTCCCTCATCTCCTCAATGATTTCTAAAATTTACATGCATCAGACTTCACTCTGTGCTTTAATGTTCTGGGGGTTTTGAAAAATATTGTTGTGTAGCCAGCATTCTAGTTTCATCCAGAATCATTCCACCAGCCTGCTATACGTCCTGTGCTTTACTGTTCAACATTTTTTCTCTCCCCAAACCTCTGTCAAGCCACTGATCTTTTCAGCATTCTACAGATTTGTCTTCCTAAATACTGTGTTCATATTTAGAATCATACATATGTCGTCCCTTTGTATAGGTTTCGTTCACTGAATAGGTATTTAAGAGTCATCTACATATCTTTATGGTGTGCTAATTCATTTCTTTTTATTGTTGAGTATTCTGTGGCTCTTCCAAAATATGTTTATCCATTCACTTACAGAAGGTAATCTTGGATACTTCCAATTTTGATAATAATGAATAAAACTGTTGTAAAGATTCACATGCAGGTCCCCTTCTCATCTTTATTATGATATAATTCACAAATAACATGTATACAATACATTGTGTATATACATTTAGTATATACATTATGGCTTGGGTCTGTGGTCAACTAAGCTAGGTCAGTACTTAGTATTGTAATTGCTTAATAGTACATTAAGACTATGTAGTGGCCAATTTGTCTTCCCAAGAGGTTGTACTGTCCTTACCTCCATATCATTAATGAATGAGAGTTTTACTGCTTCTGTGTTCTTGACAGCAATTCGTGTTATCAGGTTTTTTATAAACTAGTCTCATAGCTCTAGATTGGTATCTCATTGTTGGTTTAATGTACTAGTAAAAAGAAACTACAACTTCTACTTGAAAAGCATCTACCTAAAAGTCTCCGAATCAGTCTTTGTAAATCATACTTAGCAAAGTAAGAATACTTTACAAACTCGTATAATTCCTCATAATAAAACGAACAGTTTAGTATGATTTTTACCTATTTGTGTGCAGTGAAAATAAAAAGAAAAAAAGAGCATTGTCACAGGATATGAAATGGACATGGGATAATGGTGAATTCTGGCAGGAGTGGTATAAAATTCTGTGAGTTCTAGGATTCCCCCTTTAAATAATCAGAGGAACAGGCTATGGAACAGTAAATATATTCCTGATATGCTGAAAGAGTGCTGGACAATCACAACATTCAGAACCTTCGAAAGTGAGTTGTGGGGGGTACACATGACAGGAATTCCCTGTCCTTAGTATTTTACTGGTCTTCAGTTTGGTGCCTCTTTCTCTCATTTTCTCTCCAATTTATTGTCTCACCAAGAAGTCCTATTATGTCTGCCTGTGAAATACTGGTCAGCACACTCCTGTGCATCACTGGGGGATGGTAGCCACCCAGTCTATTTAGCCACATTCACTTAAGATCCACTTTTCCCTACTGTAAGCAAAATAATCTTGCAAAAACACAAAGTTGAATTTCTCAATGGACCTTCTCCCTGTGAAAGTTGGAATTCCTTAATTTGGTTAAAAGCCTGGCACGAAGTCATCCCTTACTAATAAGCCTTTCATGCATCAATGTTTCCTCTCTGCTTTATGCTCTAGGAATCTTGAAATGTTTCACCATCTCTGGTATTTGCTGTTTCAGGGGAAATCTAGGCCACTAGCCTATAAATTTTTGAGAGCAAATATTGTGTTTATTATGTAATTGTGCGTGCAAAGGGCTTGCAGTTATTAGTTGAGTGAATATATATTTGAGAAAACAATGTTCATTATAATGCAACTAATAATAACAAGTGAAATTATCAAATAAACTAATAGAAGGAACTTGTTTAATAAATTAGAGCCATAAACTGGCCTACTAGTGTACAGTATTAAAATCCTGTTGGTAAAGTGCATGCATTACATCAAACATTAACTCTGTTCAGGTGTGAATCCATTATCAGACACATCAGATAGAAGTGAGTTTGGAAAATATTTATCAAGACATGAGTATATTAGTCTCACAATTGTCAGGATTTTTTTTTCCTCTATATTCCAAATATCTTATAATTTCTCGTGAAATTGCTTATTTAAAAATTCATTAGAAAATACATTTTTGCTGTATCTTACACTCTGTTTTACTCAAATAACATATATTTCCTAGTGATTTGTTATTGTGGGATAATTTGACATTTGATTATAAAGAGTGCTAGTTTCATACTTAGGCTCATAAAATAAAAGTTCATTTCTACACAATATGGTGAAGCTATAGGTATAGAAGCAGATGTAAAACAAGCAAGAACAGTTGCTACCCATGGAGATTCCCCAATTAGTGCCCCAAATGTGCCATTATTCTCATTTGAATTGCTGTTACATACAATGTCCCCCACAAAAGCACTGCAGAAATGGAGTCTGTCATTGCTGAATTGTCATAGGTAAGAAAAAAACCGTGCTGGTGTACACACGTGCACACCTCTGTGCCTGCTCAAATTAGGTCATTCACAGCTGAGGAAAAACCCAGGTTTTATTGTTAAATGTAGCCAAAAACCAATGTGAGAGCTGAGAGAGGCCCAGAGCCAATGTGTCTCTGCCTTGTGGCTCACTTAGTAAACAAACAAAGCTATCTGTCCCTCACCAGTGGTGAGTAAGTTTGCTCGTTATTCCATTATGTTCTGGAAATCAAACCACTGTGCAAACGTACACAAAAGTTGCCTGTTTAACTGATACCTATCAGCTACGAGGACGTCATGCCAGTGTGCTGTTTACCTCAGGGAACACATCCACAAAAGAATCCTTCATCTTGGAAGATAAGATTGTAAAAGATAATTACGGAAGAACACCCCTGAAAGCGTTGAAACCACATATTATTCCTGGAAGAAATTAGCTTCTGAAATGCCTTCTTTCTTTCAGCTCCAATAGGTGTGCAGAACACCCCCGACAGTCACCAGACACTGCAGGCACCTCCTCATTAGGTAATTAGAATGTTTCTTCTGTCAGCAACTGCCTTTTCTGGAGAATCATGAAAGGAAAAGAGGGGAATTCCAAATGTATGTTATGCCTTATAAATCAAATGTCTACTACTTTATCTTTGAGCTTTAAATATAACAATCAAATGAGTATGATCACCTGGTAGCTGAAGATTGATAAAATGATCTGCCAGAAGGAACCATTTCTGCCTGCTTATCATAATGGATTCCACTTTCCTCAGTCATTTTGTTCTGTATTACAGAAGAGTCCAATGAAAATGGTGTAAAGCTTGATTAGTAGATGCAGGCTGTGCCACCTTGGGCACCCTGCAGAGTATCTGGCACACAGTAGGACCTCAATAAATGTGTGACTCCCCTGGAGGAGTAAATTAAGGAATTTGTCTTTACTAGTTCTTTACTGGTTCATTAGTCAGCAGGCACAATATTCTTAACATGTGTGATGTGAGCCTGTGACTGTAATACTGAGTATTATATCATATCTGTATTGACTTTTGAAATGTCTGTGGGTGTTTCATGCTATTAGGTATCCAATTGCTTAGATGATATCTCATGTTAGGAGCACAGTATCTTTGTACAATGTCAGATGGACTCATCTCAGGAGCCCACATCTGCTGCTTGGTGACTACTTTGGGAAAGCCAAACCTGATACTCTGGAATGTTAGTCATTGTTTAAAGATGTAAATGCTTTTCAACAACATGTACTTGACCTCTCTTAGGTTTCAGCATTTTTGTGTGCTTTATTTCATTTAGTCAACTCAGTGACCCATGCAGCTGACATTATTTCTCACATTCTAGGAAAAGTAGTAACTTAAGTAAAGAAAAATGAATTTGTTGGGCAAGCCAAGTGGGTCCCTGTCCAGTATTCTGCAACAGAAAACTCTCCCATTCTAGTCAGTTCCTTCTTGAAATAATTTAAGACCAGGTTTGGTGTAGAAAAAAAAATGTATGCAGCAATCTGACACAAATCTAGATTTCTGCCTTACTCTTCGCTCCTTCCATGACTTTGAGTAAATCACGTAAACTTTTTCAGCCTCACTTTCTTCATCTGCCAAGAGTTCCTTGCCTGGCACAATTTGTCACTTAAAGAGTGTCTGCTTACTGCTATCTGTGCTGTTCGAACATTGCTTCATTATACACCTGACTACTACATACACAGCATCAAGAAGCATGCTCTGTATTCATTCAGTGTTTGGGACAGAAAGAGGTGCAGTCACACCTCACGTCTTCCATTCTAAGTGTCTATAAGTCCCTGAAAGAAAATAAGTGCATTGAAAATAATGCAACTTAAAGAAAAAGGAGTAGAAGTTCATCAGAAGCAACACTGGATGAGTGGATGTTTTGAGAACACGTACTCTGCAAAGGGGGGAGCCACGTACGTGTAGAGAGAGTTGGAATTGTGTCACTGAACAAGAAGTAGACACCAGCAGAGGATCCACATCTTTACTCGAGAGATAAAAAGAGGACACAACATGCTCAAAACGAAACCAGTGCAAGATTAGGACGTCCCCGGAGAAGTGTAACAACTAGAGATCACAGCTAGAGACATTGAACAGGAAGTTAAATGAATGAGTAGAAGATGAAGTCAGCTTACCCGAGGAGAGTCAAACTTGGAAAACCTGGTTAAAAAGTTGGATGTGTTTGTGGCCGATGGGGTTGGACATAGAAGTAAAGTGTAGAAGTTCAGACTGGACATAGTAGCCCCCAGAGGAACAGAACACACTCAGCATGTGTGAAATAACTGAATATCTCCAATCTGGAAGGAAGGTTGAGCTTTCAGTTGGAGTAACATTACAATTCCCATAAAAAACTCCAATACAAACCCCTGCAGAGAGAATTATTCATAAAGTTTAGCAGCATTAAGGGAACATTAGTATATGGTATCTTTAAAAAAACATGCATTGAGTATAAATAAGCTATCTGGATGTTTCTTCTGTTAACTTATAGGCTTTATTTATATGCACGCACACATACACACAGATACCTAGACACACAAACCTTATAAATAGATGAATATGTATGTATTGTGTATATCACTAATATGCATATATAAATATTCACAATACACCATTATTATTGTACTGATATAAATTGATGTTATAAAAATGGAAAATTCATGTGTTTCACTAGATTCAGGACCTCTTTTATTCTGGAAGTGGAAGGCTGTGTTGTTGCCGTGGAAATGTATGAATGAACAATTAGTGATCTGGAAAACTTTTATAGATAACCATTCATTACATAAGTACCAGGAGAACAATTAAAATATCTAAAAAATTATAATTTAGCAGTATCTCAAATATTAATGCTCAACTGTAGGTCAGTCTTACGATAAGGGAGAAAAGTGAAATTTAGCATGTTATTAAGGACTGAATATTTTTTTGTCTTCCCCAAATCTGGAAGTTGTAAGCCTACCCTCCTCCCTGCAGTGTGATGGTATTAGGAGGTGGGCCTTCAGTGGCATTTAGCATTAGATAAGTTCATGAAGGCTGATATCCCACGAATGGGTCTTGACTAATGGGTTTTCTAAGTCTTGACTACTAGCTGCTCTCCGCTCCCCATATTTTGAGGATGCATAGTGAAGACTGCCAGAAAGAGGCCTGCAAAGAACCAGGTCTGATCTTGGACTTTCTTCTTCCATACAGTGAGAAATACATGTCTGTTGTGCAAGCCAGACAACCTATAGCAGTAGTATGTTGCAAACTGATGAAGACAGTTATGAAAAGGGATTTGATAATAGCATAAAACACATGTGCAGCTTCTGTGAGATCAGCTATGAAGCTAGGAGGTAAAATAGTAGGGCCATAATCTGTGAAAGAATAAAGGATGACCCATTCATAATCATGGCCAATATGTCAAGTCATTTTCATGAACTTTAATCCAGTGGTATATGTGGTCTACATAAAGCACAAAGAAATTGCACTAGGAAATTTGTCAATATTCTTTAGTTCAGTGATGTTTTTCTGCTGATCTAGACCAGTTTGTCTTTATGCCCCTAGTAGGTGTCTTCAAGAAAACATTGGCTTAGGAAATATTTCTTGACTGAATCTGACTCTTTCTCTTGGGGATACAATTTCTACTCCAGTTAATATAGGTTCATCCACCTTTGACTGTTTGATGTGACTCGATTAATTCACTAGCTAGTTATTGTTTTTAATAGTGAATGATCCTTGTTAATAATAACTACTGTTTAGGAAAGTGACACAAAAATGGAGATTTTGCATATTTTTCATTTTCAAACATGAACTGTATTGAAACCAAGGTTTCTATCTTAGGCAAGGATTGCATCTTACTGTTAATGTAATCAACTTGAAATGTACAATAATAGTTTTAAAGTGTGGTACTGAATTCCTCAGGGAACTATGATAAAAATAAAATGCATGAAGGGAAGCTAACAAGCTTATGTTTCAGTGCTCCTATTAATGTTTTATGAGAAAGTTTGTTTTCTGTGATTTAAGAGTATACTTTTTAAAAGAACTTTTTTGAGGATAAGATTTTTTTTCTGGAGTAATGCATTTCTATAATATAAGCCAGTTTAAAATATGTTCTCCAATTTTTCAGGAGTATCTACCTGGACCACTCATGTTGTAATTTATTGAAGAAAAGCACTTTTAAAATTTGATCTTTTTCATTATTTTCTAAAATCCTGTGCTTTCAGATAGATAGCTAATTCAGATTCTTGTGGGTAAGTTACCTGCCCTAGCCTGCTCCTTTGAATCTGTATGTATAGAATTCTGTTGACTGCATCTCTCAGTGATATTTTAATCGGTGACATGTTTATGATGTATCATTTCCTGAAAATATTGAATGGAAGTATAATATTAAATTTAATTGAATCTATTAGGATAGTCTACTTCATAATTCATATTACCTAGGAATGCTTCCCTTTGCACTAGTATTCACATTTCCAAATTATTGCTAATACATTGAAAATTTTGCAAATGAATAAATGAGCCTTACAGAATTTAACTTCCTCAAAGACTACTCAGCAAAGGAAAATATATTGGAAAAGTAGATTTCGCTGTAGATATTTCTGATTCTGAGACAAAATTCTTTTTTTATTAACTTAATTTATTTATATATATATTTGACATCAATTGTAGTCCGCATGTAGTTCCCACCAGTAGTTTCACCAGTGCACTATCACTTCAGTCCCCTGTGCTCTTTCTGCCCTCATCCCAATCCTCCCCCACCCACTTAAGGTGTCCCTGATTTGTCTTTGTCTTTTTGTTCTTGTTTTTTTTATTGTTACTGTTCTTTTCCTTGAGCCCCCCCTTTTTTTGTTCTTTTATATTCCTCCTAAAAGTGAACCATCTTATATTTTTATCTTGCCTTTGAATTATTTCACTGAGCATAATTACTTCTAGCTCCATCCATGTTTCTACAAATGACTCTAGTTTATCTTTTTTGATTGCTGAGTAGTATTCCATTGTGTAAATGTACTATATCTTCTTGATCCAGTCATCTCCTTTTGGGCATTTGGGTTGTTTCCAGGTCTTGCCAATTATAAATAATGCTGCAATAAACATAGGGGTACAGGTATTCTTTGGGGTGGTGTTTTTGTGTTCTTTCAGTAGATCCCTGGGAGTGGTATTGCTGGGTCATATGGTAGCTCTACTTTTAGTAGACTGAGGAGCCTCCATATGGCTTTCATAGTGGTTGGATTAACTTGCAGTTCCTTTTTCTTCACATCCTCACCAAAATTTGTTGTTGATTTTTTTTGATATGTGCCATTCTTACTGGTGTAAGGTGGTATCTCATAGTGGTTTTAATTTGCATTTCCCTGATTATGAGGGATGTTGAGCATTTTCTCATGTGCCTATTGGCCATTTACATGTCCTTTTAGAGAAGTGTCTTTTAAGTTCTTTTGCCCATTTTTTCACTGGGTTGTTTACTTTGTTTTTCTTGAGTCTTGTGAGTTCTTTGTAAATCTTTGTCAGTAAATCTTTTGTCAGTTGTGTGGAGTGCAGAGATTTTTTTTCCCCCAATCAGTGGGGTGTCTCTTTGTTTTGGATAATGTTTATTTTGCCATACAGAAGCTTTTTAATTTGATGTAGTCCCAGTTGTTTATCGTTTCTTTCATTTTTATTGCTTTGGGGATGCATCTTTAATGGACAAATGAAGGATCACTGAGATGTATGTGAGACAGTGTTATTGTCCATGGCTAAATGTGCCCTGAAATTATGCAGAATTGAAGTAATGATCATTTCTACCCCAAGTGGGACAAACATTTTTCTTAACATGATTTTTACTATATTTTATATGCTGTATAGGACATATTCCACATGTCTTATTGTAAAACCTTTGAATACAAACATTATCTGCTAATGCTTGTTACAGGGAAATGTTTGCAACCATAAAAGTCTTCTAAGTTTGTAGAAACTGTCTTTAGATCTCATGTTATTAATTTTCTCTTTCTTACACCCCCCCTCCCACATAAATCAGGATGACAGAACGATTCTCACATATAAGAGAAAAGCTTCCCAGTAAAAGGAAATAACATTTGAAATATTTAGGGAAGTATAATGAATATCTTGATTCATAGAAACTTAAACTATTAAAACACTTGCTCTCTCCTCTTTTTCTATGTGGTGCATTTAAACTACCTCTGAGTCTGTTAAAAACATACAGAAAAAAATAAAATATCACACTACTACATAGTCACTGAGGGGGAAAGGCAACTCCTAACACTGTCATTTTATAAGTAAAATCTAGCAACAGCACTATAAATTTAAAGGATGAAAATGTATAGATGTAGAAACATAATTAAAATTTAAAATTTACATAAGCTTTAATTTCTAGCATACTAGCAAATATTTATTGCCAAGTGCATTTTGAAACAGCCTATTATTTTCATAACTGTTCTTGTATAAAAATCCCATCAACACAAATCTAACTACATGTGTTTACATGTAATCTATTCAGATAAATAATGTGGAGATTCAAGTTGGAGATGAATTACTTGAGAATAACCACTTTAATACTGAGCGTTTAATTTGGGGTAATATGCTACAAGTGACTATTAAACAGTATATTTATGCATTTTTATCTTTGATCATAAGTTTTTCCTTTAATAATGATAATACTGAATCATAAACCTTCATTCAAAATGAAGGAAAAAATAATTCCTCTTTTCCTTGCCCCATTTCGTTTCCCTGGCTGGAGGCCAGAGCTGTTCTCCAACCCTTAATTCTCAGTTGTGAGGATGGCAGGAGCACACAGCATTCCTTGTGCCCTGAGCATGCAGTCAGAAACTGAAACAATCAATGATCATTCATTTGCAATGAGTGGAGGGAAATTTTAAGTCTTTTTATCATTGTTTCATCATGAGGGTTCATTTAGGGAGTGTTTGTAAAATTAGCCTACATTTTAAAAATTTTTTTCTCCGGTTAAGTTTGGCCTTTGTTCAGCAATTTCATGGCTTTTGCTGTGTTTTTTTTTTTTTTTTTTTTTTTTTTTTTTTTTTTTTTTTTTTGATGACTGTCAGTAATGAGATAAACACAATCCAGTGTGTGTGGGTATCATTTCTGTGAAATCCTAGGTGTCAAGTCCAGAGTGACAAATGAAGGATCACCAGCTGGTCTCAGATAGCTTGCTCCTGGGGTTCCACCAGCCCAGGTGGCACCAACTCTGGCTTTTGTGCTAGTTACTTACTCTTCTACTTCCTCATTCTATTGCTTGTAACACATCTTAGCTGCACAGGTTTTTCCACTGAACTATTTTGTTACAAAAACATAAGCAAATAAATGCCTTCTCTGCATCAATGTTTAAATTTTCATTTTGATTTTTATGATGCTTGACTATTTGAAATATTCACAGACACCTGATTCTGAGCACATTTCTTCGTTTTTGTAAAAAGCTTGAGCTGTTACCTTGAAAACTTGCAAATGTTTGTGTACAAATGTGTGTCCAAGGAGGACAGCTGGGAGAAGTCAAGTCAGCAGTTCACAGGATGAGACAGGGTTTCAGGAACATTGTGGTTATGAAAGACCAACTTTAGGATTATTTTTGCTGGAATATTGCTGCAAATGAAAGCCTCTCAGTCCAGGTTACAGGGAAAGAGCATAGCCCTTGATGGGCTCTGTTCAGAGCAAAATAGCATAAAAATAACTTCTAAGGAAGTCATCAGGCTGGATATGAATGGAAATTGTCAGCAGAAACACAGCCTGCATGGCCAGGTCCTGACCTTGGGAAACTGAATAATTGATGTGCCCTGGAGAGGGGGTTGGGGTTGCAGGTAAAAGCAGTGTTGTTAAACATCTGAGCATTAGAGGAAACAGCTGACTTCGTGATGGGGGAGAAGAGAGGGACATAGTCAATGAACCTGCATTCATTACCCTGTGGGGTCAATGCAGTACCTTGAGTGCCTAGAAGCTGAGAACATATCCTGGTTCAGAAAGAGGTGACAGTGAATGAAGTGTCAGAGAGAGAGAGAGGTCACCTGTGGTGGCTGAACCACAAGCCAAGGAATGTGGGTAGTCAGACAGCCTGTAGCAGTTGGCAGAGGGGGAACCAGATTCCCTGAGAACTTCCAAAGACAGGGCAGCCTTGCAGATACCTTAATCAAGCATGAAGAGTCCTTCCCTGGACTTCTGCCCTCAAGAGTTGGGACCTTATCACTGAGTCAGGTAAATTTTTTCCATCAACCATGGAAAACGTGTAGGGTAAGGTAGGAACATCATGTTTTTCCATGTTAAATGATTATTTCTTCTAAAAGAATAACTTTTGGGATTTTAAGAAGTCTTATTCTCCTTCAGTAGGGTAAATGAAAAATGATAAGGCTTTTCCACCCTCCTGCCATTGGTGTCAATGATGGAAACCTGCGGTCCTGAACGCATGCCTGATGCGGGTACCTAGAGTAGGGTGTGGGCATACGCAGATGGGTGCACCTGGGCTGAGACCTGTGGCATATAAGGGCAGCATCACAGGGACACCAGCAGAGAAGAAGGTGAAAAGGAGACAAAGCAGAATGAGCTGAGCAGTAGTAGTGGTGGAAGAAGCAACAGCCCAGAGTGAAGATTCGTCAGGGACTAGGAGGCCTGCCAGCCTGCCGTGTACCTGGTCACCTCTGATGCAGAAAGATCAGTAAATGCCTGAAAAGGCCACGGAGGGCTCCAGGACTCCTCCTTGACATGTCTATTCAGATCATAGAGAACCTGCCCTTGTGCCATCCTGGCACTTCACCTTCTTAAGAAATCTTTGTCTCCTTCTTTATCCATCTTGCTCCATTGGCCACTTGACCAGTGTAGGGTCAGAGAACTATCAGGTCTTTCCACCCTCCCACCACTGTGATGATGGACACCTGTGGTGCTGCGAGCATTCTAGGGTGGGCATGCGCAAGTGGGTGCACGTGAGTTGGGCACGGGCTTAAATGAGCGGTGTCATGAGAACCAACAGGACCGACAGTACTGACGAGCAGCAGCAGTAGAAAGCAGCCGAGAGGGTGAAATGTGCCGGGGGCTGGGAGGCCTACCAGCCTCCCGGCCCCCCGGCACCCATGCCTGCCATGTATCTGGCCACCTCTACTAATAAAAGCATGAAAAGCCACCGAGGGCTCCAAGACTCTCCTTCCTTGACCCGTCTGCCCAGAACCATCCCAAACCCTGCCCAGTGTGCCACCTTTCCTGCTGCTACAACCAGCCATTCCTTGTTCTAGGTGTCCCAGATCTCTTGGGTTCTTTCAACCCCCTTTGCCATCTTTTTCTTCCTGCCATTCCAGGTCTAACCTAGATCTTGAAGCTACCTCCTCGCTGGTCTCTGTTACCCAGTTCCTCTCACTCATTAAATCTGGAGTTGCAGATCCTCCATCAGACATGGCTGTGCCACTTCCCAATGCACATTCTTTCCATGGCTTTACATCACCCAGGGGATCAAGTTGCATCTCCTGAAGGCACATTTCATCTTGCTTCCAGGTTTTGCTTCTTTCTGTGCAGTATGCATCCGTCCCTTCTAGTTTGTTACTCCTCTTCTTTCAGCACTTAGCTTCAGTGTCACTATTCCCAGAAGCCTCTCTCAGCCTCATAAGCATGAACTTGGTGTTTATTGCATCTCACTCTGCAGGATGATGGGCACTCAGGTACACCTGGGCACCCTTGGCTTCACAACCCTTCATATGTTGTCTAGTGTGGTAGGATCTCTATGCTTGTTTCAAAATTAAATGAGTTATGAAAAATAAATATTTATTTTCCCTGATTTGTTGTTGTTCACCCAATGGCATGAGATTGTGAAAAGAGAGAAGTAAAAAATGCATGAGCAGCTATGAGACTGATAAACCTCAAGTGATCTTATACATTTGGAAAGAGGGATGAGAGTAAATATGTTTTTATGGGACTAATAACGTTTTCCTGAACCAGGCAGACTAATACTGAACTCAAGGGTTGAAGCCACATAGCTCTTCCTTACTCAGAAAGACTTGGAGCTGTGCAAATGGGGAAAACCCATCTGCTTGCATTCTACACATTTGCTTTGTTTTCTGTCGATCACTCATAAACTGGAGAAAAGATAGTGTAAAATCTAATTTTGTAAATGAATGGTGTTTATCATTCTTGCTCTCCCTACTGACTTACAGTTATCATCTTTCTGTCTTGTGGAAAAATCAGCATTCCTTGGGGACAAAGTTATTTCAGTATGCCTTCCTATTGTAAATTAATTCTAAATACTTTAAAAATTTCCCAATCAGAGATGAGTCTCCAGATGAGAAAGCAAACCAGAGAGAGACACATCCTCAGCCTCACTCGGCAAGCCCCCAGTGCACTCTCCCCTGGTCTCTGATTCTCTGATCTCCTCCAGCAGGGAACATCTGTGCGCACAATTTAGCACCTAATTGCACAGTGCCTTGTATCAGTAACTGTTGTCTTTCAGGTTCGAAAAGTATTGTTTCTAAGTTTGGCTCAGTTACTACACTTTCCACAGATTAATAGAAAAAAACATAAGCCCAGTGGGTGCATTAAAGCACAGAGCGCAGTGATTGTGCTTAGTGCTCTGATGCCTTCAGTTAGCTGGTTTGCTTCTCTCTTCCAGAAGTACAACTCTTTGGGAATAGAATTCACAGGAAAAGCTGGCTGTGAGTGAGATCACTGGAGCCTCTGGTTGGACCATGAAGGCACAGCCCCCTGGCTGTCCGCTGCCCCCATCAGGTCATATGAAGTGACCTGCAGTGGGACAGAAGCCCCTATCCTCGGCCAGCCAGAGTGGGAGAAACAGCAAAACAACAAGCTTGTCAAGTTTTGCATCTTGCACAGTATTTATCAGCTAATTTGAAATAATTATATTCCATGAGCATGGGTATCATGAAATGAATCCCATTTCAAGGAAAACTTCACAGAAGATCAAGTCTAGGAAAAATCCAAGTGTTAGAAGAAGAACCTTTGCTGTGACAGAATTGCAACCATGAGAGGGTTTGTGTATCACAGTCTGGAGGTCAGAGTGTGAAGTCAGGGGGCCCTCAGGTCTCCCCCCTGAAGATACCAGGGAGAGATCTGTTCTAGGCTTCCTCCAGCCTCTGGTAAGTTCCTCGGCTGGTAGCAGCAGAACTCCTGTGTTCACATGGCCATCTCCCATTTGGGGTCTAAATCAGCTTTCCTTTTTCATAGTGACACAAGTCAGCATGGACTAGGAATCTGCCCTATCCTAGTGTGACCTCAGATTAATGAATTATCACTGCAAGGACCCAGTTACTAAATAAGGGCACCCTCTGAGCTACTGGGGCTTAGGAACTCAACACATGGATATATGGGAGGCACATCTAACCCATAACTGGTACTGTGTTAATACAAGAAAGGAGTAGTGAATGAGTCCAGGGTTTTTGGCTGGGACAGCTAGGAGAATGAAATTGTGGTTTGCTGAGAAGGGGAAGAAAGTAGAGCAGGTGGAGGGAAAAGCATGTTTGGGCTCTGTAAGGGTGGACTGATGGACCTGCGTAAAGAGTATATTCAGAATGAGGATCAGGATTAGGACTCCTATAATAAATAAAACAAGTCACAAAATACCTAATTCTCTGTCTCGATATTTATAGCAGTGATTTGGTGTATGAAACAATACACTGACTACAGAAGATAATTTTTTATTACTCAAGTCATACAGACATTTTCACAAAATGCTTCAAGGGTAGTCACAATATGTGTTAAAAAAGTTCTGCAACTGTGAACTGTTTCCCTGCCACACACACCCCTAAATAAATGTAGCTTATAATGCATTTTGTCCTTGAGTTAGTTTATCATTTCAGGTCTTTGTTGGCAAGAGTTTATTGGCTGTGAATGGAAGCTGGCGAGGAAGCTTTCCTTAGGGAATGAGGAAATGGAAGCAGAATAGAAGCATTGTACTCTGCTAGAATATTTTTCTTTTAAGAGGACATTGCTGTTTTATTGGTAGGAGTAACCATGGAATTTGATAATTAGAAGAAAGAATAAGCAAAATTCTAGGCGACAAGAAGTGAGAATTTTATAAAAAGCCATGTCAAGCATGAATAATATCTTGAACACTCAATTCATTGGCCTTGATAGGCTTCCTCTTAGACCCCTGCTGTAATCATATTTAAATTTCTGAAAGTGTTCACGCTTGCACAAAAGATACAGGGAAGAAATGTCTTGGACTTTTTCTCTCTGTTATAGTAGCAGATCATGTGATAATAAAATATTCATGTATACATTGATTTAACCAATATATTTGAGTTACTTGAAAATGGAAGGCTAAACATAAGCAGCAGAAATAATTTGATACTTACCAATTTGTCTTAATAATCATTAATGATGAATCTAAAAAATATACGCAGTTTTGGATATTTTCAAAAATACATGTGCTTCTATGTCTTAAAGAAAATTGGACATTGGTATCTAGCTCAATCAGCATTGCCCAACAATTTTTGAGGGTAGAACATTGCAATAATTATGATCAGTCCTTCCTAACTATGTAATTAAAGCGTTGAGTTTGGCAGGAGTTCTCTCATTTAAACTGATAATCATTGCAGAATAAAACTTGGAGACCACATGGTCTCGAGAAAAGAGAATTGATGGTGAGAAATTCTGGTTTCATTCCCAGATTTAGAATAGCTCCATCATATGACTTGGAGAGCAAGTCAATTAATTCTATTTGTAGAATGTGAAATGAAGTCACCCCCTTTCTTGGCATGACACCCATGTCTTTCATTCTGTTTGACCAGAGTGAAACCAGTAAGATTGCATCTTGCTTGCCTAGTGTCTGATCAGATATAGTAATGCTCAACTTAACATTAGTCATCGCTTAGAAAATACAGAGGGATGAAGAGGAGGGAATTTCAATGGTTAAGAATGGGCCTATCTGAGAAAGGTTACACATCCCAAAGTTTGTGGCAATTAATTGATAGAACAGATGTGAGTTACAAGGTAAGAAATTCTCAGAGTTCAAGATCTCTTTTCATGAACCACTTTTGTGACATGCTAGAGGTTATTTCTGTAACCTGTGACATAGTGTTTCGGCACCAGTTGCTCAGCACTTCATCAAATACATTCTGGTAGCTAAAGTTGCACCTATAAATGCAGGAACATCTGAATGATTTTAGTAGTCTTGACCACTGTCAGTCAGCGTGGCATAAATGGTCATATTCTCTGCCCCCTCCCACTTTTTCCCATCTGTTCTGACGGACACATAATTTAGAAGACACTCCTATGTCTGTCTGAGCTCAGGACACATTTGACTTATCATCAACATTTTTCTGTCCTACACATTGCACCATCTCTCTTTCCATTTCCTTCATGGACAATCCAACCTCCAAGCTATTCCCTGCTTCTGGCTTTAAGACCAACTCCCTTTCCCATCCAGGGTTGCTGGAACAAAGTAACTTAACTGGTTTATTTGAAACAACTGAGCTTTATTTTCTTGGAGTGCTGAAGGCTGGAAGAATAAAACCATAGTGTTGGCAGAGTACATTCCCCAGACACTTTTAAGGAAAGTTCCTTGCCTTTCGACTCTTGCAGCCTACCATTTTCCTGGGCTTACAGATGTATCACCCCAGTCTCTGCCTCTGTCATTGTGTGGCCTTCTCCCTTTATGCCAGTGACTTCATGTTCCTCCCCTCCTTAATAAGGGCACAGGTCCTATTGGATCAATAGCCACCTTACTCCAAATTGACCTCATCTTACCTGTTGTAGCTTCAATGATTCTATTTTCAGATTAAGGTTGCATTCACCATACTATGGATTTAGGACTTCAGCAGATTTTAGGGACACAGTTCAAACCACAACAGTTGACTACCTAGGCTCCTAACCCTGCCACATGTTTTTCATCTTCCCACTGGCAGATATCCCAAGTTTCTTTTGAATTTCAGATACCAATTTAGTCTCATGAGCTTCCTTTTGTGTGTTTCCTGTGTAACTCTGTGATCACATGACATGCAAAGGGCAAAATATACATCTTCAATGAAACGAATGTTTGTATCCATGGTCATTAAGAAAAGGTCATCATGATCATTACTTATAGAAAACTTCACATGCCAGGTACTTTCCAGGCATTAGTGGACATACAGCAGCCTTAATGCCAGTGTCATGGCTATTCACAGAGGTGACACAGGTCTCAGTTGCACAGTGAGTGGTCACATCAGACCTGGCTTATCCCACAGCCCTGTGACCTTGCCCCTCAGCCCATAGGGTTCCATGAATATGGGGTTCCAAAGAATATGAAAATATTCTTTGATGAAACAGTGAGAAGCATATGGCAGCCACTGAGGGGGTGGTGTAACATAATTTGGTCTAAGGATGATGTAGTTTGAGTGGATTGGCAAGGGGAGATTACTTTCAAGAGATTTAATTTTGTATAAGACATATGTCCCCAATACCAAAACCAGAAACGGAAAACAATGTAATTATATGTCAACCTCATTTTTAAGTATGGAAGAAAATCCAAAATTTAATCATATAAGTGTAAATAAAATAATGAAATAATTGGATATCATTCTGTCATTAGTTTAAATAATAAAATGACAAATTGTATTCCAAATTTTCAAATTCACAGTGAATTTTTATTCCAGATGAGTCATCCAGAGATGACTCAATATTAGGAACTAATTAATGTAAACTAGTACATTAATATTAATCAGAAGAAAATCTTACAGTCATCTTTACATCTATCTAAAGTATGTTAAAGTATAATACCCAAACATATAAAAAAATCAATTAGTAGGGTAGTATAGAAGGAATACTCTTTAACTTGTTTAGGAGATCAATTAGAAATATCACTTGTAATAAATGCAATATTAGAAGCACTTCCCATTAAAATATATAATATGATGTGTTAGATTTCCTGTAATTTTCAACATTATACTTGAGCAACTAGGCAATCCTAAACAGGGACTCAAAGATGAGGAAGCAAGAGGCATGCTATTATGTGTGGAGTTTACAATTATATACCCAGAAAACACAAGGGAGTAACTGACAAGCTATTAAAACTAATAAAGTGAGTCCATTAAGATAGCTACATCTCTCAAAACACAAAAATCAATAGCTTTCCTATATACCAGCCATAAATAACTAGAAAATGTAAAAGGAAATGCAGTCTCATTCACAAGAGCAGTAAAATAATAAGATACAGAAGAAAAATCCTAACAAAATATACAAACATTTCTGGGCAAAAAATATAAAATTTGCAGAAACCCATTAAAAAAGGGGAAAAAACAAGACTTGCAGGCTCACTTCAGTGGGATTGGGAAGGCTCACTCTAATAGGCCTGTATTAAAATGAGAGAATTCCTTCCTCTTGTACAGATTTCCTTCTGTCCAGATTTGCTTCTCAAATTTTCTGTTCAAAAACTCCAAGAAGATTTTCCGGAAGTGACAAAAAGTCACCTGTAAATGTAAGTGAACAAAGCAAGACAATTAACAGAAGACTCACAGTAATGATAGTAAGGCAAAGGACAAAATGGTATATTTGTTTTCACGGGAGCTCCCTTATAAAGTCCTAAAACAATATTAGAAGGTCTAGATACAGGATTCTGGTGTGTGAGGACCTCCTGTGGGAGGAAAGAAAAAAAACATTTACGTCTCTGCTCTTGCCTCAATGTTGGACATGGTAGGTCACTATTGGAAAAGTGCAATGAACTTTTCTGCCTGTCTAGTACTTACAAATACAAATTTCAGTTCATTAAATGTCTAGATGTTTTAAGAGTATAAATTAACAGTGACAGTTATGGCAATGTTCATTAACTTTGTAAGTTTGATGTCCTTCTGAACATTAAGCACAAATGAAGATTTGAGAGATTTGACTCAATTGACCTGTGAGTCTTCTGGAGAAAGTCTCCAGAACTAAGGTTGAAAGTCAAGGGTCGTGCAGATGAAAACAACAGCAAGATTCCACTGTGCATGTGTTAACATCTGAAACATTGATAAGAGCCAGTCCTGGCAAAAATGTGGAGCCAGGGAAATTTTTCTTTCATTGAAGTTGGAAATGCAAAATGGTGCAGCCACTTGTCAGGCAGTTGGGTAGTTTCTTTACAAAACTAAACATACAGCTACCCAATGATCCCCAATTGTGGTCCTTGGCGTTTACCCAAAGGAGTCAAACACTCAGGTGCACCCAGACACTTGCCTCTGGGTGTTTCTAGCAAGTTTATCCATAATTGCCTGAACCTGGAAGCAAGCAACCAACTTATCTTTCAGTGGGTGAATGGATGTGTCCATCTAGACCATGGGTATTGGTCAGTGCTGATGAGAAATGACCTGTCACTCTACAGAAAGACATGGAGGAGGCTGAGATGCTGTTTGCTAAGTAAAAGGAGCCAATCTGAAAAGGCAACATATTGTGATGATTCCAACCACAGAACATTCTGAAAAAGGCTGAACTTTGGAGAGTTAAAATGATCAGTGGTTGTTAGGGAACTGGGGGTAACAGATGGCTAGGCAGAGCACAGAGGAATATCAGGGCAGTGAGAATATTCTGTCTGTTATCATAACAATGGGTGCATGTCATTATATATTCATCCAAACATAGAATGCATAGCACCAAGGAAGAATTGTAAGGTGAAGTAAGGATTCCATATGATGAGAAGGATGTGTCAGTGTAGCTTCATGCATTGGAACACATGCCCCACGCGGGAAATGCTGATAGTGGGAGAGGCTGTGCATGATGTATGAGGACACAGCTTATATGGAGAGTTCTCTACCCTCCCCTCCCCCTCACTTAGCTGTGTGCCTAAAACTCTCTAAGAAAATGGATTCTTAATAGTGAAAAAAAAAAGACAAAAAAATACAAGGGACTAATGCAACTATGTGCTTTTAAATGCAAAGAATGAATAGACCCTGAATATGCAAAGAACTGCCATGAATGGATTTTCAAAAGCTACACAGGCTTATGGGATTATGTCAGACTACAGACTCTCCAGCCCTACCCCTGATATGTCTGGTCAGCCACTGGTGGCTCAGCAGGTCTCCAGGCGATCCTAATTTGACAAGCATTATTAAGGCCATTATTAAGGAAATTATGAGAGATGACAGAACCATACCATGGAACACTGTGCTACAATTAAGAAGATCTGGATGCCTTGTCATGCCAAGATAGATGTTGTCAACAAAGCAAACTGCAGAGCAGGACAGCAGGGGCAGTCTTTTATGCCGGTGGTACACATAGCCCTTGAGGCTGACCTTAAATAATTCCATTTGTTACAAAGGAGATAGTATGGTACATGCCACTTATGCCTAGTGGATTCTCTGCCATGGTTATAGCAGACCATGCACCAATTGATCTTTTGTAGGATTTATTAGATATTACACTTGACGGTGCAGTTTCATATACTAAAAAGAGGAAAATGTGGACTTTATTGGTGTTAACTATGGGTTAACAAAGAGTCCTTTGCTGTTCTCTGCATCAGACAGTTGGGTGATATTTGCAGAGTACCTGATAAACCCTGACAAACTTAGGGAAGAATTGGAATTCCATTTGCAGTAATGGGCCTCAGATTGTTTATTGCTTTCTGTTTATTCAGTTCAAATGGTTCCATAGAACCTTTTCTTTTAATGCTGACAGGTTAAACACATGCTGATGTAAAGGAAGCAAACTTGAAGTTTACTAAAGAGAGAGGTTCCAATTTATTCTGAATTTTTCCATGGTGATAGGTGTCAGCAATATGCTACATATGGCCCCACATTTTAAAAGCACATTTTAAAAAGTGGCCATTTAGAGGTGGCTTTTAAAGGGGAAGAATAAGTTAACTGCTTTTATAAATGTGTTATACTTTGGAAAGTGCATTTTGAAAGTTTGAGACCGTTTGTAATTATCTCTGTTATCATTATGTGATTTTATTGCTGAAATTAGGCATCATGCGTTTTTACATATTTGATACTTAACAAAACTTGAAAAATAATGATCTAACTAACCACTTTTGATTGTTCAAGCAATCAGTTATATTGGGATTTGAACCTTCTTGTTCAAAGATACTGCATGAAACAACTGGACGTTTAGATGTATGGCAATAAAAAGTAACAAGAAGTTTTAATAAAATAGACCGTTAACAAACTCATAATCTTTAAGAAGGTGATGTTTCTTTTTTTTTATTTTTCAAGTGAATGATGCTCTTTGGGTTCCAACCAAACATTAAAAGCTGAACAATGTAGGTAGTCATTATTCTAATGAGTAATTGCCACTCATGGTTTCTTTTTTAAAATTGATTCAATGAGAGTTTGCTGGACTCTAGCAAACTTGGGTCAGTCCCACATGGAAATGATGGAGGGCAGGGGCAGAATCCAGCGCCAGTCTGAGCATCCTAGGTCTTCCTGGTTTGCCCTGCAGGTCTCTCTGGCCCCCTCCTGTGTGCTGATTCCTCTCTTTCTGTGCTAAATCTTCCAGAAATTTCCTTTTGCTTTCCTGCCCTACGGATATGTGTCTCACTCTGGCTGACTGCTGGCAGCAGTTCTAAGGGCCTGGCTGGCCTGCACTTTAGTGGGGTTCTAGGAGGTGGTTCCCAGCTGTCTGCACCCCAGAGTCCTTGTTTCATGTGCATGTACTCTGGACCCAATAGCTGTTTGTTATGAGGTTTTCTTCATTTGTTCACTAAGTTATTAGCTCATCCATTCCACTTTTAATGCACTTAGTGGGAGTTGGCATGACTAAAATGAACAAAACAGAATTCCTTTCCTGAAAGGAGTGGCCATTGAGGGAGAGACTGCTAATACCATGCAGTAGGTGGGAGGGAGAGAGAAGACCATACAGCTTGAGTCCAACAAAGTCTCTTAAAGTAGGACTGGCAGGAGGAAAAATAGGACTCTTTTCTAGGAAGCTGGTCAGCAACTAAAGAAAGCTCCTTGTTTTAGACGTTTTTATTCACTAAATTATAAACATAGGTTTCTTAGCCCTGTCTAAGCCTCCAAATTGTCTGGGGCCCAAACCCAACACAATTGAATCAGAATCTTTGCTCAAGGGGTCGGGGGGCACCATAATTTTCCAAAATAGTTAATTCTGTGGAATTGGGGAGCTTGGGGGATGTCTGGATCTTATGCTCATTTGTAATGATTAGACCTGGAGATTTATCAGTTTGGGCAGGTGCTTTCCTGGGTTTGTTATTTTCAGGCGTAGGTCTTTGCTGGACTTGAAAGCAGTCCCCTTATAGATTGCAAAGTGCTGTCTTTGAGCATAAAATTATTAGGCTGATTTGATGTGCAAGAAATAATTTTAGTAGCCAGACCATGAAAGTCTTGAATACCATGCTAAGTTACTTCAAGTTGAAATTGGCTAAAGGTGGATAATCAAACTAAGCAAAACCACCTGGAATTAAAAATTAGATGTGGTCACTAGGTAATGATGTCAGCTTTGAAATCTCCTGAAAATACTTTTAAATGGGGTTTCAACAGAAGGAAATAGGGATTTTTAGCATTTCTTCTCCCAAAGCAATAAATTTGAAGGGAATAGTTTTCTGCAGGTGAATATCTACTGTGTATTTGTTGGAAAATAAGCCTCATTAACTTACAGAGTCCTGTCAGTGAATATTAATTTCTTAGATCTGAAGTAAAAGTGCATTGCAAATTGAATATACTCTCGGTGGGAAGTAGAAATATTTTCCCAAAGAAATGCAACTATATTTGAGCATTTTTTTTTTGGCCTTTCTTATTGAAACCCCTCCCCAAAAGTTGTAGGGTAATCTTCTGAGAAATAATCCTGCCTTGCTCATCTGAAGTCTAGAATCCATATTGTTCAGGCAGGCGTGTATGTATCTGTGTGTACACACACACACTCAGGAACCCTTTATTAAATGAAGGGATGATGCAAAATCCAATAATTTCCAGTATGGACAACCAAAAATTTCAAATGGAGTTCCAGTAATTTCTGTTAATTAAGAATTTTTAAATGTTCCAAGTCTAACCAGGGAGCAGAGAGAAAACTTTACAAATGTTCTGCATAAATAGATAAACTGCAGAAAAGACTGGAATAGTCACAACTAAAGAAACTATCTCATGGCCTGACTTGGGGTAAATGGTGACTTGTAAATGGTTCCCTAGGAAAGCAGCCAAAATACGTGTTTAATATGTCATGAAGTATAGTGATAAGTATTTTGGCATTTATTTTATTTTACCTGTGAGTCATACTCACTCTCCTATCATCAGAGTTGGTGATGTAGCTCGAAACATTTAGTAAGTCTCTTTATGAACAGACTTTTCATTTCAGGTGTACTTATACATACAATTTTGCTTAATTTTTTTTAATCAGAATATTGTATAAGGAAACCACAGTTTAAGTTAAGAAAATCCATTAGTATTATGAAGGACTTGCATTAAAAAAAATTCAAGGTGTTTCATATTTCATATCCTGCCCTTTATTGTAATGTGGACAAGTCCTGTTTCAGGATCACAATGCTGTCTGAAATATTCTCGAACATAGAGCTAACTTCCCTGTTGCAGGAGAGCTAAAGGGGGACTGTTAGGGACTGTATTATTGAAGCAGAATGGCTTCTTTGTGGTGCTCAAGCATTAGGAAGGTGAGGATCTCCTTTTTCCACCATTATTGTGGCCTGCCTTCTGGCCCCCAATCTATCCCAGTATGAAAACAAAATGAAATTCCTGTTCAATAATAAATAAAAATGTGGGTAGCCCCCATGATAATCCTGGCCATCACAAATTCCATAACTTTGATAGCACAGAGGGAGAACCTTGGGCCACTGAAAGTAAATGCTTATTCAAGGAAGCAATTAAGGAAAAAAATGGCAGACTTAGGATAGAAATGTTGAGGAAATGTCTTTAATTTCTACTTTAGTTCTATTTCTTTAGTCCAAAATAAATTACCAGTTTTCTTTATGGTCCTTGGATAGTTTTGTCTTGATCACTTGCTTTTTCTTCTGTCTAACATTTGCAAATATATTAACTGCTGATTTTACTCCAGCCTTTCTTAACTTTAGGAAATAAGTGAATTGAGGACATAATTTTAAAGCATCTCTTTGAAAAATCAGTAGCATTTGCTTTTCTGGGCTGATTACCCATGACTTAAGGTGCAATGCTTTATTTATAATCATCTCAGTGATTCATCAGGCACAGGGCACCCTGGGAAGCTGTGTTGCTTTAAAAGTGTTAATAAATTAATAGAGTAACAGAAAGAAGTCTCCAGGAAATATGCAAATTGCAGCATTCCCTTCTGAGAGGACTGTCTTACACTTAACTTTTCTAAAATAGAATTATGATGCTGTACAAGTGGCTCTGGATCATGAGAGACAGAAACAGCAGCTGCCGTGGTCTGGGGTGGCCCCAGCACCCAGGCAGCTGGCAGGTGTCCCCTGGTGATTGTCACCTCTTCCAGAGTGGATGAGCTGGTTGAGCGGGCCAGAGAGGCTGGTGTCACACTTCACAGTGGATGCCTGGGTTGAGTGGGGTGAGGGGCCACCCAGCACTGGGCCCAGCATAGGAGAGATGGCCAGGGAGGCCATTGCCCAAGTGACCTCCAAGGCTGTCCAGAGCTCCTCACTGGTTGGCTGGGACTGTGTTCACATTTCGGCGTCAGACAGCCAAAGCCAGGAAGAGGCTGGAGTTCAAGCTCCTGGTCTGATACTCCTGTCACTCCTGTCCCTGTGGGAAAGGAAAGCGACTTCTCTCCTGAAACTCATGTAAGTGTTAAATTGTTCAGTGTTACTTCAATAAAAATAAGATAAAATGTTGCCTTTACAGCAAAGTGGAAGGAGTTGGAGGGAATTATGTGTAGTAAAGCAAGACAGAATGATAAAGTCAGATAGTGGACATTTACACTGTGCGTGACTTAATAAAAGCAAAATACTTATTAACACTAGGGGACATTAGGAAATGAAGTATGGCTTCTGAACTTAACGGGGAGACTGAGGGAGAAAAAGTCAGAGGTTTGGATCAGGGCAGCTGCTCAAGAAGACACAGAGGAGGGATTAAAAGCTACCTTCTCTGACTTTCTCTCTTTGTAGAAGTGTAGACATTTACTCTAGAGACACTAACCAAAATCCTTACTTTTCTTGTGTGCACTAACTTCAAAGAAAAGATTTTAAAGGTAAGTTAGAATTAAAAATGGGGAAAAGTTAGTTAAGGAAGATTTGCCTAGTTGCTCATCAAAATTCATCACAAGTACTTTCCTCTATAAAATAAACTCTGATACTGTTAAAATTTATTTTCACTATATAACCTCCAAGCCTACTGTGTTTCATTTTGGAGTTTCCTTTTTACCCATCAGAATATATTATTAGTATATTTTCATTTCACTCCTTTTGATTGTGCAAATAAAGATTTCTTGGGATAAATCCACATTAAGCAGCCAATTGATGTTTTCTTCACTTTAAATTGGAGCTTAATTTTTTATAAAACAGTTTAATATTTGATGTTCAAGTCACTGAAAAGTATTTAAAATGGTTATTTTGTTACAAACCACATTGACAAGCCTTTTATTTACTTAAGCCTTTATTTTAAACCTGACTTACAATGTCTCTTGTAAAAGTCTCTACTTGTCCTACTTCCAAAGAGATGACTTACACAATAATTATTGACTCTTTTTCAACATACTATGATAACCTTCTAGCTATGTGTGAATACTGTGATTATGATACATTAATTATGTTGCAAGCTATTATTATTTTCAGTATGTGTTCTCATATTTTGTAACAAGAAAAAAGACTATGCCTAAAATACTTCAATTAGATAAGGAACTTTAACAAGAGAGTTTATTTTTACTTTTGCCTATTAAGTAATATATATGTTACTTAATATGCATGCACATTAGGGAAAAAATGATATGCACTACCCCAACTTTAGCTTTGTGTTCCTGTGTATCAAATGACCACAAGCTAATGGCTTAAACCAATGTCCATCTGTTATCTCACAGTCCCTATGGGTCACAGGTTCAAGCATGGCTGCTCCTGCAGTCCATGAGGTCCCAGCCAAATACTGGATGTGGCTGGACTGTGGTCCTGTCTTTGGGGAACCCTGCTTGCAAACTCTTTCCCATGTTTGGCAGAATTCACTTCCTTTTGGCTGTAGAATTCATGGGCCTCTCTTGTTCATAGTTAGTATCAGCTGAAGACAGTCTGCTGTGTGAAGTGCCCTAGTTCTAGGCCTGCTTTTTTTTTTTTAAAGATTTATTTGTTTATGCATACAAGCACTGGGGTACAGGCCAGAGGTGTGTGTGTGGGGGGAGGTGAGAGGATTCACCACAGAGAGCTGGGAGCAGAACAGTCATTTCAACTGAAGTACACTGCTGAGGGGAGCAGCGGGCACAGCAGGAGAGGTCTGCCGCACCATGTGGTTCCCCTACCCGCCAGGCGCAGCCAGGGCGCAGGGATCAAACTCGTGCTGCAGTGGCTGCAGGGCATTGCTTAACCCACTGCGCCACCAGGGAGGCCCTCTAGGCCTGCTTTTAAAGTCTTCACCACATTAGGTAAGACCCACCAGGATCATCTTCCTTTGAATTAACTGGAAGTCACTTGATTAGTTCCCTTAAATCTACCTGAAATGAATGCCTTCACCTTCACCATGTAATGTTGCCTAGTCACCAAGGGAATCCATCATCTCCATAAGCCTTGCCCATTCAGAAGTGGAGCACATTGCACAAAGGCAGGGTTGACTTGGGGTCACTTTAGGTTCTGCCTGCCATGCCCCCCTCCAAGAAAAACTCCTAAATTGTTACTATTGACATTCTTTGTCACTAGTATGTGGCAGATCCAGTGTCATTTTCTTTTACAAGGCACTTAAAGCCAACTTATGTTTTGTAAACTTTCGTCACATTTCTCTTGTTCCTCACTGTCCATATGCATTTGTTTGATATCCTGTTTTTGAGTTAGTTCAAAACTGTTGATACTGTTTGACCATAGCATAAGTCATCTTCAGAAAGCAACAGTAGCTTTCTCACTGCCAAGTGCGTATTAGTCCTGTGTTCCCAGCACAAAGTCTGCTCCCTCTGGGGATGTGGTTGTAGTGTCTGTCTGCATGCTGTCACTCCCTGCTGTGCAGTTTGCTCCTCTCCAGCTAGCTCTGGACTTACTCTCTCCCACCTGGCTTCAGAGAGCATCCCCAGGCATCCTGGAAAGGGCACCCTGGAGGTCTTGTCTCTGGCTCCCCCATGTGCCTTGGGAAAGAAACTAAGGCTTCTCTGAGTAATGGGGTAGGAGAGTGATGTTTAAATATAGAGCTGAGGACAGAATTGCAGTGGGAAGTGTGAAGAGTGGCCAAGGTGCGGCAAGCGTGGTCTGAGTGCTTGCTAGTGCAGGGCATCATGAGCTTGCAGTGTGCTTCATGCGTGTGTGCAGTGAGAAACAGCCTTGGCCTGACTTTCTCTTTCCTAAGAAGAAACAAAAACTAGGGAAATCCTTCCAACTTTCACCCCTCACCCATCTCCTCTGGGCTTCTTGGGAAGCCTGGGAGAGGGAACTAGGAGTGTAGGGGCCTGTGTCTCTGCTGTCTGCTGTGGGGTCTGCTCTCCACTGCTTTGCTCCGGAATCTGTTGACTGAAGGCAACTCCATTGCTGGGCCTCTATGCAACGGCTGTAAGTCACATTCTCGGAGTCCACGGGACCAGTGTTGAAAGTATTTTTTATGTCCACATTTCGAATCCTGCTTCAATCTCTCCTTACGTTCTGAACATGGACAGTTTACTCAATATTAGCATCATAGATATCAGGGAATTGGTTATAATCCAAAGACAGAAACATATAGAAGAGAAAGTCCGACTGTCATAGTAGAGTATAACAATGAAATATGGGAAAGATACTAAGCTTTTCATGGTAAATGTGCGTAGTTCAGATGTAACAAAGGTTCAATAAGGGCCAGGTCAATGATCATTTTAGAAAGTTGCTTGAAATAAATTTTGGAAGTGGCCTGTAACTTTCGTTAAAATATTGCAAGAGCAGATAACAAAGGATGGAATTTTATCAGAAACACACACACACACACACACACAGACAGGCTTATTTTTATGCCTCTCAGTTGATCCAGTGTGTGGCCAATAAGTCATTCTGTGCCCTTGTGGGTGGATGATTAGGGCTAATCTTAAATTTCATGTCTTCAAAGTAAAAGTATAAATATATTAAGTTTAAAACAGGGAACTTTTTCATATTTAATATTTAATAGAAAAGTGATTCTAACACATCTATACAATGAAAATTGCTTTGCAAAATCCAGGCCACCCCAGTCTGGTGCCCTCAGAACCTCTTGGAGACAGGGATTCAGGTCTCAACATATATGTTTTTAAAACATAGATAATCCCTAAATCATAGACAAGTTTAAGCATCCTCCTGGCAATAGTGTAAATAGTGCACTTAGAAATTAGAGAGATGCTGGGTGCTGGATCCACGGTCTGTGAGCAGACATGGTCTTGTCAGGTGTTGAGTTGAAGTCAGTGTGGAGAGGTTCAAAGGAGAGAAGATGGGCAAATGCATGGTCTCAGCACAGGTAATAAATTAGCTGCAAACTTGTAAATTTTCTGTTAACTGTAGTTCTGAGAAAAACAGATGTTTTCTCTTGCATACAACTGTTTCAAAAACTTGTCTTAACATGGGTTATGTTCACAAGGCATCCTGTGGTTTCATTAGATCTTATTACATTATAGTACTTATCCCCAGAAGACAATTGAGACTATCAGAGGGAGAGAGTGGGGGGACAGAGGACTATGTGGAGGACTGTGGGTGCATAGGTGGGGTGGGGGTTGTGGGGACACACATCTGAGCAGACGTGAACCTATGCCTCTGAATGGTATACAGCACTGGAAAGCAGTGTTACCGGGATGAAAAACCTACAATTGAAAAAAAAAAATAAAACAGAGTTGCAGGGTGTTTAAGAGCAGGAGCAAGAACACTGAAGCACGCTGAGGACAGGGGCTGGGTATTGCTCATTTCTCAGCTTGGCTCAGAATCATCAATCCTTGGCTGTGGCTCTGACCCCCTCAGTATCAGCAAAGTGGTCACGCTTGGAATCTTAACATTATCGGAATGTAGGAAAGGTTGATCTTTCTACCCAGCTGGGCAGGAGAGTGTGCCTGATGCTTGCTAACATTTCTCAGCTCCCTTGTAAATCGGATGTATGTTCTCTGTCGTACCTGCTTGCTGGGAAGGCTCCGTGACATGGTATTTGTAAGACACTTTGTGACTGCAGTAGCAGATCTGTTAATGTGGTGGTTCTCCTCACCCATATCTATCTGGGAAACAGCTTATCAGTGTATATAATTAAAGCAGAGCTGAGACAAAGTAGTTGGCTTGGAACAAAGGTTCAGGGACTTGTAACATTTAATTAGAAAGAAACAGGGAGCACTGTGTTGTTAAAGATTTCTCTAGAACCTAGGGTTCTGGGTATGTGATGTCTCATTCTTCAGGGGCAGTGAGTCATGTACTGGACTATCTGGCCCTGCCCAGCCCCTCTCAGGGCTGGCTTGGACAAGGTCCCGTGGGAAGCAGGTGCCTCTAGCTTCAGTTTTCTGTGCTACCTTCATAGCTGCAGAGTAGGACAGTGCAGCCTCTCGTACCTTCCCGTCCTTCTCCTTTAGGATCCAGTGAGACAGTGTCTGTGTCCCTGGTTGGGGGTGCAGTGTGGGAGCTCCCATTATCTGGACTTGGGGTGGGGGTACATGGGTTTTGTCACATTCTGAAGGGTGCCAACTTGGGTAACCAAAGGGGCCTCATCACAGAGTGGCCACTGTAGCCTGGCACTGCTCAGGTGAGAAGGCAGGGGAGCATATGTGGTAGTGTTGGGGGCACAGTAGGGTGAGCAGAGATGATCCCTCCCCATCTTCCCCAAGCAGAAAGAGGTGGCAGGTGACAGGAGGACTTTACCTTTCAAGGTCATGCCAGTCACTGACAGAGTTTGAGGATGTCAGCCTGGAGAGGGGAGCAGCATCTCCTTGCTGCTGTTGACCTTGGGACTTCCTGAGAGGTATGAAAGATTTGTACAGCCTCTGCCCAGGAGCTCAGAATTGGGTTTCAGGGACTGATGAGATGGGATCACTCAGCTTCCCAGGAGATAGTGGTGCAGAGTCCCAGGCACATGGTTTGAGTGTCATAGGGAGGATAGGACCCAGACTCCAAAGGTTATGCTGCTGCCTGAGGCAGGTGCTGAATTTCTGAGCTCTTCTCACAGACACAGAAGGGCTTATTTTCCTAGGAGCTGGTATGGGGGCCCTTACAGGAGGAGACCCCACCCTTAGCGAGGATCAGGGACAGGCTCCTTAGCGAGGGTCAGGGACAGGCTCCTCTCATCTGAGAAAAGAGAAGAAGGTTGTGGGGTTGCCCAGGTGCCACCCTCCAAGTATTAAGAGGGGAGATAGAATTGAGAATGATATTTGTTATGGAGGCCGACGTGAGAATGGAGTCCAATATTGACAGTGTCCTTACAAACTGAAAGGAAATTGTTTTGGTAACCAAGTCACTGAAAATTTAATACAGTTAACTGAGTTCTCTTCAAGGAAACCAGCCTCCCAGCCAGAAAGGGAAGACTGACAAATCACAATGGGTAGAAGTTACTGGAAAAAAATAAAACCATTTGATATATATACATCAACAAGTGGTGACTTCTCATATATCCAAAGGAGATGCTTTAAGTTCAGAGAAGCTGTGGTGACACCTAGATCTTCATCCAGGGGACTGGCCAGGTCACTTACCAGCACAGGACACATGCACAACTGGACTGGGACCAGCAGCTTGCAGGGCAGCCTCCCTCCTCAGGAAGCCTCCTATCCAAATCCCCACCAATCAACATGGAGTCACTAACACTTGTTTCCACACCACTTAGTGCCTATTGTGCTCTTGCAAATAAGTAATTTGCAAAGTAGCACATTTACCAACGAGATGGGGGTGGATAAAGCCAAAGTCAACTATTGTTTCATGAACTAATAAATACTGGACAGCGAGAACAAAAAGATAGTGGCTGGACTAGACTATGTGAGAAAGTAGTAATAAGCATGATTTAAAAAATCATAAAGTCCAAAATTGGTTTGCATTCAGTCTGTTTCAGTTTTGTTCATTAATTCCCCATCCTCTTTCAGTTAAATGAAACCTGACTTCCTGCAGGAGGCACTCTGTGTATGTGTTCTGTGTGAGACTGATGTAACCTTCTCCAAGCTCAGAACGAAAAGGGTCTGTTCTACCCTAAAAAGATGGGGGATTGAGTGTATATTAGTTTTAAGTTTTAAAGAAACTAAAGGGTGTATTCGTTTTTGTTTATCTTTTCTGCATTTACTATTTTTTTGGGGGGGAGGAAGAATTGTTATTTTAGAAAATTTTAGATTTCCAGGATTATTAGAAAATTAGCACAGATTTTCCGTATGCCACACACCCAACTTCCCTATAATTAACATTTTACATTCCTATATGACATTTGTGACAACTGCTGAAACAATGCTACATTATTACTGCTTGAAACCCATCATTGCGCCAGATTTCCTCAGTTTCCCTTAATGTTGTCTTTTTACCCCAGGACCCCACAGTGCATTGAATATTCATGACCCCTTGAGCTCCTCTTGGCTGTGTAGTTTCTCCAACTTAACTTATTTTTGATAATCTTGAGAATTTTGAGGCGTACAGAGCAGTAATTTTTTAGATTATTCTTCCATTGAGACTTGTTGGTATTTTCTCATGATTAGTCTGGGGTAGTGGGTTTGGAAGGAAGACCTCGGGTGCAGGGTTCCATGACTGCCTGTGAAGGTGATGTACTGTCTTTGGTATTTCTCGATTGATGCTGACTTTGCTCCATCAACTGAAGCAGAATTTGTTTCATAATTAAAAGCTATAGATGACAGGCAGTGGATTCAGATAGTGCAGGGACTGAACGCAGTGAGCACTGGCAGGATCTTAGGACTGAGTTGGACTTGCATGCAGTAAATGGAGTAGATACTCACTGATGAATGATTGAAACATGTATTGTTACAGCGTGATGTTACTTCAATTTAAAAAAAAGAAATGTATTAGGAGGGGTTATGAGAAATACAGGAGTGAAGTTCAAGAAAAAGCTAAAGATCTTTGAGTTTTCAGAATTCTTTTATTTTGAGATTGTATTAGTAGCAAGTACCCAGTCTCTGAAGCTTTGAAGTTTGTGAAATGTCTAAGTACTTCTCAAATACATAAGTTTGTCAGAGTCCCTTGGACAGCTAATAAAAATCACAGGGGCCTCATGTCTCTACAAGAGCCAGGGCCTGGACATTTGTAATTTTTTGAAAGTTTTTCAAGTGAGTTCTGAGATGACATATTTGAGAACTAAAATTAAGACTAAAAATGTTCCATAGGATAATTTTCCTATGGAAGATGCCTGTTGTTTTTTCCTACCAGATACACAGTTCTCTAGTTTTTCCTGCCAGGCACCCAGCCCTTCCCAGTTTTATAGTGGTCTCAGACTCAAACCAGGAGTGAGGCTTTTACCCAAGCCTGCGCAATCAAGCAGCTCCGTTTCCCCATCTCAGAACCCAATCTAAGCTGGAAACATACACTGTCAACCTCGTTATGTGGAGTTAAGCACATGGTGGTAACTAGGAATATAAAGATGGCATCTGACAAATGGCATGTGTTGAACCTTGGCAGATGAAATGCATAGGTAAACTTGACTCCAGAAGTGTTTTTTGTCAGTAGTCAATGAACTGATTATCTGATCGTGGGCAAAGTGCCACTTTGGATTAGTGATAGATGGGTATTGTTAAAGTCATTGTGTATAGAAGCCTGTTTACTGAGGAGAAAGGTGGTTCATTTGTAGCTGAAAGGCAAATTCACATGCCAGGAGATGTTTCTTGATATTTTGCTCATGTGAAGGTTAATTACAGCAAATTAAACAATTCATTTGTAACTTAAAACAAGGTAATTGAAAGTGAGGCTGTGCTTATTTATTTTTTGAAATAACAAAATTATATCACTTCTTCATATGTCATGAATTTTACATGTTGGTTGAGACTTCCTTAAGGAAGAGGAATGCTTTTTTAACAAGCAATCCCCTAGATTTCCCTTTTAGAAAAATCTGGATTTTTATATACTGCATTTATTGGAAGCACTGATCATCATAGAATTTACCAGATTATTTATTTAGCAGTGCTTCCTGTTCTCAGTTATTTTGATCATTATTTTTAAGGACTTGTAACTACAGAATATTTAGACACACTTCTATCTCTGGTGTGCAAGATTCTGCCTTTTATTTTCCAAATACAATTTTTGTTTACTACCTGATTAACATGGGATGATCTCCTAGGGATAAACCGGCTATCATGTGTGTGGAAATCCCAGCTGAGTTCTTCATCAGCTGTTGGTGAGGTTGAATATGTTATTTAGTCTCCCTAATTCTCCGTTTTCCCATCTACCAAATAATTGACATTTCTGATATTACATTTCAGACTCTGTGGATAAAATTAATGTATGCAGTAAGGCTAGCATATAGTATGTATTCAAATGACAGTGGCTCTTTTAGAATCTCGTAGATTGCATCTGTAACTTTTCTCCATCTCTGTCCCTATACAAACATTAATTTTCTCAGCAGGGGCTTATGATTAGGAATTATATTAATGAAATATTCTTCGAAATGCATTGTGGGAAAGTATCATATGGAAGCTGACAATCTCAAGCCCCAGTATTTGCAGCATTCTTTCTGTAAGAACTCGTTGACTCAGGAAGCCCCTTTTTTGCCCCCAAATCTGCCCTGCCTCCTTGTGACCACAGCAAAGCCAAGATTGGGGTACTCTACCTGCTCCCCAGGATTGTTAGTTTTAAGAGCTGCTCAAACAAGTCATTACAAACTGAGTTGTTGAAAACAATAGAGATCTATTTTTGACAATTCTAGGGGCCAGGGTTCTTTTTTTTTTTTTAAAGATTTATTTATTTATGCATACAAGCACTGGGGTACAGGCCAGAGGTGTGGGGGTGAGAGGATTCACCACAGAGAGCGGGG
>JAGFMF010011402.1:121866-154193 GCA_019455555.1 Galemys pyrenaicus
AGGGGAGCAGCGGGCACAGCAGGAGAGGTCTGCCGCACCATGTGGGTCCCCTCCCTGGCCGGCAGCAGGGATCGAACTCATGCTGTAGTGGCTGCAGTTTGCTTCATAGTGTGTTGCTTAACCCACTGCGCCACCAGGGAGGCCCGGGGCCAGGGTTCTTAATCATGTGTCAGAAAGATTCCAGCGGGGAATCTTTACTGTGTTTCCTCGATTTCACTTGGTTGTGGGCTATCACTGGCACCTCTTGGCTTGTGGCAACGTATGCCATTGTCTGCCTGCGACATTATAGGGCCACCTTTCCTATGTGTGTCCCAATTTTTCTCATAAATACACCCTTCATTGAATTAGCTCACATCCTCATCCAATATGATCTCATCTTACTATATCTACAAGCACCATATATTCCTATAAGGTCACATCACAGGTTTCAGGTTGACCTAACTTTGGGGGGGACATTGTTCACACCACTAGACCAGGGCTTCAGATGACTACTCCATCCTTAGTGCCTTGGGAAATCAGGGTCCTTCATATCTTCACTCCTTTGACGACACTGAAAGCAGCATCCATGGGGACCCCCAAAGCCCTGGTGAGCTCCTCAAGTTCTCCTTGTTGTGTTATCCATGTGTCTCCAGGAAATACAAACATCATAAACTGAAAGTCCTCCCAGGAAGGGGCAGGGAGAGGTATTCTTTACAAGAACTTAATGTCAAGTGATGTCAAGAGAGTTGGGGAGATGAAATGGAGGTGTGTTAGTTACACTTCTGGAACATTCATTGGTGTTGTGACCCAAGCCTCTCATGCTATGCTCCCCTCTCCTCTTCCATACTATTCTTCTCTTCCCCCCCTCACCCCGCCCCTCTTTATCCCTTCCTTTCTTACTCCTCCTCTCCTCTTCCCATTTGAAAGATGAGGAAATGTATATTCTAGTTACCTCACTTCTCTAAATTTACCCTACCACTCATATAGGACAGAGGAGAGTTTTATGCACAGTTTTCTACAATTCAAAGTCCAGATTCTCTCCTGTTCTCCATGTATTTAGTCTGTTTCTTTTTCTCTTTTGTCTGCCTGCCCACTGAACTTCTGTTATGTGAAGGCTGCAAAGTGTGGTAAAAACTGCACTCCCCCAACCTTTGAAGGAGAGTCTCTCCGAGGCCCCCTTATTCCTCTTTATTTGCTTTATTTTACTACCTAAAAATCAACATAGATGAGCATTTTGAGGGTTGCAAGGAAAACTAGGATGGACTTGGGTGTCAAAAGTGAAGAACTGGTGGCCCTTTGTCTTGAACAGCACTGTAGGCAGAGAATCGCCAGTATTTCCAGTGTGGTGGTGAAAACTGTCTCCTGTAGCTGCAGAAAAGCCCAGCTGTTGACTGTACCTGAGAGTTGGGGTTTGGGTGAAGGACCTCAGCCATTTTTATTTGAATCCTTGAAGAACACTGTCCCAACACAATCCAGTTAGTGGGATAATACAGAATTGTCTATTCTACAGTGAAAAAGAACACTTTCCTCAGATCAAGACAAAGCTGTGTGTTATTTCCATTTTGCAAATGAGAATTTAAGTGACTCTAATAATCAGCTTGGCTAGTATATAAACCAGCATTTCAGACAAAAGCCAGCATTGCTTTGTTCTCTATCAACAAAGAAGCAAATTGATTTAGGCTTGAAATGTATTCCAGTGAACTATTTCGTGCATTTATTGAATAATAAACAACATGGTAAAGTTGAAGCATATTCAGTTGTTGTTTTTTAAAATAATACTTGGATTTCTTTCTGTTTAATATTATTTGATGACCAATTTCAGTACTACAGAAGAATATGCTCTTCTTACTTCACAACACGCTTGGTATTTTATTTCCTGTAACAAATTGTTCGGAACAGCAAGCACAAAATTTAAAAGATAATATGTATGAATAAACCCTATTTTTCATTCTCTTGGTATTAAAACCTTTTTAATGGCTTCTGCATGATGATTTCCTTTTAAAATTGATTGGATATCAATTTCAGTGCCTTTAACATGCTTTTTTATTAGCTCCTGAGATATGGAAACTACCTGTAAAACAACACAAAATTCTCAGAAGTCTGTCCTTGACGGCATCTGGGGCTAAGGCTGTGCTTGGTATAATTAATTCTGCATTCTAATAGCTTCCAAATCTACTGACTATATTATTCATTAAATAAAAATTAAATGTTCTTGAACAATATTATTGCATAAAATAGGAAAATTTTTTAAAAATGGAATTGACTGCTTAGAAAAAATTATTACATTTGTGTAGATTTACATTTCTGTAAATTTACATGTGGGTGAATTTTTTTATCTTTTTCTAAAATAGGTGGATAAACTCTTACAGATTGGGGTGTTCCCTGGCCTCTGCTGGTATTTGAGGTTGCTGTGCCGGCTGACAGTCACTGTTTAACATAAAAAACTCCCTCTGTGATATTGTCAGTCCAATTTGTACCAATGCCAGACAGTCAGATCCAGCCTGATGGTTTGAGTCATCTTACACTCAGCTCTTTGAAGTATAGGTGACTGTGTCTTCACTAATCCACAGCATCACTTACTACAGACTGTATAACCTCTGCAAATTTTAGTTATAAGTCGGCCTGAGAATTTCAAGTTGAAAAGGTAGAAGGTGTATTTGTGTGAAGCCAGTTTTTCCCTCTTGAAGCATATTCAAATACAGAATTTCCAAATTCTGCTCCAAAGCCAGGCTAGACTGCCTGTGTCCTGGTGGAACAGAAGAGCAAACGCTCACCTGCTGGGCTACATGTGACATTTTGTGGGAACAAAGGATTCAGTGGCCAAGAGATCAGATGACTCTGTCAGTTCTTCTGAAATTTAAAGGCATTCACCACCTTTTTAAAGAAAAGGACCATTGTGAACTTAATCTGTTTTATTCTTTAAAGCAGTTTTTCACCATTTAGAGTTCATATGTTTCTTTGAGAGTTTTATATAAGTTTTGATACTTTGTGAAAGTCACAAACACATAGACACTTAATTTTTCAGAGATAATAACACATTCAAAGTCCTTTTTCAGTCTTTCTATGGGCCCCAGGTTTAACTCCAGGTTAAAAACACTTACCTAAATTGTTTTATTTTTATTGTTATTGTTATTAAGCACAACACAATGAAGGCTGAGAGAAATCTTATTGAAGTTTTACGTAATTTTAATTCAAAAGATATGTAATGAATTCAAAAGATATTTAATTTGAAGTTCGAAAATAAAACTTTGCAAATAGTTACAAGAAAAGGTATTTATAAAATTTGAGAAATTCAAAGGCAGAAATAATAGAACAGCAGTGATTTCATCAATATTGGGAATTTGATTTTCTAAGTAGTGAAATCACAGTGAATGTACCATAATTGACAGATGTGAAAAATAACTTGATAGATCTAAATAACTTTCTAGTTAAAGAGTTCACCTGATGAGAAAATCCCTATCAACGCTGTAGAAAAATGGGCAAAAGATCAGACTGTACAAATTGCAAAGAAAGAAAAGATAATCGGGGTGGGGGTGGGAATCTTTGTTTTCCCTGGTAATTAAAACTCTGGGGGTACAGTGGTATTTCAGAGCTGCAAACTTAACCATAAAATGCTGGTTCTCAGCCTGGCTTTCTGATGTGTCTGCTAAACCCATAAATTGAGCAACCTGCCTAGAATGAAATGTTTCAATGTTTCAGAAGCCCTAAAATGGCTTAAGACTTGAGGCAATAAACCTTCCCAAGGAAATCATTTTAAGGAAACATATTAAGGCAAGCCCAGAGGTTTCCATTGCATTCTTTTTAATAGTGGAATAATTAGAGACAGCTTAAATATTCAAAACAGCAGATGGAGTGGATACATTATAATGCATCAGCTAATTTGATACGATGGAAGCATTAAAATGACACTGTGCACAGTGTAAAAGATCACTGATACAAAAGTGTTCTGGAGGAGATATGAAATGAAGACTGAGTTACTAAGTAACACAGAATTGTGGTGAATGTGTTTGTATGTGTGAGACAAACATCAATCTTACTATTGTTTTTTCTAAGTGATAGTTTCTAAGTAAGCATTTTAGTTTTTCTTTTTGTAATTTTTGCTTATTAATAAATCACTTACCATGTTGCAGACCACTGTTCTCTCAATAAATAAATATAAGAGGGGCCTCTCTGGTGGCACAAGGTTTCAGTAGCAGCACTATGAAACTATTGGCAACTGCTGCAGCATGAGTTCAATCCCCAGCCAGGGAGGTGACCCACATAGCTCCGCAGACCTTTCCTGTCTCACCAGCTGCTCCCTTCAGCAGTGCTTTTCAGTAGATCTGCCTATTCTGCTCTCCACTGTGTCTGGTGGATCCTCTTATCCCCCACAAATCCCCCTGACCTGTATCTCAGTACCCCAATTCTTGTATGTATAAATAAATAAATCTTTTTTAAAAAAATAAGAGATTTAGACACAGACACAGAAGGAGATGCCTCAGTAAGCCAATTCTGCTGACACGTGACCTTGGACTTCCAGCCTCCAGAGCAGTGAGAAAATAAATTTGTTGTTAAAAAAAAAAGTTCATCTCAAGTTCTAAAAATAATGCTGATGATATAGGTCTGTGAAAAATGTAACTGCCTTCAGGATGAACTCCTTTCCCTTTGAACCCCTTTTTCTATAAAGCTGCTAACATCACATGGATCTGTATTTATGTAGGTATGATTTCATATTTATGGTGGTTTTAAGAGTAAAATAGTGGGAATATTTGATTCTGACAAAATCTAACCAATTTTAGGTACATTTAAGGGAAAAAAAAAAAGTGGTTGTATTTGCATTGCTTCATAAGGATGTACTTGTGTCTCCCAAAACCCAAGTCAAAGAGCATGAATGAGTAGCTGGAAACAAGTGAACAGGTGAAACTAATTACCCTTCTGTTCTTTTAGGGCACTAGCTGTGTGCTCTCTGTCCTCTCCCCTCTTCCTTCTCTTCACCCTCCAACCCTCCTGCTTCCACCCCCATCTCCCTCCATCATTCTCTGCTTTTTGTTCTATGTGGCAGTAAATGCAAGCTCACTATTCTCAAACATCCCATCTTATGGCTGTGGTTATTGGTGAAAGACCAAGTAGCCCCCACCCCATTCCTGTGTCAGGCTCTCTCTTTATCAGCTGCCAGGACAGGGCCAGATAGTTCACAATGTGAGGAATGGGGGCAATCTATTCAGTCCGCTCCTGCTCCCTCAGATCACCTCGCATCTGCTAGGAATTCCCTGACTATGGGGGGAAATTCAGTCACTTTGAAAGTGCTTCTATCTTATTGAACTTTTTTTTTTTTTTTGCATAACACTTGATAATCCAAATCTGAATATCGCATTTCAGGATCTGTATATATTTCAATTGTGTTCCTTCAGGTTGTGTTACCACTGAATATTCATGTTAATATTAGATGATGACTTGCTGTTACAGTCCATGAATTCTAGGTCTTTGTTTAAAAATGTGGAAACTAGGATTCAGGGCTCTTCTGTCCCTGATCTGGGATGTTTGTGAGGTATCTGAGCTTTGGGGAGTCTTAGTTTCTCTTTTCTGACACTTGATTATGGCTGGTCCTCTCCAAAGACTTTCCAAAATCTAAAGCATAGACTGTTCTAGCAATTTAACCCACAGTGGTAGCTTACTTGAATAGTTCCCACAGGCTGATTACATTTTTTTAAATGTGTTAGCTGTTTTGAATTTCATAATTTCCCCCACAGTTCTAGCAGAATATAGTCCTAAAAATACACAGAAATGTATTAAACCTGGAATTAGACTGCCAACATATTTTCGGATCGAATGTTTAATTTCATAATTGGAAAATGATACATCTGCCTGGAGAAAATCAGTGGGGTTGGAAAACAAATTATGTGTCGACAGTGTTGGTACAGAAAAATTATACATATTTATGAATGGCCAAATCATCTTATTACTGGAATTTGAAAATATAATTATCAATCATTTATAAGGTAATGACTTCAAATGAGTGCCTTCTCCTGGGGCATTTGTTTTATGTGTGTGTGAATTTACAGACATGTGCTGTCCACTGTAAGCATCTGTGGTACCTCCTCATTCTGTTATTAAACTTTTATTAATACAATTCAGATTCAAAGCAAAGAAGTGTTTATTTCAGTGCTATAAGCAAGTGGACATTATAGAAAGTGATGACTTAAATGCCAATTTTAAACTTTAGAAGGATGCTGTTTTACTGTATCTGTGTGTGACCTACATTTTAAGTATGTTGAACAATGGTTCAAAGACAATGGGATACTAGCTCCTTTCAGGGTTCCATTTTATTGTCATAAATATGAAATGAAGCCTCCTACTGATGGGTTGCTGTTGTGGTGCCTTACTCATATAAATGTGTTATCATATCTGTTCTGTTTGTGCTGAGTGGCCTCAGCAACCCAGGACAGATCCTTAAAGGAATTGCAAAACCCATAAATGAGGTTTTCTGGTGTGCTGCCTAGAATTTTCTGCATTTGTACCAAAGTCCCCAGGGATTCTGCTGCATATTGAAGTTTGAGACCCACTGATTTGATTCACAGGGAAAATATATCATTTATGTAACTTAAGCAAGTCCAAGAATAAGACAACACTCTTTCCCTTTTAAGAGAGATTAACTTTATGAAGTTAGCTGAGTGAGTTCTTTCCTGCAGAAACATAAATCACAGAGTAGCTCCATGCGCCATTCAGTCGTTGAATTCTCCAAATGTCTGGTGGGCAGAAAATGGCCCAGGAGCCTGAGGACCTAGGAAATTGGGCTTCTTAGTGTTTTTCTTGGAAGCCTTTCAGGGATTCAGCACTGCCACTGGCTCATCCTCAGAAATGACTGCAGGTAGCTCTTGTCAGTTAGCTGAAGGTGCTTTGTATTTGCAGGATTTCTGGGGATCCAAGTGCCCAGGCAGCACTAAAGTCTAATTTCGCTTACTTTCAGTGATCATATGAACTTCAGAAATGTTTCCCAAGGTCCCAGATGCCCAGCTCTTTACTAGCGTCCTGATGGAGAAGGAGGCTGTTGGGGTTTGGGTACTCAAACTATGATGATTCAAAATAGCATGCTCTAACTATAGTTATGTGGTCGTCTGCAAGGTGATAGTCTAATTGAGAACCACAGACAGTCTGGTTCATTTAGCTTTAGGAAGCTTTGTGACAGAACTTTTTCATGCTTAATGCATGAAAACACTGGGTAGGGCAAAGCAGGTTGACCCCACTGAAACCCAGGGATCTGTCATTTCAACTCAGAGATTTTATCCGTTCGTTAAGAATTTAGTGACCCATTACTAGAATATCCTCTTAATTGACCAATAAAATTATGAATTGTTATGCATAATATTTGAATCTGTCAAATATGTTTCTTTTCCCTTATTAACTAAGAATGTACACTCTAGTAGCCAAGGCCATTGCAGCAAGAGAGACTGAACAAAACTACCAGCTGGTGCTGGTGATCCGTGTTTCTGAAATAACAAGCTTGCATCTTGCCACCATCTGCAGGACTGGCCATCAGTGTCTGGTCAGTGGGAAGACAGTGCAGACTCCAGGAGAGTGGCGCTGATGGTCAGCTGCCTTGATACGTGTTCTTAGGAGTCTATTTTCATTATCATTACAGAGAGACAGAACAGAGTTATGCTGAGGTTTATCAAAAGACAGGAAATCAAAAACAGGCAGTCTTCTGACACCTTCTGCAGAGGGATCATCATTCTTATTTGTGGCTCACTTCTACATCTCCCCCCAAGCATAGCGTATACTCAGTAGTCCTTTGTCACGGAGACAGGTGCTCAGGCATGAACTCTGAATTTCTGGAGATGAAATTGGATAAACTCTGTGAGTATACATGAGCTAATAGCAACATAGACAACACATACTCTCTCACTCTCACAGTCCTATGGCACTTTTGGTGGACATTTGGTTTTCCTGTCATCAAAGCAGCACTGATGCAGTGGAAGTATTGGGATTGCCATATACAGCTGCACAGGTTGTGCACTGCACAACTCTAAGGGAGACTGTCTACATTTGTGCTCCTCATCTATGCTTAAGATCTTGTTAAAATGCTGATTATTTTCAGCTGTCAGATGCTAACCAACCCTGCTGGTGTTGTGGGCACATTGAGTGTATGCTGAGATAAAACTGTGGATGGTACCCCTGAGTTGTGTGATAGGACAGCCCCATGCTGAGTCAGTCTTGCAATGGAAAACCACATTCATAGCCACAGCTGTGTGCCAAAGACATGGGCCATTGTTTGTTTTTTCTGACCACTTTTATACATTACTGTGGCTACTTCTGACTCTCAGGTATCTCTCTGAAATTAAGGATAACTTTTTTTTTTTTCTTAAAGGTTTAGTTATTCATACAAGAACTGGGACATGGGCCAGAGGTGTTGGGCGTGAGAAGATTCACCAGATACAGAGTGGGGAAACAGAACAGGCAGATTGACTGAAATACTCTGCTTAGGGGAGCAGTGGGAGAGACAGGAATGATCTGCCATGCCATGTGGGTCACTTCCCTGGCAGGGGATTGAACTTGCTCTGCAGTGGCTGCGGATGCCTCACAGTGTGGTGCTTAACCCCCTGCACCACTAGGGAGGCCCAAAATAGAGGATAACTTTGAAAATTTATGTTACCAAACTTTAGAGATCAGGAGAGAATAAAAGAAGGAATTCTTGCATTACATTAATTCATAGGTGACAAGCCCAGGAGAGCTCTAGGAACCTAAGCTCCAGGGACTAGACAATGACTAGGGGTGTCCCCATTGGCAGAATATAATTCAATGATCATATCCAAGAGGAGCACATTCAGTTCACATGTACCCCCTGGCAAGAAGGCATGAGGTGGTGTTTCCTAACGCCACTGTAACACATGACCACACATCTAGCAGTTTAAAACAACACACATTTACTGCATAATTCTGTAGGTCAGGTGTCCAAAATGGGTCTTGTTAGACTAAAATCAAGGTGTTGGGCAGGCTGTGTTACTTCCAGAGACTTTAGAGGAAAATCCATGTTTCGTCTTGTTCCTCTTAGGAACAGGCTGACTGAATCCCTCAGCCCTCTCAAAAACCAGCATTTCCAGCTTCCATCTTCTCCAGTGTCCTGTCTCCTCCTCTGCCCCTGAGCCTCCCGCCTTCCCTCTTCTACTTAGAAGCATCCTGGTCATTACAGCTTGTCACTTCATTGAGTCAAACTGGATAATCTGGGATAATCTTCCCAAGGGAGGGCAGCTAATCAGGAGGCTTCCATCTGTAGGATTCCCCCACCCGTGAAGGATAATATACAAACTCTGGGGATTGGAACACAGACATCTTCAGCTCATTATTTTGACTACTTTGGATGGGAACTTAGGTTGTGCGCCTCAGACACTTCATGCAACTTAAGGTTCAGCCTGGCTACCGTGCAGAATAGGGCTATAGCTCAAAGAAGCAGGTTTCCACTGTACATGTTGAATTTCATCTTGTCTACTTTTAGCCCAGGAAAGTGCATTCTAAAGATGTTTCTCCTTGGAGTGAGGATATTTGAAGTTTGGTAAGTAATTTGCCTGCATGAAATCTTAAAAATAGCATTCAAGGAAGCTAGTCCCCTTTCTTCTTCATGACTCTCTTGGAAGCCCTTGTGGTGGTGATTGGCTAAGCTTAGAGGACAATTAAACACAAGTCAGCACTTCTTCCACAAAAGAGTTGCCCCAATCAGTTGATGCATAGGTCATTAATAAGTCAAATTGAAACAGGGGCCACACGCAGGGGAGGAGGGCGCTCTGACTGAGACAGGGATCAGAGGCCCCAAAAAGCCCCCAAAGGCCAAAAGGTCACAAACCAGAATCAAGGGCTATAGCAACAGGGGCTATAGCCTATCAGAGGACAGTGCCCAATACAGGTCACTGTCTGTGGGTTCTCACCCGCGCGCACAATTGCAAGGGACTTCAGGCTACAGGAACAACAGTCATGGGGTTTATTTACAAACTGGGGGAAACAAGGGCGCTTACATATCCACAAGAGGCTGACTGCTTCATCCAGACAGCATCAGCATTGGCAGTCACTAGTCACCAGTTCTAAGCAGCACTGTCCAGGAGCAATGACCACTATGGGCCTGCGGAGGCGGTGTTCCAGTGAACACCCAGTGTTACAGCTCTTGAGCGTTGTTGGTGTATGTCACCAACAGACAGCTCTTTGAGACACCAGGCCCAGGGCCTTTGGTGCTCCTTGCAGTCAGTGTCACAGCCAGGACTGAATCTCAGTCTCTCTCTCTCCTCGGAGGGTGGTGGCTGGAGGCTTCCCTCCTTCCTTCGAAGGCTGGAACTGTCTTCTCCTCTTCCTCTGCTGCTGCTTCCAATGAACTGCTCTCGAAGGGAACTGCTCCTCTCCAAACAAACTGCCACCCTCAACTGGCCTCGACCAGGACTTATATTCACTTCTTCAGGTGCCCCCCCCACAGTCTGATTGGTCCATTTTACTGCACCTGATTGGTCCATTTTGCCTGCACCTGATTGGTCCATTTTGGCCTGTTTCAGAATTCAGGAAGTGTAGTGGGCTTGGCTATCACTAACTTGTACTAGGCAGAGTCCTGGTCCCAATCAACCCAAGGCTCACACCCGATTGGTCCATTCCACGATCCAGGCAGCACACTGCTACATAAAAGGTCTCTGAGGTAGGACTGCCACACTAACTTGCAGGGGAGCCAGAGACCACTCCTCCTGCCGGCTGCAACCGGGTAACAAAATAACTAATGCAGAATGGGTTACTATCCTAAGTGAATTGACTCAAAGGGCTTTTGAGTCTGTTGACTTGTTTTCATAAGTGCGTTGAGTTGAGTCACTGGCCAGAAATGAATAAATCTAGATGAAAAGTTTCTCCCATTCTAATGCCTTTTATCAGCCTTTGCAAAGCAAGAAGAAAAGAAATCTGTAACCTGGACTAAGAACAGTTGACCAGCAAGATTCAGTTACTGTATTCTCTTTCTTTTGCACAGTTAAATGTATGATTTCAGATTCAAACCCACACATATGCAAGAGAAAGCAAGCCCTAGGGCAGGATTTAAGGATGACTGGCCCGCGCAGGAGATGTATGGCCTATCTGGACTTGATCCTAGCCCTGCTAAGACAGCAAAACTTGTCATTCACAAGGCTGTAAATTAAATTCACAAGGTCATGGCAAAGGATGTGCATAAAAGTAAGCAAAAGAGAAATTTGTTTGAGCACTTTCATTTATTTAGAGCAAGCTCTCACTTGCAAATTGAAACACAGCTTTATTTCATCTATACTTTTCAAAATCTTTCTTTGGATTATTTTGTGTTTTGAATTAGCAAGTGTTTCTTAGGACACAGATGAGGCTTGTCCTGTGCCAGGTGCTGTGGAGAGTGGGAGGTTGGAAGCTGGAAGCAGACTTTAGATGTGACATAAGCCAAAACTTACGTTTGTGTTCTCTGCTCTATTAAAGACTCAGGCTGTGACCTTGAAGATGTTACTTAATTTCTTTATGCACCATTACCCTCCTGTTTATAACATGTATCTGCAAATATCCTCTTCTGGAGGGCTGCTCCAGTGCTTCTGTCCTTTAGGCACTGTGCTGAGAACATGTAAAATCATTGTCTTTATCTGAGCAGCTAGAGAATGGGTGAAGTGGAATTGAGATTCCACCAAATTGTACCAACAAATATTTGTCTGGCTATAATGAGTCCAGTTTTCAAAATTTGCCTAGGTGCTGACTCATGTGACCAATTTAAATTTTAAATGGAAAGCACTTCTGGTGACAGTTGTAAGCTACACATTTTGGGGGAGGGGGTGTAATTGTGTGCATTGGTGACTTGTGCTGAACGGCAACCTGCTCAAATGCAGCCAGATCAGTGTCCTGTGTTCAGACTCGGGATCTCATCTACTCTTTTAGGTTTAGATTTGATTTAGGTTTGTGCCGAAATCAGCCTGCAATAGAGCTAATAACTTGAACTTTATAGTATGTTTGCATGGTAGGATAGAGGTTTAAATATAAAAAAATAACATTTCTATATTTTATTAGCTTGATTTTTCCTAGGTACCTATTCAGTGATTAAAGCATCACTGGATCTAGTGAGATATTGAAAATAGTTAATTTCTCATAAATGTTCTTCATCCTATTTTGTTCAATTCATTGAACATATCAATGGAACTTTAATCCTGTGTACAAGGTTCAGAGAGAGTTTTTTTAATATAAAAACAGTTCATTGAGAGGCTTTTTTTCTCAATTGTATAAATTGTATAATACACAGAATGTGTATTAAATAATGATTTTCCAATGAGATGATGTGTAGGTTTGGTATTCTAAATTGAAATGCCATCACTTGTACTATTTAAATAAATTTAGCATTGCTCTTTAGGTAATCACTGCTTGCTAAAAGCCTCCATCAGACTGTGCTGCCTCATGTTGCCCTGTGCAGACACAGCCACATGGGAGTGGGGACAGGGTAGGGCTCTTTCCAAAGCCCACACACATTGTTGCCTTTGGTGGAATTATAGCATCAGCAAGTACCACTAGCCACTTGTTCCTCCATTAAGTCAGTAGTTGATCATGTAGGTAAATGATTACAGGCAAAACAAATGCTCACACAATGAAAAGACCAATGAAATAATCACTTATCAAACAGAATAGGTTTAACATGGTCAATTCGCTTCCCACTTACTCATTCAACAGCAGGTATTGAGATGCCGGTTGGTAAAATGTTTTAACCATGAGATTGGGACTAGTCAATAAAAGGAAGTCACTTAAAATGAGGAAGCCATTAGGTAAATTCATAAAAGATATTTCCATCTGATTTCACTGAATTGCCCTCATGTTCACTGATCAACTAGGACTGTCAAGATCATTGATTAAGTACAATCTGCTCATAAGAGTGACAGTGAATATTCTTCTTCTCCTTCTTTTTTATTGCATTAACATTGGTTGAAAACATTGTGTGCTTAGAGAATAAGTTCACCCTCCTCAGATATATGTCACCACACCACACCTACCACCAAGGCACCTGTTGTCCATTACCCTAGACCATTGGGCCCTCTCCTCCTTCCCCTTCTAGTAGCCTCAATTCTGCAGTTATTTTTTAGGGTGTATTTTGGTTTAGCATGGTCAGTTTCTGTGTTTTGATTCTCGGTATTCCATGTATGAGTCAAACCATCCAGCATTTGTTTTTCTCCTTCTAACTTATTCCAAGTGAACATGGTGCAGATTTGTTTCTCACCCTGCTTTCCTCTCAGTGCATCCTCCATGATTTCTAGTTCACATTTCTTTTGAGTAAAGACTCTAAGACCCTTGTGAAGCATTTGAAGACTCTCTAAATGTTTATGGTTTTTGCCTAGACCTTTACAATCATCTCATCTGTAATTAAATTCATACAGCTTAAATGGTTTAGGACAAGCATTTATAAAGAAACAAAAACTCTTATCTTTGATGCAGGTATAGCCTATGTGTTTACATATGTTTAATTAAATGGTAAAATTATAAGTTAAACTAGAATGAATGGATTTGAAAGAAGCATTGAACTCCTGGTAAGCTGTTTTAGTGACTACTGAAGGCAGAAGCGGCCCCAGGCTGCTGAGGAGTGAGTGGACAGCTGATCATAGGTGCGGAGGAGGGAGGGAAGGGGTTGAACAAACAGTGTTACAGGAATCAGTTTAAAAAATCTAGCATGTGCTGGTCAGAATGTGTGATTAAATGATGGCTCTTCCTTTGCTGCTTTGAGGATGTTGACCTCTTCGGACCTCAGTTTCATTATCTGGAAAGTGAGAATAATAATAAAGCCATGCAGCATGGCTTTGTTCTATTAATTGATTCAATTCTGGTGAAGAGATTAGAAGAGCATCTGGTACATTGTAGTCACACAATTAGTATCAGTCTAATGTCTTGTAAAAAAGTATTTGGGAAATAACCAAGCTACGGAGACAACCTGTGCCCAAATACAGATGAGTGGGTCAGGAAGATGTGGTGTATATACTCACTGGATACTGCCTAGCTATCAAAAATACGCTCTTTTCGGGGCCTCCCTTGTGGTGTAAGGGGTTAAGGACTGCACTATGAAGCATCCACAGCCACTGTAGCATGAGTTCTATCCCCAACCGGGGAGGGGACCCACATGGCACAGCAGACCTTTCCTACCTCCCCTGCTGCTCCTCTCAGCAGTGTATTTCAGTGAATATGCCTGTTTTGCTCCCCACTCTATCTCTGGTGACTCCTCTCACACCTCACACCCCTGACCTATACCCCAGTTCTTATATGCATAAATCTTTATATATATGCTCCTTTCACTTGCCACAACATGAATGGAACTGGAGGGTATGATGCTAAGTGAAATAGGTCAGAAGGAGAAAGACAAGTACTGGATAGTATCACTTGCATGTGGAATATAGAAAAACAAAACAAAGGGTCAGATAAGGCCAAGCTAACAACAAAGCCTATAAATCTGACTGTAGAAATGAGGCTTCCAGAAGGGAGTGGAAGGCACAAGAACAAAGTGGGGAGGGGGCACATGGATTAATGGAATGACTATGGGTGCTTTCGTGGTAGATGGGTGTAGTGACATCTAAAGGGGGGAAGCCTGTATATCTAAGACACAACCAGTGTTGTAAGCCAATGTTGTTTCAATTAAAAAAAAGTTGCTCAACTGTAACTTAAAACTTACCTTCATAGCTATTAGCTGATTTGCCCAACTATCCTTTTATTGATAATATTGATAATATTCTTATATATACCTATTAAAACTGATAAAACACTGATAAGCATTCTACAATCCTTTTTATCAAAGAAATAAAGTAATAAATTGAAAGGAAGCATAATTGTGGGAAAGGTAAAAATTTAAGAGATTTATGGATTTTCTAACCCAGATGAGTGTTCCTACAGGATTACATAATTGGAATTTTAAAGGCATATTGTATTGGTTTATGTTTGTGTAGTATTTCCTTAAGATCCTTGGACATTCATGTATTTAAAAAATTCAATCTCGAGTGTTTGTTTTGGTGCTTTCAATATCATTTTCATGTTGATTTTAGGTTTCCATATTAGTAAGACTTTAAGCCTTTTTTCTTTTCAAAATAATATTATCTTTAATTAATTGAAGTATCATGTATCAGTCATCTTTTGGGGACTATAAAGGTTTGTTAATGAAATAGAGCCATAAAGTGATAGATTATAATCAAGACTGGTAATAACAGCAAAATTTTGCAACATAGAAAATACAGTTTTTCTATCTAACTGGTAGAATTTGTTTTTGTTTTTTTTTGGTCTGAGCAAAAAGCCACAATTTCTTGTAAGGCTTATGCTCATTTCCTTTCAATGTGTTTATGTGTTTGAACTCTTATAATTAGCTATTTTATAACAATTAAATATTAAAATACCTGACATCTCCTGCAGGAATAATTTGTGTATTAAGGAGTAGTAACTGATTATGGGAAATATTGTAAATATATTTATAAATGCACAAGGTGGAAATCCAACATAAAAAGGAGACTTTTCTCATACAAAGAATAATTTAATTGTGAAAAAAAGTTGTTTCAAATACAGTAAAAATGGTACAAATGAATTTTAAAAAATTAAGTATTACAAGTTTTAGAAAAGGCATGTGATGGCATCTAAACCAAACATATTTACTCATCTCTAGTTTTATTTTTTTTAAGTTTTTATTTATGTATTATATTTATTTATGCATGCATGGATGTATATAAGAGCTGGGGTGTAGGCCAGAGGTGGCTGGGAGTGAGGGGATTCACCAGAGACAGAGTGGGGAGCAGAACAGGCGGATCCACTGAATTACACTGCTGAGGGGGACAGCGGGTGAGATAGGTGAGGTCTGCTGCACCATGTGGGTTAACACCCTGGCTTGGAATCAAACTCAGGGCATAGCAGTGATAGCACTGAGACAACCCCTGTGCACCAAGGAGGTCCCATATCTGATTTTATAACATGATACATTGCACATAACTGAAAACAAACTTTTTCACTGGCTTTGCTGAACTTTTGGTGTTTTGAATAACCTTAATCTCTTGGAAGAGGATGCACTTCATAGCACATTAAAAATTTGTTGGCATTGTGGTGACTTAAAAAGATGGCATCCTTGCTTCCAGATCACAATTGTAATTAGTATCTTAGTGACAAAACCTAAGGATTTATCTAAAATTATCTAGAAACATCTCCCCTGAAGCTACTGATCATTACCTTGTGATGGGTAGGCAGTTACGTTCGGACATTGAGAATTCTGAGGGCTGGTCAAAATGACATATGACATTTGGCTGATCAATATGACATTGGTAAGTTATTTGGCTCAAAATTCTTGTCCAGTACTAACTGCTGAGACTGGACTTGCTATTTACTTTTTGAGTCTCATTGTTCTCCATTTGTGAAATGAAGTCATAGTTGTGACTGTGCATTTTTGTGAGGTTAGGAGCTTTTAATCTGTAATCACAGTGAAAGAAATACAGTGCTAAAAACATAACAGTATACAAGTGACAAGGCCCAGTGAGAGCTTATGGTTCTCTGAGGTTGGAATCAGCTTTTTGTCTCATGGATTTTACAATTTCAAATATCATTTTATGGGCAGAGGAAATGAAGAGACCTCTTTCCAAAGAGACATCAAGGTAGCCTATAGAAACATGAAAAGATGGTTAACAACACTAATCAGAAAGGAAATTCAAGTGAAAAACACATGGAGATACTGTTCCTAAATACCACCATATTAGAATGGCTTTTATTGGAAGGCAAGAAGTTAGTAAGCGTTGGCTAGCATTTGGAGAACAGGATACTTGTTCACTGCTGGTAGGAATGCAAATTAGCATAGCTACTATGAAAATCAGTATGTAGGTTTTTCAAAAAGTTAAAAATAGAACTACCATCTGATCTAGTCATCCCATTTCTGGGTATTTAGCCAAAGGGAATGAAAGCAGGGTTTTGAAGAGATACCTGCACTCCTGTGTTCACTGCAGCCTGAGTTCACTATTCATAGCAGCAAGCTAGGAAAACAACCTAAGTATGCATCCACAGATGAATGGATGAAAAGGATGTGATGGAAGTGTACACCTATACTTTACATATAAATTATATTCACAAATACAATGCAATAGCCAGCCATGATAAAAAAAAAAAAGGTAGAAAGTGAAATTCTGCTATTTGGACCAACACTGATGGACCCTGAGTGCATTGTGCTAAGTGAAATAAGTTGAACAGAGAAGGACAAACACTGTGATCTCACTTGTGTGTGGACTCCCAAAGAAACAGACTAGACAACAAAACAGTTGGCAAAAGTAGAGTTAGGGTTTGAGAATTACCATTTTAAAACACCCAATCATTCATCCATGTACAAATCTGTTATTGATCACATATCATATATTTGAACCACTAATATGTAATATTTAATGAACAAACACTAAGAATTCATGAATATAATAAACTGCTTGTGAACATATGCTTTGGAGGTCACTCTATGCAAAGCTGTACTCTTTTCTTGAATTGGGTAACGTAAGAAGTTCTTTATGTCACTTAGCATTTAAAGACTTCCTATCTGTGGGTACAAATGATCAACATATCTTGGCAGCCATCAGAGTTGTTTATGGCTCTATTCAGGTTTTGTTTTATTTTTGTTCTTTTAAAGGCAACATGTCCAAGTCAGTGGTAGCAACTTTCCTTGTAGAAGAGTCACTGAAACTTTGTTCTAGAGTTAAATTTAAAGTGCTCATTGACTGCTTCTCTGTTTAGATGGGGTGACTGAGGAGCACAGATCTTAATTTACAGCGTGAGATTTTGCATTTGAATTCCCATTGATGGCACTTCTGGGGGTGGGGGTGGATGTTTGGTTCAGCTCCAGTGTCTTGAGAAATTGTGAAGTGGCAGATACATATTTGGAATCAATATGAAGGGCAAATTGCCACAATTCAAGTGGACACTTGGAAATACTGAGAAGTGAAAACACGTTGCAGGCCAGTCTGTGGCTGGCATTTGGGGACTCTGTTTAATGGGCTGTGACGGTCAGTTTGAATTTCACAGTCATTAAGTTGTCATGGGCCCGCCTTGGAACATGCTTTTCTTGGGGTGATACCCAATCTTATGTCAATCTATGATTAAGTAGAGGAGCTTAAAGTGGAAAACTGCTCTCTCTTTAAAATTTTATTAGGGAAGATATTTGAGAAGACAGATTTTTCTTAATTTTCGATAGTGTGGACCGAGGTGTGATATGTATGTGTATGTGTGGTTTTAGTTTTTTCATATTACGTATTACCCAAACATGTTAATTGGATTAGTTCTGTTTTATAAACCTGAGAAGATTTATAGGACATTTATGTGCCCATTGTTGTAAGCGTAAAATTCCTTGGCAAGTTTAAATAGGACTGTTGATGAATTATACATGTTCTTATTTAATAAGCACTTCATGTTTCCAGCTCTTCCCGAGGCACTATCCTAGGCACTGAAGTTATAAATATGAATAGGCAGTTCTAGTGGTCCAAGAATTTATTATTTGAATCACAAGACTTGTAATGGAAAATATGTGATGGTTTTATTAATCTAAAATGTTGGGCAATATATAATTGATTTATTAACACTTTTACATGCAGCTGACACAGAATCCATCCCAAATGACTTAAAGAAAAAGGAGACCAACCAGCAGTGAGGTTAAGAAGCCTTCCAAATTTCAAAACCGTTAGGCGATTTTAAAAATTCCATAGGAGGTAAGATCATTGTAGCTCATTCTGATAAATGCATTGCTGGAGAAGAATTCCAGTTGCATGAGTAACAATGAGGAGGAAAGGATTTATATTATCAAGTCCTTCAGAAGGCTGCAGAGAAGAAGAAATGTATGTTGGGGCAATGGAAGAGGAAAAGAATTTGACAGCTAAACAAAGTTTTGGGGATGACTTAAGCATACAGGAAGAGAAATCTGTGTATGCAAAATTTTAATAAATAAGGTATAGTCAGAATGACAAAAAGTTCTGTGTGATTACAGTGTAAGAGGAGGGCCTGCAGACTGGAGAAGGGAAAATGCAGCTTGCACATTCGCTACATCAGAGGATGTCTTCCATACTGCTCTGTAGCCATCAATTAGTAGGCAACCAATGGCAATTTTTCAAGTGAAATTGAATAGCATACAGCGGATGACACAGTGCATATGCATGACTTCACATTTCATGAAATTTCATTTCAGTCAAAACATTTGGTTGTGTGTCACTGTGGCCCAATACAAGCATTACCCAGCTCAAGGAAAGGTTTGGAACCTGTATTCTAGATGTTGAGATCCACTCAAATAGATTTAGAAAAAAGCATATCATGGCTGGATTAATGGTCAGGAGGTTGACTTCCTGTAAGAAATCAGAAGCTGGTTGGGGAGAGGGAGAGGAGGAAGCATTCATGAGCATCCAGGCAAGAGAGGAGAGATGATGTGGGTAATTCAGGAGGGGTATAGTTGCATGCTTCTCAGGGACCCATTTTGAGCTAGAGGCACATACAACTCTACGTGGGCCCAGCAGGAGGTAAGCATCAGTCCTTATTCACATGTCTAATCTCAGGTGTGGGTGACTTTGTTCAAGACTTATATGTTCAGTGCTCAGTGAGGGGAAAAGGGAGGCACATATTTTCAAGCAAGATTTACTGGCCCATTGATGGCTTCTGCAGGTACCTATAGAAATGTTTCAGGTCACTTGTTAAGAATATAATAAATGTTACACATCATGTATTTTCTAGCAGTAGAAAGTTGAAATTTAAGATAATAAACAGATTGAAGGTCATCACCAACTTCTTACCATCCTCTTCAGTGATCTCCCTATATCGTAGCAGCTACTGCCTATTGTCCCCCTCTTGGTATTTCAGACCCATCCAGTGCTCCCAGCATCCCAGTCACCCACCTTCCCTGCTCCTTCTATCTTACTTCTAATAAGAAAGATTGATTCTGACTCTTGCTGTGTACCTGTAACCCTATTCAGTGTCAGCCAGTCAACCCCTGTCCTCTTTGATATTTGTTCATAACTCAGTGAGTTCGGTGGGGACCCTGGTTGCATTTGAGAAGTCTTTGTGCTCCATCCCTGTGTCAGCCAACCCACCTCTGGGTGGCGTGAATGCACACCCCTAGCTTCATGGCCAGCGTGGACTCTGGCATCTCAGGTAACAGACATGGCTCAGGAGAAACTCAGAAGAGGCAGCTGCTTGTCCTCATCTACTGTCATGATTTATAGCCCTTTGGTAGTACTTAAGCTAGAGAAGTTGTTGAAATCATGTTTGTTATGACTGATGTACATGCCCGAGATCACTTAGGACAGTGAGACACAGGTGAACATTGCTCCGAGAGGGCCTCTCCGCCCTCACTGACCTCATTCTGCAAGAATGTGGCTGCTTAGGTATTGCCGGCAACTTTCTGTTCTCAGTGATTAAGAGTTCAAGCAATGACATGAAATGGATTTTATGACCCTCTAAGTGAGGTTCAGCCTCCTCTGGTTCCCTTTTCTCCAAACACAGATAGAACACTCATCCCCTTGTGCTGACATATGGGCCCTGCACTCAGAGCCCAACCCAGCCCCACACCTTACACAGTAGCAAATAACTGTGTTCCATACTCCGTGAAAAATATCTCACCCAGCTTACCTGGTGGAATTGGACATTTTCCTGCCTCCTGGCTTTGCCCACTGACTCCCTTTTATTTGCCTGTTTTGTCATTACTTCCAGCCATCCTTCCATGGTGTGCTCCACAAACGCTACCAGATTCTGTTTGCAAGTTGCAAGTGTCAAATCTCAGCAATCCTGGAACCTGCTGGAGGATGATTTTACCTGAGAAGCCAACATCCCAGAGTACATGTGTTCAGGCAGTCAATGGGAAAGCCTTATACCTGCCCTGGGATTTTGTAAATGAAGACTTTTTGTGTCAGAGTAAAAAGATATCATTTTAAATACCATTCAGAGAAATGCTCCCGATGCCAGACCCCTCTTCCATTCCATGCTCTAGGAAGCAAGCGTTATTGATTTGACATTAATAGTTCATACATTAACTCAACAAATATTTATTAACTGGCTGCTATACATTAGAGACTAAACTAGGGGCAGGAAATCAAATACAAACCAAGACAGATTGAGTTTCTGCCCTAATCGTATTACGTTTGGACACCTCTTAATTATTGCATCACTTATGTCATCAAGACAAGCTATATTTTCAAATTTCTTTTGTAAAAGAAGAGGCTAGGATGGATGTACTTGTACTCATGCAAAGAGAATCTGAAAAGGAATGATGCTCTGCCTCTTGTTAGAGGATACTAGCCTCAAGTGCAGAATCTCGGTTTTGCAGGTGTCAGTGATGACGTGTGTGAGGTGGCTAGTGTCATCACTGCCATCCACATATACTCATCCGCACATTTTCTGCACCTGGACATTCACCATATTTATTCTTTTTCTTCAATTTTACATAATGGTAGTCCTTTACCTGTTAATGTAGGGGTATAAGATTATAAAAATTCAATATGTTAAATTTATTCAATTAAAAGCATTAAATGGCAGAGCTATCATGACACTATTCAGAGTATTCTAGTGGTCAGTGAGTGCCATTGTTCCCTTGGACATATGGTGATGGCAGATCATGAGAGTGATGCCTCATAATAAGTGTGAAGGTGAAGGTTCATTGTGCTGATGTTCTTGTATTGAAAACATAGGATCAGAGACATGGATGGGTGTATTCTTGAAGAGGGTGGACACATAAGGGGATAAAGATGCCTGCTGTGGAAGCCAGGGCTTGCTTGTGGTTTTTGTGGTGGACAAGGAAGCTAATAACAGGGAGTCTTGGATTAAAGTCATTGGTTAAAAGTAAGGCAACAGAAGAGTTCTAGAAGTTTCTAGCAATTGTAAAGTATACAATAAAGGAGACATGCCTGAAAAAATGCAAAGGGGGAATAAAGATGTGACAAGCCGTTTTGAGAAATCACCCAACTTCACCTTCTCTTACTCCAGAATGGTTTCTAGGTAGAGCTTCTATTGATTCCCAGATATTTGCAGCAGAAGAGCATCCCAGGTTAGACACATGTTGGCTTGTAGGTTTTTAAGCCAGGAGGTCTTCAACCTCTAGTCTTTTTCACACACAGTTTTGACATCTTGGCCAATGGCCACTCAGTCAAGCACCTGGAATCATGTGGGCTCCTCTCTGGCTGTTTCACATGCCACATGCGATCTACCAGCAACCCAGACAGTTCTCCCTTCAAATCCTATTTATAGTCTAACCATTTTTATAATCTCTCATCAAAGAGTTGAGTGTGGGGTATAGATCAAGATCATCAGTAGAATTTTCTGCAGTGCTGGTAACCTGTATTGTCACTGTCCAGTGCAGTAGCCACTGGCCACGTGTGGCTATTGAACACTTGAAATGTCAGTAGTACAATTAGGAAACTGACTTTTAAATGTTACTAAAATCTGAACAGCCAATTCTTAAGGACTATCACATTGGACAGGGCAAGTCCAGCTATTGGACTACATTGAATGCCACAGTGTGTCAGGAGTTTGTAGATTCCAGAATTTGAAGCAGATGGAACCTGCAAATGTGGGAAGAGAAAGGACTTGGGAGCAATAACTTGTGAAGGTGTCTGGCTGGCAGAAAAAGAGGGGATTTGCAAGTGCAGAAGGTCCTGGGCTGAAGAGAAGGAGCTGGCAAAGAGGAGCAAATACCACAGCGAAGGAATGTGTTGCTGAATCAGGGAGGAGGGAAGTAAGGCAAGTGGCACAAGAATGTCAGTGGGTGATTGACCTGGAATACTGTGTGATACTAAAGTCATCACTTCCTTTGTTGAAATGGCCACGTCTTGATTCCAAAGTCATCAAAGACAGAGTGGCTAAAGAAGGAAGACATTTAATTACAAAATAGAAGACTTCTACTTTTTGTGTGATGGAATCCTTGAACTGAAACCAAGGGAGTCAGGCTTTCCAAAGTGCAGAGAAAATTTAAATGTTGCCAAGTATAATGTAAATGTGTGGTGATTCATATTTGAGAACTAAAAGCTTAGAATATTCATTTTGAACTCAAGAAGTCTTACAACACATGGATAGAAGAATTAAAATTGAAAAGGAGGTGCTATAGATGGGGGCTTCCAACTCTTCTTATTACTACTATTCCAACTAACTTTCTGTTTTGCTGCATCATCTATGGAAGGCCAAGCCGTGACTATTTCTGAAACTGTTTTCTGTAGGTGTCTTACACCCACAGGCCAAACCCTTTGTGGACTTTGGTTTATCTAGGTGTGCTGATTGGAAGCAGTACCTATCACTTCCTGATACCTATAGTTCATGGGTAAATGATATGATGGACATAAATAGTACCACCTTGTCACCTTTGGTTTCTAAGCCCTTTAGGCCCACCCCCTGGGAAGATTAAGGCAAAGAAGTTAGAGTGAACCAACCTGGCTTTTAATTGTCTTGCTTGGGCTGCCATAACATAGTGCCACAGACTGAATGCCTAATTAAGGAAATGAAATCCATTTCCTCACAGTTCTGGAGGCTAGAATTCAGTCATGAAAGTGCAAAGTGGGGCTGAGTCGGTTTCTGTTGTCTAGTCTCTTTCTGGTGTGTAGACAATGGCCACTTCTTCTGAGTCCTCACACAGCAGAGAGCTCCACTCCCCTGTCTTCTAGACCTAAGGGACTATGGAGCCAACTTGAAGGCCTCATTAAACTGCAGTTACCTCCCTGAGGCCTTATCACTAAATGCAGTCACATAAGCAGTTAAGGCTTCAATGTGTGAAAGGGCAAGGGAGTCAGATGCTCTGGCCTGTGTGGGCAGCTTGACCTGCCAGGGGAACAGCTAGTCTGCTGGTTGTATTTGCAGTACATTGACCTTGTTACACCAAGTTCTGCAGGAGTGTGAGCCCATCTAATATGGGACACTGTTCATTTATGTCAAAGATGGGTTTGTCAAAAATACAGGGAGTTGTTTGTACATTCTCATTCTACTATATACAGAACTTCTTATACAATAAATACAGAGTGTGAAGAGGTGTTTATGTAAGATGCAGAAATCTCTGGGAAAATGTCTACTGCACTTGTATTTTGATAAAAAGTGAAGTCAGTTGGGATAAATTTGTCTATATTAAGTTGGTAAAAGTAGGAAAGGATAATAAAACCAAAATTGTTGGCACTGAGGCTTGGGCCATCCCATGACACCTGATGAACAGTGCCATTGGGCCAGCCAGGTGTAGCACAGCTTGATTTTGGTTTTCAACAGTCTTAAACATGCCCAGGTCCTCATGCCATCAATACTACTTCTGGGGATTTATCAAAAATGTTATACTTGTAAAAATGGGGTTAAAATTACAAACAAAAAAGCAAGTTTGATGAGTTATGATGCATACAATTACTGAGTACTAGGTGTACATTACATTATTAAACTGGAAAATTTCTTACCGATAGAAGAAATTATACTATGTTGCTGACGTATGTAAAACTCATCATGCAGAACAAGTTAAGTCAGCAAAAAGTAAATTCTATCAGAAAAGCTTAGACTAAAATACAAGTCCCAGGAAATACACTTATTTGGGATGGCAGAGCTAATCATGGTCGTCCTTCCTCTATGTCTTTCTTTTTGCCTCTCCATTTTCCTAGATTTAGAAGAGATTAACTACTCATTTTTAGTGGATTAGCTCTAACCAAGAAATATTTGGCTATAGACATCAGAGTCAGAAGGTTTTTTGTATTTGTATCTTGCAGTCAGTGGCTTGGTTCTAGCTTCTTCTACACATTGCTGCCTTTCTGTGCTCTGAGAAAAGAAGACTGGGTGTGGGGCTGGGTGGTCTTCAGCAGCCAAAAGCAAGTACCAATGCCTGAATTAAATTTGATGTTAGGGCGTACAGACTCTAAAGGTCAATCCAAATCATTTTTGTTATTTGTAAGAGGTCATCCCAGGGAAATAGAAGCTCTATGACTGGACTAACCTTGAAGATACCACTTCTCATCAGTAATTGTCAGAGGAAAGGAGGCTAATAAATACTCTTCATTATATCTCATAGTCTGTGGGTCAAGACTGTCAAGTGTCTAAGATGTACCTTCATCCATTGCCCAGTAAATCCCATATTTTACTATAACAGGCCACCGTTCATAGTTTTAAGAGTTACCTTTCATAGAAATTGGTGTATAGAATGGTATTTAGGAGGCAGTAAGGTGATGATAGGTTATAAGCTGGCAGTACAGAGGACACTAAAATAGAATAAAAAGGCAGAAAAGTTATAGACACATGATACTTAGTGACTTTGGAATTTTAGACAATTTCTTTGTCAAAAAATGTGTTGATAGTAATAATGACCCAGAACCTGAGTTTGCTTGGGCCCAATAAAATATAGAGAACACAGAAATCAAAATAATAATTTAAAGTATGTAAGTCTCAGCTATAGACAGTGCTTGAGTATTGCCCACTTGGACACTGCCACTGATGTGGGTACAGGTGGACATAAGAGGTCACAGGTGGACCTCCCACTGGCCAGGTAGACTCAGAACACAGGAGCACCATTTTCCTTGCTTCCGTCTCACTTCTAGCTTGTGTCTACCTATTTCATCCTTCAACCCTCTCCTGAATAGAAAGACTTGCCTCTTAGGCTATTTTACCTGGGTACAATGTTTGCTGATCTGTTGATCTACATTCTCATATTTTTGAAGCTTGATCATAAGAAAACTACCTATGAAAGCAAGTGGAATAATTTTCCTCACTTATTTTCTTCCAGCCCTGCTATCGTTACATAAATCTTTCTTTAATTCTTTTGCTATCCACTACTGAAACTACTTTGAACTTTTTTTTGTCATGGTTGCTTTTTACCAAAACATACTTAATATAATCCTTACTCTTTGTTCAAATTCTGCTTGCTGGTTTTATTTCCTCACACCCTCCCATATATTTGTGTTTTTACCAGCTTACTTTTCCAGTGCTATTCTAATTCCCACTGGCAGTATTGTAGGGAACTTGCTTACAAAATTAAAAACAAATCAAAACTAAGTTGGAATATATGATAAGAAAATTAGATGACTACCTTTTAATGATTTACTTTAAAAAGTAAGTGATTTTACTTTTTAATGATTTTAAGTAAAATTCTGTAATGGGACCTACTTGGGTTTGAATATCCCTAAATTCATAACTAGATGTGGCTAATCCCATTTGTAAGGGCTTCTGTGAAAATTATGTTGCTTAGTATAAAACCCAGTATGCTTGTATCATAGGAAGTACCATTGAACATTCACACTGCATTTCTTCCTGAAGAATGTAACATAATAGCTTTAGGCAAGAAAACAACCTTTATTTACTCCCAGGATTTTTATTTGAATGGTGATTTTGAAGTGCCTTGCTAAAACTTACCCTAAGTTAATTATTACTTCCTCTGCTGATAATCATCACTAGGTAAATGCACATAACTAAAGCTTTGGTTGTAATTATTTGTGCATGAAAGACAAGTATGATGGAACAAAAAAACGACATTTGAAAGTCCTGCATTTAACCTATACATTCACATGTATAAACTAGACTGATGTTGTTTGAGTTTCTCCTCTCTTTTTCATTGAACTCAGACAAAATAAACTGTGGCAAATGAACCAAGTCAGTTTCAAGGAGTTTTTGTCTGTTCTCAGTTACTGAGAGGGAATTTGGTAAATATTTATGGAGTAGGATAGTTATTCACTACATTTTACAGTACCAGCTAAGCTTCTTATTAAGTGAATTATAGTATTTCCTTAATTACTTATGAATGATTAATCATTTACTCTCTGTGATTTCCTTATAAAGGGGAATAAATAATAGGTTTTCTTTAGAGGCGTATCTGTACCACTACACAAGTGATGAAAGTACCTAAAACAGATATAAAGTGGTGGTTTGACTAGCTTCTCTGGAGACTCAATGCTTTTCTGTCTCCTTCTTCACTTGCCGTTTCCTTCTTGTCATTTTGACCTTCACTTCCCAAGACAAAACGACTGCAGGAGTTTCTTCTGGAACCAGGGTGGGTTGATCTGGCAGAAAACACAGCATTTACTTGTGTTATCTCCCCTTCTATTGTTAGGTCTTGTGCTTCTCTGTAGTTAGTAAGTTTCCTTTCCCCAAAGAGCGCCAGTTAAAGTTGCCTAACATTTGTGTGTGCTCCCAGCCTCAGCACCTGCTTATGCAGTCTGTCCTCTTGCCTTGCAGGAGCTATGCCTGTCCCAGACCAGCCTTCCTCAGCCTCCGACAAGACCAGCTCCCTGAGCCCTGGCTTAACGACCTCCAATGGGGATGGCTCAGAAACAGAAACCACCTCTGCCATCCTGGCTTCAGTTAAAGAACAGGTAGAAACATTCCACTTTTGTAATTGTGTGGTTGGGGGGGAGGCTTGAAAATGTGTTTTTCCCCATGAACAATGATGGTGCGATTATGGAGGAAGAACATCAGGACTTTCTAGCAGAATCTGGTATGTGCTATCAAATTAAAATTAGAATGGGATTATCATTGCTTTTGACATGGGGTCAAAATGTAGGCACCTTTCATGTTGTAGGCACCTTTCCTGGAAAATGATTCCATTGGGGGTAAGCTTTACAGTTAAACTTGCCTGTAGCTGGAGTTTTGTCAGGATGAAGTAAGAAGCTGCCATTTAATACTATGCAAACATGAAGACAAATAATTGATCTTTCGATTATATAGTGTCCAGTAAGCTGTCAGAATATATGCATGAGGCTAAGGAATGAGTACATGATTGTAGATTGCTATCAGAGAAAACTGGTCCTCCTGGTATTTCTGAGATGGATCAGTTGAGAACTTCTAAAACTGATCAAAGTCTGAGTGACTCCTCCTCCACCATTTCTTTGACTTAAAAATAAATGAATAAATACAATCTGAAGTTTTGTATTTAAAAGAAATTATTTCATAGAATTCAGGTTTCTTTCACATAAAAGTTGAAAAACTGGAAGATCAACATTTTTAAATTCACTTTTTCTTGGCATGTGTTGGATTAGAAACATGCATTGCCTTTTCAAATTGACCAAGCATTGTATATGTAATGATGATTCATGGATGCTGAATTAGCAAGAGTGGTGGGGGAACGGTGTAGTTCCTGAGTCCAGACACATCTCAACAGAGCTATAACCTAAATGATACGGTGAAGGACTGATTCAGGTAAGATAGGAAGTCACTTAAATGGTCCCACTGTCAAGAGTGGAGCTGAGAAAAGGTCTGTTCATAGGAAAGTGCTATGATACTGCCCATGAAGTTGAGCCTATGAAGCCACCTGAGCAGATACACTGGGTAGACTTACTGGTGAAAATGGTAGATAGGAAATTGGCTCCAGGTTGTACTGTCTGTGTAGTTTCCTTCCCAGAGACCACTCATGAGATGTTTCTGAATTTTTTCATGGGTAATGGAAAAGGAAAGCCAAGATTCTTCCTCTCCCCATATTCAAGATGCTGTTTTGTTGCGGTTGGTTTATGTCATGGTTTCTTGTTCTGGTGTAATCTGGAAGTCTTGCTAGACCATTAATTTAGAGTGTGGTAGGAGTTATTACAAGTAAAATAAAGGAAATAAATATAGCAGAAAACTACAAGAGCTGCTTGATGAAAACTCTTAACATTTTATAAGGGGACATAAAGCAACTCAGAATAAATACTAAGTGCCATAATCCCATGTCAAAAGTTTAACATGATGACTCCCAAATGAATATATAAAATTTAGTCCTTGTATCAGGATCTTGTGGCCACTTGTTTTTTGTTTGTTTTGTTTTTGTCAACTGGATTAAACTGTTTTAAAGATCATATAGAAGCATAATATATGTGAGTTACAAGGAGAACTTGGATAGAGAGTTTTAACTTTACTAAAATAGGAAGGATGATCTCTCTGTAGAATATAATTGAAAGAGCAGACATACATGGGGATCTAATTCATTTGAAGTATTTCAGTTTAGGGCAGAGCAGAGGCTTAAATAGTTTAAATATAGCTGGATGAATTCAACAAGTAGCAGAGTTCATGGGCTTCTTTGGCATGGACTGATGCAAGCAACCAATCTCTTCCATCACTAGGAGTTTTGTCCTAGATAGTCCTTAGGTCTCCTTCTTCATTTTCCCCCTTAGGTATAGACTATCATCTGTGGAGTGAAAGTATTTTTTTTAATTAGCTGTGATTAAGTAAAAAGTGACTTTAAAAATTAACACCTTCTGTGATTTTTAATGTAACTATGCATGACATATTTATAAGTCTATTTACTTGAAGGAATATCATTTGTCTGGGCCTCTTTAAGTGCTACTGATAATAAGCATTCTTGACTGAAAATTTTATTTATTAACATAAGTTAAATTTCAACAAAGAAATGACATTACACTTGCTTATTCCTCAGTTCTGTCTCCTAGAACATCAGTTTTACAAAAGGAAGTCATTCTTTTGTCATAGGAGTCATAGGTTCTCACTTGATGGCCATATGAAAGGTCACAGTTTGTTTATTCACTCAACAAATATACACCTTACATAGGCAAAGTATAATAGAAAATAAGAAAGGAAATGCAGTCATCAGGAAAACTAGTCATACAGACTCCGTTAGAATAAGATGTTAATGAGACTAAGAGTACTAGTTCTTAGGTAATTAATATTGCAGCAAATAATTCTAGTTTATAACCATAGGATGACACTTAGGTCATACAAAGCCCTTAGCCATGCACCATGTCCCATGGAGTGTGTGTGGCCTGACTAGTACATGGGCATGTCAGGCCCTGGTGTGCTTGAGCACAGACATGGATTGATCAGTGAAATAATGCTCATTGGTTTTTTTCTTTGATCTGATTTTCCATTTTGATTGCCCTTTAACTCGTGTTTTCTACACTTTATACCTAACATAATTATAGCAATGATTTAGGCTGTATTTTATGGCTAATGTTCTGTCTGTGAGACATATCTGTCACCTTTCCATAAGTGGTGAAGTCTCTTGTCGGATGGGGCTCCATTTCCTCTCCTGCAAGTGAGTGGCCTTAGCTAGAAGAAAGGGGAGGATGGAGGTCAGATATGTGATGACCTTTTGTTAGGTCATCTGGGTACATATCTGAGGGAGGTGGATCGATGACCACTGATTATAAAGAGGAGCCAAGATGATGTGGTGACGGAAGAGGTGACAATAGTCTCTAAGTCTCTAAGAATGGAAAGTATCCCTGTGATGATGGTGGTGACTCAGAGGGGAGAAACAAGTGATGCTTGGAGAGCACCAGGGTCATTTGGGGCAAAATCCGCTGAATAGGTGAGAGTGAGTGGGACCCTGTGCACCATGGAGGGGATGCTTTTCAGAACAAAGAACATACCCTGGAGAGCAGAGAGGGAACTGCAGGTAGGATGATGAGCAGGCTGCGGATTAAGTGCCTTTTGCTTTTATTGTCACTGATAGACACTGTCAGCCTGTTCTGAGTTGGAGTCTGTAGGTGGTCTGTGGAATTGGGCTGAGTCAGGCTGGAGTGGGAGAAGCACTGAAGAGAAGGGATGGCAGAGAGTGGTGGTTGTGGCAGATCTGGGAATCCATGCTGAGGGCATGGGGATAAATCTACAAAGTTGGTGGGGACCATGGGTTTGCAGAGTGAATACATATAGAAGGTGATAACTGGAAAACCGTATGCTTAAAATCTAGAATTGGAAAGAAATTGTTAATGTCAAGATGTGGTTATGACTCTGAGATGTGAGATGGAAAGCAGGAAAGATAGAGGAAGCTTGTTGGCTCTGTAGATGCTGTAGAAGGAAAGAGAGAGAGTGTGTGCTGGAGCTCACAGCACCCCTCATGGAGAAAAGAGACCCAGGTAGTCTCCTGTCTACAAGGAGGCCAAGCATGTTGGCTTGTGATCTGCCTGAGCTTAGTCATCCTTATCTTCATTTGTGGATTTTTATATTTTAAGAATGTGTTAGAATGCTGATGTATACTATAGACATGAATATGCATTCACTCATCCTATGTCTTTTTATTTTATGTTAAGTCAGAGTGTGTATTACTTTGCTTTTAAGAAAACCATGACTTTCCAAAAAAAGTACTTGTTTCAAGATAAGATATTTTTCCCCTTTCAGTTGACCTGTGTTTCATTTGATCAACACCTGCTGCCAAGTTAGCATCCAAAGATCTAAACTGATCTAAAGAGGTGTTTTGAAAGCCTTGAGAGCTCATGTAGTTCATTGATTTTTGGAAGTTATAATGACTCAGATAAATGTGCTTTTGTAATAAATCTACCAGTCAATGGCATTTAATAATGACTAGATTGAATACACAGTTTCTAGGCATGTAACAATCTATGGAAAGGTGGCTTTTCATTACATCTATTCAATGGTGTTACCAAGTGCCTCCTCTGTGTACAGCTGTGCTTCCTTGGGTGGTCTCAGCTTTGGAGTTCTCCAAGAGTTAGTAGTAGAGGTAAAAATACAGCACACTAAAAATAATAAGTTAGGGAATATTCAGAAATTCCACATTAAATTTTAAGAAACGCTCCATTAGCTTTATCAAGTTCCCAGTGATTCATGTAGGTAACAGCATTCAGGCAGACTGACAGTGTCTGTGATCCCAGGCCTTTAATCACAGCATTAATGCCTCTCATTCCTTAAATACCATAAGGTTTGTAAATCATGTTCTTGATGGTAGAGGAAAACTTTAGCATCATTATTGGGATATTGATGATTTGTGGATAATATAAGAGAAGTTCCCTTCTTTTCATCATTTTTTTAATCTTGTCATTATATTTAGAGTAGGAAAATAGAAATAAAGGCGTTCTGAGCTCCCACCTTGGATAAAACTACTGCAAAGGTTTCCTTTGCATCTGTTATGTTACATGAAGGCACTAAGAAAACTTTTAAGATTCATCTTACATAAAATCTAAAGAAATCTTGATTTTTTTTTACATTGACTCATGTGTGAGAATAATGTTTTATTTTGTTTAGTTTCTTTGTTTATAATTGTAAAAGTACCTTAGCTCTATATAACAAGGTTATTATTGGGAACCATTATGTTATAAAATACTCCCTTAAAATAATAAAATTCAAAGCAGAAATAAATGACCTAGAAGTTAAGAAAACGATCCAAAAGATCAATGAAACTAAAAGTTGGTTCTTTGAAAAAATAAACAAAATAGACAAATCCCTAGCTAGGCTAACAAAGAAAAAACGGGAGAGTACACAATAAACAGGATAACAAATGAAAGAGGACAAATCACAACAGACACAGCAGAAATCGAAAGAATAATTAGAGAATACTATGAAAAGCTATATGCAAACAAGTTCAACAACCTAGAAGAAATGGACAAATTTCTGCAACTTTACAATCACCCAAAGTTGGATAAAGAAGATACAGGCTTTTTAAACAGCCCAATTACAAGTAGTGAAATTGAAACGGTCATCAAAGCCCTCCCCAAGAATAAAAGTCCAGGTCCAGACGGCTTTACAAATGAATT
>JAGFMF010011402.1:156208-277893 GCA_019455555.1 Galemys pyrenaicus
CAATAGGGAAGACCTGGAAACAACCTAAATGCCCAAAAACAGATGAGTGGATCGGGAAGCTGTGGTACATATACACGATGGAATACTATTCAGCAGTCAGAAATGAAAAACTAGACTCATTCATGGGAACATGGATGGATCTGGAGGGGATTATGCTTAGCGAAGCAAGTCATAAGGCAAAAGAAAAATACCAGATGGGTCCTCCCTTAGGAGGAACATAAAGGAACCAAATAAAGATCAAGGAAAGGAATACGAACAACAATAATTATAACAATAACAGCAATAAAGACACAGAAACCAAAAATGAGGACACAAGGACAGACTGGGGACACCTGGTGAATACATGGGGATTACAATTAATGGCAAGTATATGTAAATTTTAAAATATTTTAATAAAAAAATAAAATAAAATACTCCCTTAATTAGTGTCTGCCAGTGGGACGTATCATTGAAAAATCTTTCAACATTATTAGTGTAGCTATAAAGCGCAACAGTAGTTTCTGACAACACAGTTTGGGAAATGACGTATAAGTATTAATAAGCTTCCCAGCTATGTTTTAGGACAGCATTTTAAGTAAGCAGTGGCAAAATTGTATCTGTGGGAAAAAAGAAGAAATGAAAACATCACCTTTAGGAAAGGTCAAAAAGATGGAATATGATTGTCTGTAAAAATTAGTGAGCTTGGTATACATTTAGTTGGAGAAAAGAGAATTATTTATAGCATAGTACCTCATGATGAACTTTCCCCATGTACCAAAATTAAATGAGGATTACTTGGTTGATGATTTTAAAATTTATTTCTTGTTTCAAGCCAGATGTTGATTGAAAGGGTGGGAAAAAGCATACTTTCCCCCTACGTGTCATTGCCAGTACATGGACTATTTTAGGTAGAGTGGGTGTCTGTTCCAAGGTGTAGATTGGATAGAAGGGCACTCAGCCAGGAGCCTGTGTCCTGGAAAATGGGGAGTTCATAGCTAGGAAGGAGCTGAGCCTGCAGTCAGCAGACATTAAAGCTTTGTGAGGATCATACTTGCAGGATGGGTTGTGGGTAGACAGATCTACCAAACTGGGTGATTAGACTCCCAGCAGAGCAGGGAAGAAAAGTTGTGTATGGAGAATTCTTGAGTTCCAAAGAGGAAAGAAAGTGGGTTTCGGGGTCACCAGACTGACTGGGTTTGAAGTGGACGTTTCTTGCTGGATCTCTTGCAACACAAAAGTGGTGGTTGAAGCTAGAGATCAAGGAGCAGAAGTTGTCACGAGCTCTTTGGGGACTCAATGGCAGGAGTTGTAGTCCTGGTGTGTCATTCTGGATGTGTGGACAGTCCCCTTGCCCCTTCCCCCACCATTTCTTATGCACCTTTATGTCTACTCTGTTCTTGCCTTGTCTTTACCTGTAAGTTATTTCACTTTTTATTAAAGCTTATTTTTTCTTTACAATTTTAGTTTGTAACTGTTATTAGAGACCTATGTATTGCTCTTTCTTCTTAATTACTCCAATGCTATGAATTCAATCATTCGACCGCTGTTTGCTCTGTACCCTTTGAAAGAATTTGTTAGTTCTTAGAGAATTGGTGGCTATAATGGGGAAAATAAAAACAGAGTGAGCTTTCATTTGCTAAATTAGAAGATAACCTTTAATATGAGGGGTTTTGTAACATGACATTATCTTCTATTTCTAATGCATCTTTCATAGGTATTGTTAAAATTCATTGTCAAATGCTGATGTGAAATCAGACTGCATATTTTAAATGTGATGTTTTCATAATTTTTATAAATTTTCCATTGTGAAGAAATTCATGCATATGGTAGCAAAATGAAAAATCAGAATAGAATTAACATGAGATCTTATTGAGAATAATAATGCACTAGAGATTGTGGGGGATATTTGGGAAGATTTCCCTCTAAGATTTTTATATAAATATGTAATTATATTCAATTTTTATTTTCCTTTATGACTATTTTTTTCCTTTTTTGTAAATTTAACATTATACCAGAAGTATTTTTTCAGATCATTAAGTAATTTTGAACCTATTTCTAATAGCTACATAATACATTCTGTGAATTAAAAAGTATCATTATTTTATTTAACTTTTCCACCTTTGTTGGTCTCTTAAATAGCTTCCCTTTTCTCTGAATGAAAAACAAATGCCATGTCTTGCTTCCTTGTTCATAAATCACTAGATCTGCTTTGACAGGCTGCCTGGAGCATAGTTTTGAGAATGAGTTTGAGGACCTTTACAAACTCACTGGGAAAATATGTCATAGTTAATTACTGATAGTAGCCACAGGCCTGGCATACAAAACAGGAGCTACTGGCTGTCATAGTGCCCTGGTTGGGGTTGGCACAGAGTAGGAGATTAACACATAGAATACTCTAGAAGGAGTAAATGAGAAAAATATTCAGTATTCAGAGAAACTGAACTAAATATCATAGGAATAGTCAAGATAAAATAGGAATCATCATAGAACCAGGAGACAATATTACACAGTATTCTCAAAACAAAAATGGTTCAGAAAAGGACAATTATTAAATTCCTTTAAAATTTGCATGTTTTAATAAAATACATATTACCTATTTCTATAAAATCTGTATTTGAAATTTATTTCATCAGATATAATTAAATAATGACTCTTCTTTAGTAATTATTTTGTTTAGTATTTTCTATTCATGACCAAAAATCCTCCGACTTGTAAGAATATGTAAGAATATGTAAGCCTTATGAGGAAATGCCATCGACTTGAAATGAGACTTAGCTTGTTTCACTCTGAATCTAGTGCTCAGTTCATCACACAATCAAGTCTCATAATTTAGGTGTAATAATGGACTTAGAATTTTTGTGTAGTTTTTCCTAAGAAAATATTTTTCCACGACCAAGGTTTTGTTGAGATCAAGTTCATTGGTGCCCAAGCCTGTCTAACTCTTACTTAAATAAGAACAGGGAAAAAAAAAAAAAAGAACAGGGGAGCGATTTTGACATCATTTTGATCTGCAATTCTTTTTTGGATGGAATCATTAATGAGACACCAAACAAAAAAAAATAATTTAAGGAACTATCTGCTTGTTGTTAATTAACCCTGTCAGTAGCGAATGTATGGTATGTGGGGAGAGCTGTAGGTACATACCACATATTCCTGTTGCTGAGAATCAGAGGCTGGGATAGAAGTTCTCTCTAGCATGCATCAGCGACACAGGTAAACATGCTGGTGGGAGCCCATCGATCATGTGCAAATTGCTGTCACTCAGCAGCAGTCATGAAAGGAATGCTCAGGTTCATGACCCAGACTCCAAATGAGCCAGCTCAATGCCTGACTGCCATTGACAAAATCAGCACCTCCTTTTCTACAAAGGATGCCTTCTGACTGTCTCATACCATGTGTGGCCACTTGCTATATGACTAGGAGAAAGAAGCCCTTAATGTCAACAAGAACCAGACAAATCACCTTTGACAGGTAATCTTTGGCATTTAGATAGCCAGTACTCAATAATACACTCACCCGGTCAATATTTCATCATCTACCAATGCATGTTGCCGCTTTCACATCCCGGAAGTTCAGCTGCATTGAAGAATTTATATTCAAAATTCAAAACTCAGTTACATAAAAGTGAATCGAAGATGATTCCATAAGTATAGGTAAGTCCAGACAATTCCATGAAAGCTTAGACTCTGGTAACTCTTCTGTTCTCAGAATTAGAACTTTGAGGTGTCAGTCAGGGTACTTAAACCCTTGAGTAAGTTGGATTTGAAGTATGACTGTAGCCCTGTTGGCCAGCACCTGAGCCTGTCATGTCCATGTTGGAGAAGAAGCCCTCCACGGGATAACAGGCCTGCTTTGTTCCTGGCCCACCTGTTAATGAGTGCAGACATGTGAATCCATAACACCACACACTGCAGGTACTTGTCAGAGATCTGAAAATGCCTGCTGTAGATCTCCTGTCCAAAGCCAGAGGTCAATTTAAAAAAAAATTACTTATTTATGCATACAAGAACTGGGATGTAGGCAAGAGATCTTTGGAGGATGAGAGGATTCACCAGAGACAGAGTTGGGAGCAGAACAGGTGGATCTGCTGAAACACACTGCTGAGGGCAGCAGAGGACAAGACAGGAGAGGTCTGCTGCACCATGTGGATTAGCTCCAGGACCAGGGATTGAACTTGTACTGTAGTGGCTGCTGATAGCTTCACTGTGCTGAGACTTAACCCCTTGCACCACAGGGAAGCCCAAAAAATCAGTTATTTTTAAAGTGAAGATCTAGAGTATAAAGTCTTTCTGTTTGGGGAGCTCAGCCCTCTCCAGGAATGCTTTCTGAGCATAAAAGTGGGACAATCACATGATACCCCGCCGTCATGGAGACTCAAGATAAGAGATGGGAGCTTTGGGATTGTACAGAAACCCAATCATGAAAACATTTCCTTGCTGTGGTCACTTGATCTAACATAAATGGAACTCTTTAGTACTGACTATGATACATGACTATTACTAGTAATAGTCCTAGTAACTGGAGGGTTTATTTCTGAAAAACACCTGAATTTATGAGTTTATTTATCAGATTAGGTTTGTGGCCATGTCTCCTCATCACTGTTGTTTCTCCCACTACTAGAGTGGTACAGGGCTTGGGGGAAATGCATGAATGAACTTCTTGTGGTTTCCTATGTATTTAAGTTCAAAAGAAAGCACTTACACAGTTGTGTTGAAGTCCATAGCCAGCTGTGGGCCACAGGGGCCTCACCTCTGGGATCTTGTTGATCTTGTCCTTTTATCCCTGTTCATGGCTATATGGGATTTGTGCTTTCCACTCTGAGCTACCTGCATGTCATTTTGGAATTAATCCATTTATGTTGATGAATTCCAGACCCCTAAATTGCAATTCGTTTATAAATAACCTAAATTAAAACTCATTTAATTAGGTTTAATGGGAGTTTCCGTTTAAAAAAGAAATGTTCTAACTAAAACACCCTTCATTATTTAGACATACAGGCCAGCAGCGTCTGTCTTTATGAACTGAATTGTGTGCCTTCTTTTCTTGTCAGAGAAAATAGTAACTCCATGTTCAAACATAAATAAGCCAGTTAACATATTTAAAAAAGCACACACCCCATCTTTTTGTTTATATGTAGTTGTGCTAAATTTATATTTGTTGACGCTCTCCTTCAGTAATTTTTAACAGTTCTTTTAAATAATATTCTTCCTAAGAATCCAACTATTTTTTAGTATAATTTGCTTATCTTGTATTTCTTTTGTGTTCAAGAGATTTTCCACATATTTGCACATGATGCAACAGTTAATATCGTCATATTAAAATCTTCTAATTATTGCATGTTTTCAAGTTATGCTTCTTTATAGTTTCTACTTACTTAAATTAAATGTTTGTTTAATAGTGGTGTGATGTATGTGTTATACATGTTTTGGGGTTTTTTTTTACACTTTACTATAATATACAGCTTGAGCATATTTAAGTAGAAGGTTCCAGATAGATAGAACATTTACTTATAAACAGCTGCCTCTAAGAATAATTTCAGTCTTATATTTGGGTTGTAGGAAATAGAATCTTCATATAAAAATGCTATATGGATTTTTATTGAATAATAAGTGTTGTTACAGCAAATACCCTGTTATACCCTGCTCATTTGAGGATTTGTTCTTTTGAATTATTTTATTGTGGTAACATTGGTTATAACATTGTATATGTTTCAATAGTATAGGGTCATACCTTGTTCAAAAATGGTCTATGTAATAATAACACCAAAGTACCAATAATCTTGTGCGTCTACTTTGTAACAAATTTTTTAAGTGAAAAAGTAAAGATAGTGTATTAAAGCAGCCTGTTTTTGAAATCTGTTCCATTAAACATAAAATGTGAATATATTTTCCTGTTAATACAGGAATATCTTTTTTTTTTTTTTAAAGAAATGTTGACCCTATATGAATGTTGCTCCCTGGAGAACTGGAACAGATGAATATATTGATATTTAATCTAACACTCACTGTGACAGAATGTGTTATTGACAAGTGGGTATGAGGTTGTTTCCCATCTCTGGTGTCCTTATGATTGAAGTTGACACTGTTAATTGATAGATAGATGGGCTCTGCAGCCCCTCTTATCTGTAGGTAGCTTGAGGTAGAAGTGATACCACGTGGCATCTAAGTTATAGGCATGAAGCATGCAACCCCTCCTCTCTGTACTCTTGGATGCTTCTATGCACTGAGGGCTCAGCAGCTTGTTTTTAGACCTTTGTCAAGTCACTCAGTCTAGGAAGTAAACCCCCAGACACATCAGCTTTGACTCATCTTCCTTTCCAGTGAGCCATCCTCAAGGCACCCATTCATGGCCCCAGCAGATACCATGCAGAGCAGACACACTGTGTTCACACTATTATTTGGACATGGATGACCACAATAAATGTTATCATTTTAAACCAATAAGGGTTGAGATAGTTTATTGCACAGAAGCTGATAACTGATTCATCTCCATTATGTAAGTTTGCTATATTGTTCTTCACTAGTCGTTCTTAGAGGATTAAACACGTATGCAATCTCAAACTTGAGATATCTTATTAAACCCAAAAGTAAACCCGGGGTTCTGGTTACTTAGGAAATAGATTAACAGGAAGAGGATGTTTCACTGACTGAGAATAAAACAATTATAAATTAGTCTTTGGAGTTTTATTTATTTTCAGATATTATATGAAATTGTCTATAAATATAATGCTAAGAAAAGCATGTGGGTGGTGTTTTGAAGTGCCTTGATTACTCTTAACTATAATAAATTTTGACTTTCTTAATTAAACTCTTCCTAAAGCAATAAAGAAACATAGCTGTCTAAAACCCTTGATTATCAGATCATTTATGTTGCTGTGATGTAAGTCTGTTGAAACTCCAAGAATGTTGTCAAGTCCTGTCAGATGCCAGTATCTGAAATTTAAAACTCTGAAGAAAATGAAAAGAAAGCAAATTGCATTCCTTACCTGTGAGCACGTGGGACAGATGTTTTTGAGGAGACAAGGAGATCTTTCCATAGAAAAAGGAGCTCAAAGCCAAAGGTGGCTGAAAGAATGTGAGGGACTGGCAATTCAGAAATCTTAGACATATTGGAGTTCTCATAAGAGAATTGTGAATAAGAGCTTCGAGGGGGAGTCCTAATGAAATCTCAGTGACATTATTGAATTATGTTATAGGGAATGTTCTGGGCCCTTTGGATGCATCCTTTTTTGTGGACTATAGAGGGGCCCTTTAATAGTTAATAGAGTTGGAAGCTTTTCTTTGCTGAGTAGTTATAACTAAGAAAAGTAACATTATTTTGTTAATTAATGATACAAGTAACAATAGTAATACATTTCATTCCTACTCACCAAGGTTGAATTAATTGTGTAAAATCCATTCCACTAGTTCTGATGTTTTATTACTATTGGAATCTTTTGTGTAAGTGAAATGATCTTCCATTTTATTCAAGTGGTTGGAATGTTTTAAAAGTTATGTTCATAGTAAGTATAGTGAAACTCATTTTTATCTTTAAAAAATAATCTCTATTTGGTATGTGATATATAGATATATTCTGGTTACAGATGCCAGTACTTTGTGAATTCCTAACTGTTGTTGATTCACTTTTAGGTTGGTTGAATGAAATATATACCAACTTGTAGCAATTGCATGTAGAGAGAAAATAAATTCAATTTAATATATTAAGAGAAAGTCAAGAGTTGTAAGGTCATTATGTGAATATTTCAACAGCAATAATAGCTCATATTTAATTTTAAAATAATGTAACCCATGTAGATCACCTTCATTCTTCATGATAATGTGATATTCCTGGGTTTTCCTTGAATGTCACCTTTTTCATATTCTGCTTGGGAAGGAATGAGTGAGAAGCTGCATTTCACCTTGTTAACATCCCTCATTTATGAATTTATTATTGAAACAATTTAATTAGCTGTGTGCATAACTTAATTTGTTGCTAAGATTTACATTTAAAGCATTAGGACTTGATAATGGTGCATTGTCATTTCATGCTTTGGTGTAAAGGAATCCAGAAGTGTACCGGGGAATAGGACACCTTGGGGTGGATCCCAGGCTCAGCCTAGGCCCCCACTTTGTGTACAGACACAAACATTCAGCATTTCTCTGGTTGGCCAGAGATAATGAAGGACCACAGGATGGTGACTTGAACAGATGTGGACTTACTAACACATTTCTGAGTCTTCTTGTCCCAGTGTGGGTGAAGGGGGTACAATGACTAGAATCTAACATCAAAATGGATCACTGGAGGCCTTGTTTTCCATCCTGTGAAGAAAGTCAGAACACTTGGTGACTCAAGAATATTTTTCAGTATCATTCCAACACATGTTAGCATGTGCCCTTGGGGTACTCAGGCCTCTCCCTGCCTCCAAATTGCATGCTCTAAATGGGTCAGGTCCCATGCACATGAAAGTATAGCAGACTCTTAAGAACTTTAATAGAATTAGTGTGCATAGAAAGAGAAGAGAAGAAAGGATAATAGTTTCTGAATAAATCACCCCAAATGACGATCCTCTCATGGGCAAATGGTCAGCCAAATAAGGTTGACCTGAGCTTGCCAGCAGTCTGTGCACCTTCTCATAGGGCGCATAGGAGAGGGACTCTAAAGCAAGTCTCAGAGAACAGTTGCCACTGTACCCCTACCCAGGGTTTCTCAGTCACCCACGTGACCCTTTCAGGTGTCCTTCCCAGCAGTCCACGCTCTTCTCTTTCCTTCCTGAGCCACCTGCCTTCCCTGTTGACAGCTTTATCTGACCACTCAGCTCCACTCATCATTAAGTAGACAGGGAACACTGGCACCCTTTTATGGGGTGCCTCTGTAACACAAATTTTTTGTTGTTGCTGTTTTTGTTCATTATATTCTGCTGAAAATATTTCAGACTGAAAGCTCTTGCCACTTACGATCCAGTGGGTCCTGGCTCATTGCATAGTGGGAGCTTGATGGGAGCTTTTGAAAAGCAGGCCCAAGAGCCTTCCCTTTCTATCTTAAACCACATAATGAGATACCTTCTATAAACTGTTAATGAGTTGAAATATTTCAGAATATTGACTCCAGGCACATCCTCTAAGAACAGAATTCTCCATCAAGGAGCATAGTCAGCTTCCCACGTGCAACTCTCCTGGATGGAACATGTGCTGTAGGTGGTTCAAGGATGTTTGGTGAAAAAATTTGATTAGTGACTACCTGGAGAGTTGTGGAATAAACAATTAAATCAACTAGTTGTGAAAACTTGAAAAAAAAGTCACCATATACATCTAAGGAGGGTGAGCCTAACCCTTGAATCATATGCAGTTTTGTAAACCAAGGCCCCCTCAATTTAAAAAGAAAGAGAACTGGTTTTGAGTCTCATAAACCTAGGTTTGCATTCTGCCTCCAGCATGTTCTAATTATGTGCTTTTGTGCACAATGGTTACCTTCTCTGAGTCTCAGTTTCTTAATAGATAGAGAGTTATAAATAACTGACATGCAAAGATATGTCTTAAAAAATAATGTGTGTATTATTTCTATTAACAAATTATCACCAGGAGCCAGGGAAGCTTCCCTTGGAAGGAAGCATTACAGATGGCCTTGGCTCCTGTTATTTTTTTCTTTTTAAATAGGTTGCCATACAGATAAGAGCAGGGACAATCCAAAGCTACAATGCTTCCTGATTTCAATAAAGCCTCCGCCAGTCCCTTTTGAGTAAAAGGAGTAAGTGAGGAGCTTCTGCTTGGTAGTTCACATCTGCACCAGCATGAAAGTAAACTCCCACCCAGAGAGTGCTGGAAATTAAATTGGGGTGCTCTTTTTTCTTTTCCTAGTCCATCTTTGGGACTGAAATCTAATCTCCCAAAAGCTTTCACTTTATTTTTGTATACTGCTATTGTTGCTCTAATAATGACAATCATAATAGGCACAGCTAAGAATTCCGTGACACAATACAAGTAAGTTTTCATTCTTGAAGCTCCTGCATCCTTACAACCTATCTATGAGGAAGGCTGTGTTCTCCCCTGCTGAAATGAAGATGGCCTGAGAGGAATTTTAAAATTTTTCCAGGGTCAACTTCAGAGTGGGTTTCCAATCTACATGTCCTTGCCTTTAAAGTGAGTTGCTTCTTGACCGCTCTTTAAATACGTAGAAATAAGTCATGTGATTAGGTCTGTCAGTTTTCCTGAATAAGATACTTTAAAGAGGAGAGGGAGGAACGCAGACAATGATCTTTAGACAATATGAGTTTCTTAAAGAAAAAAAAAATTACATCATCCCTGAGAAGATAATAACAGTTAAAGGTATGCTGAGATGTTTGTTTCTCTATTTGGAAGATCACTTGGTCAATTTCTAATGGGGTTTCCCTTTTTCATTTTCTGCCAATTTCAGCTCCACAGGCACTCTGCTTCCATCAAATCCACTCACTCTGTTTTCAGATACAATCTCAAGAAAAATCTTTCAGGTTCTCTTTAAAAATAAATTAAGCCATCACTCACAGCAAATATACACTCCCCATGTGATAAAATGAAATGTAGAGGGTCATTTACAATTAAGCTAATATTTAACTTGCTGTCAGAGATGCAGTTTTGTTACTGAATTTGAAGGGGTGTAATGTGGAATTCTGGGTACCCCCAGGTCCCCTGCCTTACCTCTGGGAGAGCAGTAGGTGAAGATGGCATATTTAGATTGTTGTCATTGATTTTTCAAGCCACTTCAGTTAGTCTTCAAATCCATCACAAATTTCCTTATAATCTGTATCCTAAGAAAGATGCAGCTCCATGTTAATTTTCTTTTTATTGAAATGGAGTTGGTTTTTAAATATTTCTAATGATCTTGAGGTTATTGGTGCAGAAATTTTATCTCCCTAATAAGAGTTCTAGGGAAAGTATTGAGCTGTATGTGATGTTGGCATTTTTTTAATGTAGTTAAATGTTAAATATCTATACAAAGACTAAAGACTTTTAACCAAACCTTTATGATATAGTAAAAAGAGTATTATTAGCAACAAATGGTATTGGCGAAATTGCCATGGACATTAATTTTTCTTAAGCAAATACATGAAAGCCAAGTGCTAATTATATTTATTATTTCCACGTGGTCATGGTAAACATTATTTTTCAGAAGAAGATATAAATATCATGTTTTCCTTTGTTTCTTCTCCCCGGTTTGTGATAATGTGCAATTTTGCAGTGAATAGAATTATCATTTTATTTCTCTTTAGCATGCTCACATAGAAGATTTTATTATCAAGAAGTAACCCTACTTTCATAGGCTGCTGTTCAGTACTATTTCTTCATTTTCATGATGCCATATAATTAATAAAAAAATACCTAATATAAATTTTCCTTCTCAAACTAGTTTGTGTTTTTTTAAACCTATCTTAATCCCTTGTGTCTAATAATTGTGGAGAACTACTAATCTCTAGATCGCATGGCTAGTTATATTTTACCCTCTGTTTTCTATAGACAAAAGCAATCTTTATGTCATTCATTTGGAAAAATATTTATTCCCATTTACTCAATATCATTGAAAATGGGAAGTTTTGGATAACTAAGAGAATTTACATCTAGTTATTCAAGTTATCTTTTAAATTTATCTTAACATTGTTCTGTTATTAATTGAATTAAGAATAAAAACTGAAAATGTCTCAACATTTCCTTGATGCCTTTTCATTGGTGGAGTCAGTGGGAATCGGTACTTACGAGGTTTCATACAAAAGTATAAACACGAGGGCTATGAAAATGTTGAAAGATTAGTCTCTGTCCAGGAAAATCTCTGAGAGTTGCTCTATTGAAAATATTTCTTAAAGTCATTTTCTTAAAATCACCTACCTCTTTCCCTTTAAGAAAAATTGTAGTTACATCATTAACTGTTTGAACTCCATGGTCCTGAACTTTCCAAGAGATGATATTGTTGCATTAAAAGCTCAAAGTCTTTTACTCCCAGTTGATTGATGATGTTTGTGTGTGTGTGTGTGTGCGCACGCGCATGTGTACATTTGTTTACATCTAACCCACTGCTTCTGTAAACACTATTTGATTTCATTTTGCACTTCATGATCTGTTTAGCAGGAGACACTTAATGTTGATGGACTTGAATACTAACTTAACAGTATAAACTGACCTTTATTATAAAGGTTGGGTTAGAAGTTTTTATTCTTTGTAGAGATCCTTGACACCTTATTATATATCTTTTTAGCATTAACTAACAAGCACTATTAACTAATAGTAGTATCAACTAACAGGTACTAACAGTATTAACCAACAAGACTGACTCTGAGGAAGACACGGGGTAATTTGTGAGTGCTTCCCATGTACAAACATAGTCACAGTGCTCATCAAGCATGAGTTAGTGAAGTCCAATGAGACACGTTCACTTAGCTGATTCCATGTGCTCAGGGTGTAGCCCTATGCAGTGCCCATGATGAGATCTTTCCCTAAGACTGAACTGTGCACAACCGTATTTTCAATATGACCAAGTACGTCTAAAGTATATTTTATTATATGAGTTCATCTCTCTGTGCTTCGGTTTCTTCATCTGTTAATGTGGGGTTAATAATCATGTCTGCCTCACAGCATTTGAGGGTTTCAGAGTTGCTCTCTGTAAATGAAGATTTTAAAACAGTGTATGATATAAAGTAAATATAAAATATTAGCTACTATTTTTATGAGCCTAAGAATAGCCACTTAATTTTTTATTTTAAAGGCAATAGTAAATCCTCTACATTTTAATACAGTTTAGGATTAACCCAATTTGGCACTAACAGATACATCTCATTCTTAAGTGGTATATAGTAAGTGTGCTATAGGCTGAAAGGACGATTCCAGTTAAATTAAAACCAGTGTCATTAGAAACAACTAGTGTTGGGTAAGAAGGAAAACCCCAGTGAATCTCAGTGAATCTGGGGGGAATACTAGGAACATGACAAGGAATTTTACCTCCCAGTTTGCTTCACTCAAGAGTGAGTCTGCTTCTTTATGCGTTGGCTGAAATCAAAGGAATAATTTTAACAGTACTATTGGAGAGAAGGTGTATTACTTTTACCTTTAAATGAACTAATTACAACAGTAGAGCCATGTGTCTCTGATGGGTAAAGCAGAAGGAGATGACTATCAAAGTCTCCCCAAATAACCCTCAACTTTCTGCTATTGTCCAGTCCTTAAGGCTGCAGTGTTGGCCTCCAGAATAGGCCAATGAGGCTAGGTCACGGCTTGAGACCTAAGGATAAGTTGTGCAGAGAAAATAGTGGGTCTGTGGTCTCCAGCAAGCAGGTGGGGAGTTTGCTCTTGGCATCAGCGAAATTCTGGGACCAGGTGTGACCATGCCAGTGTTGCCTGGTGTCACAGGCAGGTGTGGGGACCAGAAGATGAGGTAACCCAGGTAGAGGACTGGGGACTCCTATATCTTCTTCATTTTTGGATCATCCTTTCTATTACTCTGACTTGGACACTGGGCCATTTTCCTAGGGTAGTGAAAGACAGTGTGTTCAAACATAAGGAATTTTCCTTTCATTCTGGGGACAGTGAAAATGACATTTAGATCTGCTGGTGGGTACAGGGGTAGTGTCTATGCTTTATAGCTGGGAGATGCTATGATTAAATTATCCTTTGGGGAGTTTAATGACCCCAGCAGCCTTTTGAGAATCAAATTGAGAGTTTAGGGGACTTTGCAAACTCTATGACAGAGAAAATAAAAGATACCAAGAAGGTACAGGGCTGGAGAGAGAAGAGTAACTGTACTCCATGGGACTTATCACCAGGTGCCTATTGAAAATGTCAGGGAGGCCTTGCTGCCTAACGCTTCATGAGATGAGGAAATGGAGACAAAGCAAAGCAGGTTGAGATTCAAATGAACTGCTTCCAGCTCCCTAAATTCTCTCTCAGAAATAATCATCTCTCCTTTGCTTGCCCCTCCCTTGCAAGGCTTAGTGGGTGGAAACTGCTTGTAGAGTTCTCTGTGCAACTTTCTCTTCCCTCACTAAATTGCAAGGTCCTGTGTAACCCTAACAGTGGAAATGTTTATACTCTATATATCACAGAATCGAAAGTACTCATGGATGTTCTGTGAGACAGTACGGGCTTTTTCCTCAATAACTACCTCTTGGTTAGTTTTATCAACCAATCTGATTTTTGTGGCATTTCCACTTAATTTTATTTAAATGAGCATATTTTCTGTTTTTTGAAATATACTTAGATGACATGTCTTAGCCAACAAAACATCAGCTTCATATTAAAATACTTTTCATTATGAAACATCTCTGTATTAAAAAGAGCCCAGTCTTATGCTAACTGAACATCATTTGCATTAAAAGTTACATAATCTGCATATTTTCTTTCCCTTTTCAAAAATGAAGTAAGCAATTCTCTCTGGGCTACTCTTTTTGCTTTCTGCATAACTTTTTACTTTGTACATTGTTTTTGAAATACATTGTATAAAAAAAAATAATTCAGAAAATTCTTGGCATTACAGTGCACAATTTTAGAATACAATATTCATCATATTTTATCTGAAGTTTAGACAAATATCTTCACAGGTCAGAGAAAAGAGAAGCTTGCATATGATTGAATTATACTAAGAAACACATACACACACACACCCTATATAATAATGTTGCTGAGACTCTTCCAGAGTCAGTGGTCACTGAATAAGAGAAATTCACACCTCTGTGTAACTGGGCCTGGAGTTAACTTGAACTCCTAATGTCTTTAAACAGTAATAAAAGCATAATGAACTAGTAAAATCCCTGCCAGGAACTGCAGATTGGCCGAGTTTAACCATCTTCTCCCTTTCTAATCTCAGCTATAAAAATAGGAAAACTGAATTTTGTCTTCCAGTCCCTTTTGTTGCCAGGTGTGACACAGATCTTACAGTTAAAACCAGAAAACTGATGAGTTCCTGGAGATAGTTCTCATTTTCCATAAATTGGTCACTGCCCTGTCCCTGCCCATTAACACCACTTCACAAGTAGACCAGTGGCTGGAACTATAGCAGCAGTTTCTGGCACTGAACTGGCCAGTGAAATACCCAGGATGGGGATGCATTGAGAAAGATGGCCATGAAGAAGTCCTGAATTGACCCCTGCAAGTTCAGCATGCAAGAGAAATATGTCTAGTTTTTCAGCACTGTTAGATCAAAATGCATACATCCTAGCAGAAACAATAAAATAAATCAAAGTCATTCTTAGTGCCATTGTAATAATAGTCAAATCTTTCCGGTATCTGGAGAGAGCACCACTGAATCTTTGCAGACTTTATAATCATAAGTGGTTGCTGTACTTATGTCACTAGACTGTGGGTTAGAAGCACTTGAGAGGAGCATGACACCAAGGTGTGAATGGGGTCATGGACATCGTGGGGCAGATACAACCTCAAGTCTCTTCACCAGTCAGGGGAGGATAGAGAGGAGCTTGCTCTACTATAGAGGGGCAGTCAGGGCATGGTGGGAAACGGGGAGAGTAAGGGATGAGAACTGGGTCAGAAGCAGGGCAGTGCTGAGCCTATGACAGTAAAGGTCTGGCAAGAGATGGGTAAAATACAGGTCAAGTTTGACACCACGTTGCAGAACATCTATGAATAGATGTCCACTCTCTCCAGAGAACAAACTCAACTCTGACATTTATTTTTAAATGATAGTTTAGGAGTACAAAGTGTATCTTTATGAATAAGGTACAGATGTTTCTCATTCTGTCTTCATGCTCACTAGGTATTTCCTTTACAGATGCCTCATTCCAGAGAATTGTATTCATATCCTTATATAAACATATATTTTTACATAAATGTATCTGGCTCTTTTACATTTGGCATCTTACTGAATTCATTTTTCTTATTTGCCTTATACTTTTTTTTCCACTTTATTTTACTTTCATCTTTTCTGTTAATTATTCTTTGGATGGAGGTCTGTCCACAGTTTGCTCAAGAATAGGGCTGCATGGGGACATAGTTTGAGCTGGTTCACTACTCAGCTCCATCTTGTGCCCCATACCCTATCTCAGAGTTCTCTGGATGGGCAACACGTCTCCTGGCAAAGGGGCAGATCGCCTGCATAGGGATAATGTGTTATTTGTCCCTTGAAGACATTTGATTGGCTATTTGGAGATAATTTATTGCTGTACAACTGACTGACAAATGTCAGCCCTTCTAATGCTCATTGCTGTTTTCACTTTCTTCCCCCTCTGGCTTTAACTCCAGACATTTCTCTAGTTTAATTATCATAAAGTGCATCATTGACATAGACACTGAGGATTCTCTTACTTGATTACCAAGAAATCTGCCTCCTGTTTGAGCCCTGGAGACAAGCACATCATCTGTATGCCCTCCAGGGCTTCCCATAGGCTTCTCTCTGTATGGAAGATATTCCATTTTATTATTTGTGATTATATTAATTGTTTTTATTCACTTCCACAGGTTTCAGGAAAAGAGACCACATAAATACACTTTTCTTAGGCAGCTTTCATCCTTTTCCTAACTCAGAGCCCCACCAGCTCTCTCATAATGAGATTGGACAGGTGTCTCCAAAGGAAAGCTGAATGTATACACATTCGAGTATGAGTGCAAATGCATTAGTCTTGTAATAGATCACAGTTTCGGATGCATTCCATTGAGCTGATAAAAATGGACTCTAGGCCCAGCCCATTCGCTCCCAAACCTGTGTGGCCTCTGTTGATGTTTGACATCAATGGAAGCCAGAACTAGAGCTGCATCCCAGGTGCATAGGGCATGGATCCAGAGTCCTGGGTGTCACTGAGGTACCTTCAACACTGCTACATGGACACTGAGAGACACTTACTCATATTTTCATTAGGCCCAGGTTACATTTAACCATCTGATACTCTCTCTCATCTACTTCTTAACCTAAGTAAAAAATGGTCTGTGTCACTTCAGTTCTCATTAGGTAGCCATCTGTATTCTGAGATGGTGTCTTAATTAATCTTCACGTAGTGGATGTCGGCCAAGGCCAGGTGTGGAATTGTTCTGAGTTGTGAGCTGTCTTCACACCTTTGTAGGTGGTCCTTGGAGGTCAACCCCAAACAAGATTGATAGAACGAGAACTATCGAGGCTTCTTAGGTAATTAATTTCAAAGGAGTCTGACTACATCTAGTCTTCTAGTCATTGCTATTAAAACTGTGTTCAAATTTTTTATTTAAACATCATTTCCTTTCTTTTCTGTCTTCCTCATGGAAGATGCAAAAATGGTAAAATTGAGAACTAGTGATGCTTTGAGATGGAGATTCCAATGTGAGTACTAAGCCACTGTATGAAGTCTTTAGAATTCCACAGGAGTCACTCAGACAAGAAAGGATTCTTTTAACTCCCCCACTCCCAGATAATGTTCTCTTGCTCTGATCCTTCTTAGCTATGTCAGTGACTCCTTGGTTCTAATCAAAGATACTTGGTTCTAACCAATATATATATATATAGATATATGTGTGTGTGTGTGTGTGTGTGTATAGTATCTTTATTCCTGGGTTGAATTCTTTAGTAATTGTACAAACTACCATATAAATTCCAGTCCAGTCTTTTAAAAAAATTAACTGTATCAGACACAAAAGACAGAAAATCATATGTTTATTTTTTCACTAAATTCTGCTCTTGTGATATCTGTCTATTCCTGAGACATGGTGTTTTATTCCGAATCCCTCAGGCAGTGAAAACTGTACTTTGAGCAGACTATTTCCTCAGTAAACACTAGAAGGAGAGGTAAGATGTCCCTCAAGGTGCTCTTGATTTTAGCAGCAGGCAGCGCACCTGGGAGCTCTGTGACAGTGCCTAGCTCCTGAGAGCCGGTGGGGCCTGTGCCTCACCAACCGCAGAGACACTGGGGAAGGTGGGCGGGAGCTTGGGCTTCTCCATCAGCAGCAGCCCAGGTTCCACAAGGGCTTCCGAGTACAGGGACACTGTCTTCCTGCTGGAAGAGTCCACCCACTTGATCAAACCCCGCGTGCATTGCCATCTCCTCATGGAGGCACAAAACTGTAGCTTGCTCTTGTACCATGTTAATATTGTTTTAAATATTAGTTACCAACTACATACTTTTCATTTCTTTGGAAAATTAAAAGCACCTTTTCTGTGGGAAGGATTGACTAGAGTAGCTTGTCCCCACTTTGAATGGAGCTAGCAGACCCCACACTCTTATCTTGGCCCTTCTTGTCCAGTGGCACCTGAATATATCACCCTAGAGTTTTCCCATTACAAGATTCTCCTGTTGCCATGTTTTGGGAGTAGCAGGAAAGCAAGGGGAAGTGGAAGAAAGCATGCCAGAGAAAGGGGGACTCGGTACCTCTGAGAGATAGAAACTGAGTGTGCCATGGTATTCCTGAAGAGTGCCGCTGGGATGCTCTCCCGTGGGACAGTGTTGAGACAGAAAAACCAGATGAGGTCCTCCCTTCATATTTCCACTCTCAGATCCAATATCAGAGGTGGAGTGCATGTGGCAGCAGGTAGCTGGTGTGGGAGGAGGAAGGGGTGACAGGTGGTGGGAGAAACACTAAATGATGGGTGAAAAAGAGCTGCAGGGTCAAGGAGGACTCCTGTTAACATGTAACATCTGGGCAGGAGATAGCAAAACAGGTGCTCGCTGAGTAGCACCTTCATGTGCTCCATGGAAGTCCTGGGCTGTTTTTCCCTAAACAGACATGTAGGATGTTGGCTTGAACCTGATTTTAAATAGTGGCCATCAAAACAGAAAAACAGAATGGGAGCTATAGCAGGTACTAGGGGGGCTTGATAGCTGTATCAGCTACTGCTGTGCAACAGTCACGAGACCTCTGAGGTGTGCATCAAAAAGCACTGTAGCACACAGCCCTAGTGGTTAGCTCAGTTCTGCTGGCTGTGGCTGTTGGCCCTTGAGTGCCCGAGGTCATCCAGATGTCAACAGGGGCAACTGGGAGCCCAGGTTCTGGTCATGGTGTCAACCTCCAGTCTGTAGTCCCTGCACATGTTAATGGCAAAGGTTGAGGGAGGAGAGACAAACGAGAGAAAACAAACCAAATAATGTAAACACTTTCAAGCCTGTGCCTCTGGCCTTTTTGCCATTAAGAGCTAATGTGGTCAAGCCCAGTGATGAGATAGGAGTCCCCAAGTGGACTCTCATTAAACTTGTGTTGAATTAGCTACTAGGGCCTTTTTCTGAATCATAACCCAGCCACCCTTGCCTGATAAAATGATTAAATATTTTCTCAATATTATTTTTGTAACACAGATGAAAAACTGTACAAATGAAAAAATACATTCATACATTTTTCAAGGCTTAAAAATAACACTAATAACAGAGTGTCAATACTTACACTGTAGGGAACTTCCATACTGGATAAGGGGCCACAATAGTCTTTCTCTTCTTATACCTTCTGGTGCTCTCATTCTTACATGTTCGTGTAGGTATGGGTTTTAGGAGTTTTACTATGTTACAGTAAATGAAGTGGGTAAAATTATATCTTCATTGTCATTGTATATACAATGCCATCTAAAATTCATCAATGATAATTCAAAATCTCTTAATATAATTTCATGTATTAAGTTTTACTCAGAGTAAACTATAAGTCTTGAATAACAGAAATTCTTTGAGATGTTTGTATAATCCCCTTAAGCAAGATGTCTGTTTACTGAATTTGACATTGTCATTAGGCTATCAGTTCGGTTTGGACTTATTTGAATACCACATACATTTTATTTTGAATATTTAGCCATCAGTCCCTAGGTCTACCCAGCCAATGCAGCCATTGTCTCTAAACCTGATGATGGAGTTCTCAACTTTGAAGATTCCTAGCTGGAGATTTCCTTCTGGGAAATTAGGTCTTATTAAAGCAGGGAAAGAATTTCTGTGTAACTGCTAAAAGTGAAAGTGATACTCAGTGCGAATTTCCTTCCATGACTGCAGACATTCCTAAGGCAAACATGGATCCCCAAGTAAGTGCAAATATGGCCATCTGACCATTTGTGAGATCAAAAAAGCCTTTTTAGCCAGGGCTGATCTTCAGCTATCACTGTGGCACAATCATACCAATTGTTAAACACTCTTTGTTCATGATGGTTGGCATATAAATTCTATCTAGATTTCTAGGGTGCCTCTGGGATCTCCCTTGGGATCTGCAGGAGCTCAGCCTGAACGCCCTAAGAGGGTTAAATGCTGGCTCTAAATACCACTGCTTTCAACAGTGAGAGCTCATTTCTATGATAAGAACAGATACTACACTTGGTCTAAGCCAAGTAGCTTAGAAGCAATGAGAACTTATTTCTAACATCTGTTATGCTAGCAGGACACTGCCTACCCCCATGCAAGCTCCTTCTGCTATAGATTATCAGCAGCCGATGAACTGAGAATGGTTTTCACATTTTTGAGGAGCTGAAAAAAATTCCAAAGCTGATACTCAGGTGTGAAGATTCATATTCAAATTATAATGCCTATGAATAAAAATTATGTTGTCGGACGCAACTTGCTTATTGTTTATGCATTGTAGATTGCAGTTTACAAATGCCTGTGACAGAGATAGGTGGTTAGGACAGGGACATTATTATCCAGAAATCCAAAAATACCTACCTTTTGGCACTTTACAAAATGAGTGTGTCGGCCCTGGCTTAAACTCACACCTGGGTAGTGTGACACAACCCATGGTCACCATTTTAAAGTAAATTATTGATACTCATGAAAAGTTTAAGGTACTTGATTAAATGTGGCAAATGCTTGAGTAATTCAGATATAACAGGTGATGTGAACTGTCTTGGAAGTCTGTTGAGTGATACTGGACATAAGATATTTTAGGTGCAGTCACAATTTTAATATTTAATATAAGACCATGTAAGGTTTAATGTTTATAGTGAGATAAATGTAGGCTATTAAGGGATGGTCTATCATAATTTTTTACTTTTTTGTGTTTATTGCCTAAATAAGCCTATATTTATTCTGAACTGTATCACTTTTAAAATAACAATAGCATAATAATATAAAACATCAAACTTGTACCAATGGCTCAGTAAAAGGAGTTGTGCCTGATCTTCTTCATTAAATAAGGATGAGTGGGCATTGTTAGGGATTAAAATAGTCCATCAATAGTACAGATGTCAGAATGCATTTTCCTAATGCATATCTAGGAAAACATCTCTGAATTGCTTGTTACCTGTCCTTTTCATTATGAAACCTCAGAGAGGACAGCAGGTATCCTGTGCTCGGTTCTGACGATTCCACAGAGAAAGTTCTACTCTTAGGTTTCCGTGGAATGAGAATGAGGGGTCCTAAGCCAATACACAGGACACAGAGCTTTCAAGACAGAAGCCTCCTTGTCCTTGCTTACCCCTGAACAATGGCCGGGGTAGGTGAATATAGAGTATTAATTCCTTGGAGACACCTATCTTGAACAGTAGACTGTGTGGCAGGATTTGACAGAATCGACATTTTTAATAACATCCTAGATAAACCAACTACTTCCTTTGTGTGATCTCTCCTCTCTCAGGCTGCCTCTTCCTGTTCTGACCTTTTTCTGATTATAATCTTCTCTAGTCCCTGATTGAAACTAGTGATTTTATCTCAATTTTCTATTTACTCAGTCTCATCGTCATATACACTTAAATCCTCACCTCTGCAGGGCACAGCTTTCCAAAAGACCTGCTGTAGAAGTTGGGGTATCTGCCCTGGCCGACAGATTTCAGGTGACAGCTTCTTACTCCTTGTGCATTTTTAGTTTCTCTTAGGCTGAAAACGCCCTTATCATGCTCATGTTCATATTCAGCAAGCACTGACAGGTAGTTTACTGCTTGCAAAGCAGCATTAAAGATATCATTGCACCAAAGGAAGGAGAAGGGGTGAGATGTGCAAAATTAGGAGGGGCATTTCTGCTTCTTCCATCCATGGTTAGAGGTTCAATCAGTCCTCTTTATTTGCAGATTTCATACTTGTCACTTTTCCCACTACCCAGAGTATTAGCAGCTCCACTGTCAGTGTCTGTGCTTCTTTTGGCGTCATTCATGGGAATCACAGAGAATGGGAAAGGATTTTAGTTCTCTGACATAGCTGTTTCCAGCTGTGGTCAAACTAGGTGTTGATCTAATGTCTTACTCCAGCTCCCACGTGGAAACATGAGTTCTTTTTGTAGTGGACTTATTTAGCACCCTTCTTTACGTATGTAGTTTTGGGGGCATTGTTGCTGTCGATACAGCCCCAGGCATGTGCTGAAGTACCAGGTAATGCACCGAGGCTGTGCTATGCCTTATAAGAGCATGCCTGCTTGAGGTCAGCCTCGGTTCCTGTTCTTGAATTCATGTTAATGAATCAAGAAGCTGAGATGTCTTTAAACAAAAATGCACACAAAGCCAGGTGTTATATATCGATGACTTGATGCTCTCAGCAGAGAATTATAGGAACCCAATGCTTTCAATCCCCAAGGAGCCATAGTTCATTTTTAACAGGCTCCTGCTGACTTTATAGAATATAGGTACTCCAAGTAACCAGGAGTAGATATGCTGTGTTATTTAGCTTAATTATATACTGTGTTATTAACACTGTATTGTGTTTAATATGGTACTTAACATTTAGAGAAAGATCTTAGAATAATTTTTGGTGACCACGGTCATTCATTCATTCATTCAACAAACGCTATGAACATTCCTAGGTATCCAGCAGGAGGGTGATGAAAGCCTCTTCCTGCCCATTGCAGTGAAAATTAACTGGTTTCTAGGGGCCCGTGCAAGCTCTTAGTGTGGACTGAATGATTCTCTCAACAGTGCTGGGAAGCAGATATTTGGGGCTTCATGGTAAAGAAATAATTTAAATTGTTGCCCAATATAAAACAGAGTATCTTGCAAAAGTGGATTTCAAACACAGGTTGACTCAAGCCTAAGGTCTGTGCTCTTCAATACTGTGCTATTTCGTTAACCATTTATTTTTAAATTCTCTAAAAAGACTCACTGAGGATCAACATAAGATCTCCATACTACCACTGTACTTTCAGCTTGTCCTGTATTAAATGCTGCAAAATAGCCCTTCCAGTTCAGGATTCAGTGGTTTAGGTACTGACTTTCTTTTGCCTTTGGTGCATGGTTGGTCATCTTGTTTTTCTTTGGAAATTGGAGTTAACTTTTTAAAAATGCTTTTAGTTTCTGGAGTTTGTGGATTTGCATGTAGTAATATATGAAAGTCTAAGTCCCAGATATTTTCAGGATTAAATTCTGAAGTGAGATGGAGACATTTGCTAAAGTTTTGGAAAGACAAGATGAAGAGATTTTACCAAATATCTCAGTCAGAATAATCTAAGAATCTTTTTTCAGTGTCCTCTTATTTTTCTACATTTCACCTGATGGCATCTATCCTCCAAGCTTCAATGACTTCCTCCTCCCACACAGCCCCAGCCTCCTCTTAAGCAATTCCCAGTCCTTAGAACCTTCCTTGGAAACTGTCCTCCTTCCAGCATTTGCCATGCTGCTCACCGGATAAAACAAAGTCCATGAGATTCCAACCATGCCCGTGTTTCTAGCTAGAGCCACTTTAGCACAATATCTGTTCCTAATAGCCATCCAGTTGGAGTTTCATATTTTTAAGCTGACCTGGGAATTATGTCCCTTTATTTTAAAAGTAATTATTTTTTTTGATAGGAACTTTAGCTAAAAGGTAAGGTAAAATGGAGAAAGGAAAAATCGACAATAATTACATGCTTGGCATCAGCCAAGACTCCAACTCAAACATGCATTGCAGCCACACTTCCAAATTATTAAATATTCATCTGCTATAATGAGCTTTTTTATTGATAGCCTCATCACACTGAGAAAAATTTTTATAATTTTTTTGAGATGTCAGATAAACTTTGTTAACCAAAGTTGTAACCATGTACTTATTTTAATTATTAGCTACATAAACTTTAGATTGTAGAGAACTACTTGAAAGAAAATGTTAGCACATTGTGGAAAAGGGCACTGAGAACATTTAAAAAATGTAGTTGCATAATTGTATCCAGAATATGTCCTACTTATTCATTATATGATTCAAGTTCCCCTGGAAAACAAAGGCACTCCATCTGAACTGCTTGTCTCAAAAAGGAAAGTCACTTTTCAAAACCTGGATGCTTCTGTTGAATACTTGTGTGTTTGGGGAAACTATAATTTCCAAAACCCACACTAAATGACACATTCTGTGATCTGTTCTCTAGACATATCATTTCTTTCAGGATATTTACTGTATTCACATTTGTCTGTCCTTGTGGAGACTCTGTCTGATGAACTAAAAAAAAAAAAAAAAAATGAAAGCAGCCACTGTCTTGGTCAAAATCACTACATTGGGTTAATTCAAGGTTTCTTTATAATATTCTTCCAACTGGAGCCATTCACTTCATGTTATCCTTCGTGCACACCGCAGCGTTTTCTGCAGTGATCTAAATAACCACGTGTTGTAGTATTTCAGGAATGGGGGTATGCTGAAGAAGGCACAGATTTTTTAAGCGAGAGCCCCACCTGCTTGAATGAAGACATCTTTTCCACTTTTGCATGTTGCTTCACTTTTCTGCTTTGCAATAAGAATGCTGCTGATGAGTTAGTGGAGCTTTTGTTATTGCTGCTCCTACATTTATTTGTACACTTACTCTGCTGCATCACTGCATAAATATTTGTCAGCAGTTGCCCATTTTGAAGCCCTGTGCCCGTGGGCTGATATGTGGATTTCTAACTCACTCCTTTTCCAGCACTGATTTTATTTCCCCGTCAAAGTGTGATTTTCTTTGACTTTGTCACTTTTGTTGAAGTCATTTACAATTGCCGCAATTTGAAAATTGCCAAACTTGGAATGATAACCTTTGAAAATTGAAGCTCAGGTTATTATTTAAAGGAACAAGACAGATTTCTCCTGGTGCTTACCTCATGCTAGTCTTCACAATTTGGTGTAGGAAGGAAAAGTGCGATTCATGCCCATTGTTGGTTGGCTACTCCAGACACAAGGCTGGGGATTCCGGGGCTGCTGTGACAAAGTGCCTTCCACATTTTACAGTCTATACTATTGAAAGGATACTCGATAGCATCTGTCCTCCTCCGATTAAGTTGGAGGAAATAAATTTCCTTACTTTAGCTTTCCAGGTAATTTAATGTAACTGATCTCTTATTTCTTTATCGTCACAGGCTCTTATAGCTTCTCTGTGTCAAATCTCACAAGATTATACCATAAAACATAAAAAAGACGTTATTAAGAAAACATCTATTAGGCCATTTCTGTGGTATGGTGGTTATTAGCTCCTTGAAGCTGGCTCAGTATATGTGAAAAAATCCTTGATCCTCTCCACAGTGGCATTTGCAAATCGATTTATTTACTCAAAAGCTGCATTAAGATAGGGATGGCTAATTCCTAGAAATATTCCTAAAGAACATAAAAACACTATTTTGAAAGGCATCCCTATATTTATTGCAGCACTATTTACAATAGCTAAGCTATGGAAACAACCCAAATGTCCCAAAACAGATGACTAGATCAAGAAGACGTGTGTGTGTGTGTGTGTGTATATACCTTTTGAAGGTGTATATATATACTTTCACACACACAATGAAATACTACTCAGCAATCAAAAAAAGATAAACTCATGCCATTCACAGCAACATGGGTGGAGCGGGAAAGGATTATGCTAAGTCAAATAAGTCAGAATGAAAAAGAAAAATACCTGATAGTTTCATTTACAGGAGGAATATAGGGAAACTGAACAAAGGGTTAAAAAAAAAAAGACAAAACTTGAAGGCAAACTCTAGATCTGATACATACAGTAAGGGAGGGAGAAGGGGAGGTGTCAACACAGGGAAAGGAAGAGCAGAAAGGACTGTGGTGATGGATTACAGGGGCCATGGTAGTGGCAGAAACATGGAGACTAAAACTGAGAGGAGAATTCAAGTACTGTACAAAAATGAACAATAATGTAAAAAAAGTAAATAAAGAAATTTAATAAAATAATAAAAATAAAAGGAATGGCTAGTGCGTGAATCTGGTTGTGGGTGTTGACAGGTATTTATATATTTTATGATTATATATTTTTTAGAATGATAATAAATAAAATTTTAACAAAATAACATGAAATTACAAGGCAACATAATCCATGAGTATTTTTGGAGAGAAATTTCTACTACTACCTTCATGAAACATCTCACGATTTTTAAATATCCTACCATATTATTCATCTTATTAAAAAAATCAACATAAACATCACACCCCATGTTACAGGTTAAAAAAACTGAGTCCCAGGATAGAAACAAGTAAGTGTGTCTACAGACTTCTGTGTAGTAAGTGCAGTGTGTCCTGGTCCAAACACAAAGCTTGGTGGTCTTTGGTGCTATGGTTGCTTGCATCATGCCATGCAGACGTAATACACACATCTGAATATGTGCATTCTCTGTGTGCTTTAGAATTTGATGAAAATAGAATAGAGCAATAGAGCAATTTGGAGAAGAGGCTGATAGGTATTCATTTTGGTGTAAATACTATTCATTAGTCACCTTACAGCTCCTCAGATTCTGTGGGCCTGATGCCTCCTCATTACAAGGAGAACCCTCTGATGAGTAGTGCAGAATGGGGTTGTTTCTGCTGATGTTCTTCCCTCTCTCTACCGGTCTTGCCTCATGTTCTCAATCTGTGGGTACAGGTTTTCTGCTTCCGCAATCACCATGTGGCTGCTTTCAGGATTCAGGGGAAATTTCCCCCACCCCATCTGGGTTCTTCTAATGCTGGATGGATGAACAAATTAACATCAGTAGATGTCTAGAAATAAAAGTGAAATTTAATGACATGCATCTAAAGAATTCACAAGGTTGTAAATTCTAAAGTAAAATGGAGCAGACCAGGGGCATTTATCTTGTTCTTTCACATTTGGGCATCAAGGAGAAAGGGAAGACTTTGTATGACAAAGAAGGGTGACCTCATCCAGAGTGAAGGATGAGAATCTCAGAGAGTGGACATATTTACAGATAAACCTTGATAGTATCCCACAAACTACATTCTTCTAGGTCATAAAAATGAAGAGTAGTGATAGATTAGGAAAAGGGCAGACAACTGAAACAAGGACAGGGCTTCTCTCAGTTTCTAGGGCCTTCACTGCTCTTAACTTAGAATCTTGTTTCTTTACATGATGGTGCTAGACTTCCTGAGGTCACAGGGCTTTGACCTTTCATTCACCCTATCAAGGTTTCATGTAATGGAACAGACCACTCTGGGCATTGAGAATAGCTCCCTCTTGCTGTTAGGGAGACAAACCCCATGCAGCCCTTGTGATAAGGCAGCTCCACCATGTTCTTTGTGGTGTGGAAAGTAGCCCCAAACCAGACAAGCACCAGCCCCCTCACAGGCTGCGGGCTGCTCCATTATAGCCCTGAGTCTGCATTTGGTATTTTGGGTCTTGATTTCCTTATGTGGAAAATGGAGAGACTGAAATCTGAAAAGCACGGGGTTATTTTTGAGACAGATTTAGATACCACATGTGAGGATTTTGAAAAATTATGAAACATAGTAATTTTAGCAAAGTAGTCTAGCGACTCTGAACCTTCTTGCTGAAAGTGCTGTAAATCTGAGCATGGTGTCAGTGGAAGGCAGAGCTTAGCCACTCTCACTGTTCTCAGGAAATGGCCTGTGGCATCGGCCCTTTGCATTGGTCTTCTGCAAGTCTGGTGCTTGCTTTGTGCTGTTTCTTCAACTTTCATTCATTCATTGCCTGTTGAACTGTTCCTGTGTGCTGAACACCCCGCAGGTCAACTGAGATACGGAACTGGGTATGTCGAGGCACAAAAGAAATCAATCATCCCATGCCCTTCTGAGCACTCCAAGGCTGGCAAATAGTCAAACAAACATTAGCACTGGATAGAAAGAAAGAGAGACAGAGATAGAGACAGAACAAAAGGAAGTTTGATAACATGTCCACATGGTCCTAAGACAGGGGAATTGGAGGATGAAACGGGAAGGTGAGTTAGGGAGTTTCTCAAGGAAGACTCAGGAATCAGAAGTGGGTGTACAGAATTAAATTCTGCTTCTTGGAGGAAAACAGATAAGACATTCTGTCTTCCTGTGAGGTGAGGAGAGGCCCTGACAGAGAGAAGTTTATGTATAAATGTCTTTGTCATAAGCAGCCCAGCCCACCCCCCAGCTGCAAAGCCCCTTTGGTAAAATCAATCTTTTGCCACCAAGACATATTTTGGGGTGGCAGAGTTTTGCTCCCCTGAAGATCAGTCTCTTGTCTAGTCAGGGAGCGAGAGGGCTGCTGGACCCAGATGCAAGATGGAGGTATTAGACTTTCTGACCCAGCTTAGAAGATCTGGGTGACATTCCCCACAATGATTAATACGTAAGAGAAGCCCAGCAGCGGTTACAGCCTTTTTATCTCACTCAATACAAAAACCAGTGTCCTTCAAATGGCCTCCTAACATGCACCAGTGTGCTTCACCACTGTTTCCTTCTGATTTCATTCAGTACTCTCCTAGTATAAAATGCACATCAGCCTCACTGCTGCCCCTGCCAGTTCCCAAACTCGCAGCACTTGCCACCTTGGATCTTATCTATGTCCTGCCTGGACAGAGAACTAGAATAGTCTTTGGAGGAATCAGGGAAGTGGCTCTGGGAGCCCCCATCTGGAGCTAACAAATGCTGCGCAGAGAACCCTTTGACTGCTAAAAATGGAAAATATGTTTTTTATTAGCAATGGTATTATTGTTATAATTTTAGAGCACATACCCTACTCAACTCCTCCTCCGTAAGCAGCTCACTCTTCCTCTGGCCGCTTTCCTAACTCTGCCTGGAGGATGGCAATCTTGAAGATGAAGTGAGGGGAAGCGAAGACGCATGCTCAGCAATCTTGCCAAGTGCCTGGTGGTCATCCTTGCTTTATCCATGTTAGCTTTTGTATGACAGGAGAATTTTCCAAAGGCAGTGCTTCTCCTGAGTTTTTTCTTAATTCCTCAGCTTGTTTACATAAGAATATGGATGTTCAGCGGATGTGAACATTCACGTTTCCGCAACTTGAGCATTTAAGGGGAAGCCCCTCTGATCTTCATTTCATCAGCTCTAAACTGGGGGCAGCTCCCACAGAATCTTGATAAGGGAGAGTTCTATGCAATAACATTCCACAGGTTTCTCAGAACAGAGATCCATAATATTACAGGTGATTATCAATCACAGTTAGTCATAATGCAATTGGTGTTATCATTAAAACGATTGTTATTTACTGATGCATCTTAACCTAGAAAAACCTCCTGTCTATGTGCAAAGCTTGCTGTCTGGAGAGTTCCCTATTTAGAAGTTTAAAAGATTGAACTTAAGAACATAATATTTGCTTTGTAAAGCAAGCCATAGTTAGAAGAAGTTGCCTTATTTAAATTAATCCTTATATCTAAAACTGCAGTTGACATTATAGGCAACCGGTAGATCATTATGCTAGTTAGCTTGAGGATAGAGACATACAGTCAAATATTACTTGATCCTTGGAAGGTAGAAAATTCAAATTAGAAATTGATTATGAGGTCATAAGAGAGGAGATTGTGAACTTTCCATGTGTTTATTATGGTGCCATTAAGAAATAGTTGACCCAGTGTTGGCTGAACATATATTCTTTGGACCACTGTGGCTCCACGACTCGTAGTTCTGTGCTGAGCCCTTGGCCATGCCCTGGCCCTGCTGCCCTGTGCTGTCGGCATGTCCCAGGCAGAGGTGTTCACACTGTCTTAGATGTCAGCAGCTTATACCTACCCATGAATACTACCCTTTAGCTTTCACAATTACCTACTTTTTCAAGTATGGTCATACATGTGTATTAAATCTTATGGAATTGCTGATACTAGAATGTTTTAGAAACAGAAGGTGGCACTTGCATTAGATTCCATCATTGATAGCATGAAGGCAATAAGGTACAGATATCAGTCTACTAGTTTCATGAGGGACATAAAGGGTGAATCAAGTTTATGTAGCTGATCATAAAAAAAGTATATAGTTGAAACTTTGGTTGATAAAGTTTACTGTTATCTCAAAAAATCATATGCTTTTTCCCCTGGGTGATGAGGAGATCATTAAAACAGCAGGTTTTGGCAGATGAATAGATAACCATTTAAAATGTGACTGCAATATATATTTTTGAACATTAACAGGGAAGAGGAAAGGAGTGAGTCATTCTTTGTACCTGCTGGTTTAACTGGAAATAATAAGAAGTGTCCTAAGAAAATAAGTTCCAGGAGTTTAGAAATGGGGGAAATCTTTCTGTCCTTAAATCAATTAAGTAAGGAGACGATTCACATGAAAGTCTGAGGACAACTTAGCAAGGTGACTATGCAAACACACGGTCATCACAGGGGCCCCAGTAGGGAGGGCACAGGCCAGCAGCACTGCAGGGAGGAGGCCCCTCAGCACCCTCACACCCCCACTGCCAGCTTTCTAACAGTGCTACTATAAACCTAATACCCTGGGCCCTCTGTTTTTGTCTAAATGGTTTCTGTTCTTTGCCAGGCATTCATTCTTCTATCTTCATTCTGTTCTCTGTCCCCTTAGCAAAATCCAAACCATGAATGTAGAAAACAGTGTTTCTCACCCTCCTGATTGCCTTGACCAGTAGAGCAGATGTAACTGATTGTGAAGGACATCTTGACCTTGAGCTTGCTGATTAGAAACAACCTGGTTTGGGGGGGCAGGAGGCAGAATGACTCCTCAGAATTAACTTGGAAATCACACCATCTCCATGAACGCAAACTTGCCTTGCAAGCACGTCACTCCTTAGGACATGCTCTTCATAGGGTAGAGCACAGATCAACATGAACAGCCACACGCACACTCACAAACAAGCAAAAGCAGCATCGTTCTTTTTTCCCAAGAGGAAGCACATCTGCAGAAACCAGTTAAAAAATGTGTCACTCTCTTCTATAAAATCTGTGCTCCAGCACTTAGACTGTCATCATCCCATTTGGAACCATCCAGAGCTCAGTTTGTTTCCTCTCTGTTCTCCGTGAGAAACCTTGGGATGCAGAACTGGAGACCTGGGCACAGCCTAGCGACTTGAAGCTTTGACCTAGAATGGTTTCTCAGTCATCATGATGGAAATTCACCTTCCAGCTTCCTGCAGCTCTGTACATTATTTCTCCATGGGGTCTCAGCAGAGATTTCTAGTTTACCTGCCGTGATTTCAAGGGATTTTGAAGAGAGATTGGCAAGTCACCGTAGAGGAGGAGGGTGATGCATTCACTGGACATTTTCAGCCATGACAACCCTATATTCTGTGTGCATATTTCTGGGTGTATGTCTATTTGCAATTAAACATTTAGGAAGCTAAGCATTCCTTCTCTCTCTGAGCACTTTAGAAAGAGTAGTGGTGTAGAGAAGGGAAGAGATCACTAATCATTGGCAAAGTACCCTGTAAACGCAAAGACAATCTAATAATTATGCGATCATTAACTTAAGTTGTGCTGTGAACCATTTAAAAAGATAAATATGGGTTCTGGGGGAAAATCATTGTCTTTACACAGGGTTCTGAGTATTCTATTGATGATCTTTATCGTAGATTATAAATCACTCTTAAAATATGTGATTTAGGAGAAAGTAAATGTTAGGAGCATGTGAAACCTGCAGTCCTGTGCTGCTTTTGATATAGTTTGTTCAGTTTCTAATACTTAATGTATATTTTTCTGAAATCTTTATCACCCAACTTGACTTTCCATTCTGATTTGAAAGCCTAATATTTTGTTCAATGCAATGAATTTAAAAGAATATTTAAGTATCTTGAGTGTGAATTTCTAATTGATATACAGTGATGGGTAAGTTATATTAGAAACTAGTTAAGAGATACATCAACAGCACAGACTGAGCCACAGGAACATGTAGGGGACATAAATCTCATGCAAGACTTACATGGCAAATAAATGATGTGCATAATGTATTCTAAATTGGATAGTGGAGCTATGTATTCTGTTTCAAGAAATCTAATAATTTGCCTTATTTTATTATTATGTTTCTTACATGTTCAGTTTATAAATTTTAATCCTCTCTTCCATTCTTTTCCTGTCATTCATACATATTTATTTCTGTGGCTTTTTTGTTTCAAGTGACTGGCTTTTTTGTTCCTGTCCTTTAACCCCATTCTGAATAGTACACTGCATATCAATATATTTAGCTTCTAATTTTGCTTACGTGAGGCATGAGAACCTTTTGTGTTACCTACCTGAACACATTTCCTATCATTTTTTCAGTGTTTGGTAATTTCACTCTTACCATTTAGTCTAACAACTGCCTGCTTCTCCTGCCCACCTTCCATGTATGGTAAAATGTGTTACTATTCCATAGTGCCAAATGTGTTGACCTTTATAAATAAAGGAAAAAGAGTAAGAAAGAAATTAAAAGAGGACACTTGTTCTTTTCCCCTTGAATTTATATACAGAAATGCCTCCCAGTGTAAATTCAGTGGTATCCTTTATATTTTTAATCCTTTCACCATCCAGAATAGATATCCTCCCATTTTTATGTGTCCAGAGATCACTGGGATAGTGTGCAAGTAGTTCTGAATAACTTGCATTTGGATCAGTCCTCCAACTCCTGGGCCTCTCTGTCTTCTTGCTTTGGCAGTTGGTTTCTAATAAACCTCGAGTCCTACCCAGTGGAAGTGTCCAAGGCTTTAGACACATAGAGTCAATTCAATGTCCAGATCTGAGTGTCAGAGAAGGCAAGAATACCACATGTCCCACCAATGGCCACCTCCTAGTGTCTTCTTTATAAAAACCAGAGCATCAGATGCTGCCCAACTTTTTTCAGACAATGGGAGGAAGTTACTGATGGGCCCGTATGTCTTCCCAGGTACCTGGAGAGAGCAAGCAGCCCTCTTACCTGCACAGAAGGCTAGCAGGCTGTTGCAATAATTCCCATGTCGACAGCTTGTCTGATTCCTACTAGATTGTGATAATTACTTCAAATGGTGACCATGGGGATGCTGCTGAGAAAAATTAACCCTTTCCTTAGAGGTCAGTAGGTTTTCATAACAAGTAATTAATGAACTTGCAGGAAGCTGGCACAGTCAGCATTTCTGATGGGTGTTAAGCAGATTTGCTTTAAGGACTTACACATAAAATTATAACATGGAGTGGTCAGTGGTAATTACCTCGTGATCAATGATTCTATAATTAAGCTCACTGTGCAGTAATAAAAAAATGTTGATTTGTACAAGTAAGTCTTTATTCTTTCTGTTGCATTTATTCTCCCTTCATTAACTTTCCCTGCTGGAAGTGAGAAGAGAATGTTGTGTTTCTGTAAGTTCCAGGGCTGCTACAACAGCGTTCTTGAGCCAGTACATGGCATGAGTCATGTGGGTAACTGGCAAGGTCAGGTTTGTGTCAGGGCCTACACCACTATGGTGTAGCATCAAATATATGTGGGATCAGAAGAAGCCAAACACACAGAAACACATTTTAGAGGGGTGGTTTTGGGGGACAAGGGAAAACCATAGATACCAGTCAGAGAACAAACTTCCAGTTCTAAGATGATTCCGTTCTGAGGATCTAAGGAGGTGACTCCCATTACTAATACTACACAATAGGAATAAAAGTTGCCAAGACTTAAGTGTTTTCACTGCATCAAAATAAATAGTAATTATTTGATGTGATGCAGATGTTAGCTAATGCTTTGGTGTAATTGCTTTGCAATGTATAAATCTATCAAAGAAACTCATTGTACATTTTAACCTTTTAAAGTGTTGTAAGTCAATTATAGTTCAAGAGATCTAGGGATGACCAGCAGAAAAGAAATGAAAGCAAGAAAGAAAATTGTAACCTCAACAAGGCAGGACTCCAATGTCAAAACAAACAAAAATTTGTAATCTAAAAAATGAGATACTTAAAAACATTGTTCTGTAGTTTTTCTTTTTTTAAAAGATTTATTTATTTATGCATACAAGAGCTGGGGATACAGCCCAGAATCACAGGCGGTGAGAGGATTCACCAAACAAGAGTGGGGAGCAGAACAGGCAGATGGACTGAAACACACTGCTAATGGCAGCAGGAGAGGTCTGCAACGCCATGTGGGTCCCCTCCCTGGCTGGCGGCAGGGATCAAACTCGTGCTGCAGAACTGTGGTTTTGCTTCATAGTGTGTTGCTTAACCCACTGCGCCACCAGGGAGGCCCCTGTTCTGGAGTTTTTAAACACTGAGATGAATCTGCAGTTTATTCATTTAAATAGCTGTTGCTTGGGCCTCCCTGGTGGCACAGTAGGTTAAGCAATGCACTATGAAGCAAACTACAGCCTCTGCAGCACAAGTTCGATCCCTGCCGCCAGGGAGGGGCCCCACATAGTGTAGCAGACCTCTCCTGCTTCACCCGCTGTTCCCCTCAGCAGTGTGTTTCAGTCAGTTCTGCCTGTTCTGCTTCCCACTCTATCTCTGGTGAATATTCTCACCGCCCTGGACTCTGGCCTGTACCCCAGCTCTTGTATGTATAAATAAATAAATATTTAAATAAATAAATAGTTGTTGGTTGTCTACTATAGGCAAGGTCTTGTTCTCTTTTTGCTTTTATCTGCAGACTCTTTATTCCATTACATCAACAGCCCAGCTTTCTCTACTCCCTCTACTACTTCGTAGGAATGATAAACTAGCCTATCTAAAGCTCTGTGATTTTCACACCAAGTCCTGGGCTTCCTTAACCATTCCCTTGCTAGTGAAAGGCATCTCTGCCTACAAAATGAAACAACTAAAATCATATGAAATTTTCTTGGAACCTTCTTTTTTCTTCTCTTCCCTGGTCAATTATGAGCAAACCTGTTGGCTCTTGCTCCATGACAGTACTTGAATGTGTCATGCACCCCACCTCTACAGGCACAGTGCTCATCATCATCATTCTGTCCTGCCCCTTTTGACCTGCCCACTGCTGCTCTTACTTTCCTCCTGTTCATTGTCCCTTAGCAGCTCCAGTCTTTTGGTCATTTTAAGTGTATATTTCAGCACGGTACTCCTCTGTCTAATACCTTCTTAGGTCTTCCCACCATCTGGGGGCAAAGTTTCTTAATATGAGCGCTATACCCATGCCAGGTAATTCCTGATTTGTGGGGCCATGTATGGTATAATATTCAGCAGTGTTCCTGGTCTCCACCCATCAGATGTCACTTGCATCCCTCCCTAAAGTTTAACAACCAAAACATCTCCATTCCTTAGTAAATGTTGAGTGTGTGTGTGTGTGTGTGTGTGTGAAAACCATTTAGTACTACTCTAGATTCTCGCTTTATCCCATCTCTTTATCCAACTCATCAGATTTATTTCATGCCACTCCCTTGCTTCTCTCTGTCCTTCTCAATCTTTTGAGAAAACCAAGATCTTTATCTCAAACTTTTTTCTTAAGCTGTTGCTTTTGTCTGGAACGTTCTCACTCACTCTTCATTCCCTTTGCCCAAGTTAATCCCTGTCCAGAATAAGTCATATATTTGAATTATACCTATCTCGTAACCTGTTAATTAGTCTTAAAAATATTCATTGTAATGTATTAAGTCATTTAATATAATTAAATGTTTAAATAAAATTCAGCAAGTCTTCCAAAAGTAGGCTAGAGCAAAATAATCTCCTCCAAGATGTCTACACCATAATCCTCAGAACTATGAATATTAACTTAAGTGCCAAAAGGAACTTTATAAGTATGGATAAGTTAAGGATTGAGAGGGGACATTCTCTTGGATTCTATCGAAGTGTTCTCATAATAGGAAGGCAGGAAGGATTTGACCACAGAAGAAGGTAATATAATGTCCAGAGAAAGTCATCACACTGCTGGTTGTCAATATGAATTAAGTTGGCCAAGAACCAAAGAATGCAGGCAACCTTTAGAAGTAAGAAAAAGACAAGGAAGCAGTCTCCCCAGAGCCTCTCAAAGGAATCAGCTCTTCCTACACTTTGACATAGTTTAGTGAAACTGACTTTAGATTTATGATCTCACAAGCTTGTAGTGTGTTAAGCCACTAAGTCTGTGCTAATTTATTATCTCAGCTATAGCAACTAATACATCAAGCATGGAATAATTCTGGTGATGATGACATCTTTTGAGATAGTACAGTTTTTGACATCAAAGACTTTATAATTTAACAAGTAAAACACACACACATAATTATAGGGAAAAAGAGATGAATTATAATTGAAGTACAAAGAATGTGTTACATTGGTACAAAGGAAGGATTAGCACTAGTCTGTTGGAAAGATACAGAAAGGATAGACAGGCTTGTTAGAACATTAACCTTTTAGGGCATACAAGGGCTCATGATGTTTTGATGTACAGGGATAATGTAAGAAAATTCCAGGCCATTGAAACAGCTTAAAAGAGGAAGGAAAGCCAGATATGCATTTGGGAAGAGATCCAGTTGACCTTGAGTGTTGAGTGCACTAAAAATCAAGTGACGGGATCTGAATTTGATAAGGTAGATTGGCATGGATAACAGAGGCTCTTGACTGACAACTAACTAGCTACTCACATTATTATAGCCCATGAACAGTCAGCTGAAGTCACTGACCAATGAAAGAGATGATAGAGCTAAAGAATGGAGAGCATGCACTTGGTTACCCAGAGATTAGAGACCCTAAAACAAAATAGATAGTTTGTGTCTTATCAGTCTAAGATGGAGATAACCAGGTCATAAATAACAAGGGTGGTAGCAGAGAGCATGAAAACCAACACGATATCTTAAAGACATTTTGAAAGTAGCAGCTATGACAATATCATGGAGGCCAGAAGAACTAAGGAATTGATGCTGCCACCAAATAGAGATTTCCAGATGTGAAGTGAGAACATCCGATCAAGGAACTATTTTGGGGTTAAGCTGGAGAGCACTGAATGAACTTGGCTTCTGCATGAGACATACAGGTACAGGCATCCAGCAGTAAGTAAGGCTATCTCCTGTTCAGAGAGCACAGGAGATACTGTGTCCAGAGTAAAAATCTGGAAGGCTGATAAGATGATCAGTGGGGTTGGGCTGACAAAGACAAATGCAGAAAATAGCAGCCCTAAGGATGTAAGGCAAGTTATGGGACACTTAAGGCTACCAGAACCAGAAAACTGGCTTAAAAAGGTAACATCTTGGGGCCTCCCTGGTGGTACAAAGTGTTAAGTCTCAACATGGTAAAGCTATCAGCAGCCACTGCAGCATGAGTTCAATCCCCAGCCACATGATGCAGGGAGGTGACCGACATGGTGCAGCAGACCTCTCCTGCCTCACCCGCTGCTCCCCTCAGCAGTGTGTTTCAGTAGCTCTGCATGTTCTGTTCCCCACTCTGTTTCTGGTGAATCTTCTCACCCCATACCTCTGGCCTGTACCCCAGTTCTTGAATAAATAAATAATCTTTAAAAAAAGAAAAAAGAAAGAAATAGTTTCAGAGTTTTGGTCAGCAGAACCAAATGCCACAAAAATGGGCCCAGCTAAGCTGTATGAACACAATTGGTAACATTCAAGGAGGAAATTTACTAATTAGGTAGGAAAAGAAAGCAGGTTAAAGAGAGACACACTCCTGAAAACAAAGAATATTCACAATTGGCTCAAATATTGATAGTGAAAAGGCTTGATTGAAAAAATATGACACCAGCTGAAGATAAGTGGATTTTATGGAGTTTGGTTTGCCTGCCTGTTTGTTGGCGTGTTTGAGGAGGTGGTATCTGAGAATCTTGGATGATCTGTAAGTGCAGAAAGTATAGAAACTGATGAGTATGGGGAAGAAGAACCTTCTTAATAGTCCATTTGTTGGCAGCCAGCAAAGCATTTAGTCCAAAGTCCAGACATAAAGATTTGGATGGTGGTTGACATTTTGAGCACCTAGAATGTATGAATATGCATATTATTAATATGTACATAACATTATTATTACCTGAGAGAGTGAGATCCGGCCTGGATGAAAACTCCTTGGTGCTTTTATAGACTTGCATTCAGAGGAACCTACTAACACATAATCAAATATAATGAACCCATATCATAGGAAAATGAGAATTCATCATAGTACTTTGTGACAAGGATGGAAGCAGCATTGGTTTCGATTACCTTGTTCCTGAATTCATAGGGCTTAGCATAAGATCTGGCCATACTAAGTACTCCAAATCTACTTAGATGAACATACCGAAAAAAAGAAGAGTGTGTCTTAGTGGACATATGCTATTTGTGCAGCCTCTTTTATTGAGAGAAGCCCTCAGCCCAGGGGTCTTTTGGGATGTGGGTGAGTCATGACTGCAACCCTAGACAGCATCTCCCTGGTCACAGCAATAGGTTCCTGGGTGAGCATCACCCCAGGAAGGAGCCCATCAGATTCTAGATGACGTTCTATGGATATTGAGAAACCACAGTCCCTCTGCTCCCCACTACCAAATGCCCATCCTCACCCCCATGTCCCCCCTGTTCATGTGTTGAAAGTTAATCCTCTGTGTGAGAGCATTTGGAGGTAGGACCTTTGGAAGGCGCTTAGGCCTTGAGAATGAAACCTTCATAAATAGAACAGATTCCAGATCAAAAAGTCACCAGAGCTCCAAGCTCCTTCCATCTTGCCAGCTGTGAAGCCAGAGGAGGGAGCTCACCAGAACCTGGTCCTGAGAATAACACTGGTGTTTAAAAACACCCATCTGTGGTGTTTTGGTATAGCAGCCTGAATGGGTAAAATGATTTCTGCAGTCCTACAGCCACTGGCATCCACCTTGCTATAGATCTTTTCTTATCTGCATTGCTGTCTGTCTGACCAAACCCAGGAGTTGTGCAAGGACATGGCAGTGAGGGATGGAGGGGATGAAGATGTCACACTCCTCTGTGCTTCGTTCCTCAAGCCAGTGCTGCACGGCCAGGACTCACTCTTCTGGACTCACTTAGGAGAGCCAGAAAATTGTACTTTTTTTCTTAAATGAAGCTGTAAACCCACTACAGTTTTAACATAGGTCTTTAAGACAATGCTTGTTGGTTTTTTTTCTCAGGGAAGCACACCCTTCCCTCTTCAATGATGTGCACAGTCTGAATTTATTTTAGCCACATTCATTTGTGGGATAGATGCAAAAGCTACAGGGCCTCATATTCAGCTTAATCCTCAGCATCTATTAATAGTCATGCTGGAGAGTCTGGTCTCCATGATGTTTAATTTCCTCACTGAGGCTGATGGTTAAGGCAGCGTTCCCAGGAAGATTTCACCTGACATCTCTCAAAGACTGCCATCTGCCCTGTGGCTTCCTAAGCTGTCCCCACAAAGGATCAGTGGTTGGGAGTTTCACCATTGTCACTCCTGACTCAGCAGGCCTCTGGCTCTAGCCAGTTCATGTAAAATACAGTTTGAAGTTCTAAATACAGTTTTTGAAGTTTTCGCCACTCAGAAAATCCAGTCTGCTCCTGACACTGAGACTTGGATTTGTTGAGCTGCAGACATTGGAATAGAAAATGAAAGGTCGTTTCTAGCAGACTAGAAGGTAACTCCAAGTGATAGGGGTGGAAGGGATTGATCTGATCCCTTAATTTTTCTGAACCATCTACCCAAATCATTTTCCTGACAGTGAAGGGGACATTGACGTAATGCACATGCTTCATGGTCAATGCCAGACTTTTAACTGCTTATTTTCAAGTTCTAGTCTGATACTCCTTATTTTCCCATGGTCTGTAGAAGGGTGAATGTTTATCCCACCATGATCAAGGAATCTTTCACTCCTCTTTGTGTTCACTACCTGTTTAGGAATATTGGACCAGCATAGTATTTTGAAAGTGTAGAAAGTAAAGACAAAAATACATTTCCATCATAAATTGGCCCCCTGCCATGCTCGGCTAGAACCCTCCTAGATCAGATTAACATGACCTTCACCACAAATCTGGACTTTGTATGTATGTCACTGGATACACTGGTGACATCTAGAGTTTTGGAAGGAAGCAACACACATGCAATGAATATGGAATTTTTTGTATAGTTCTTTTTCACTTTTTTTTTATACAAAGATGAATAAAAAACAACTTGAAGCCCTGATGTACTTTTTTGAATTATCTATGTTTTGTAAGTACATTTTATGTTGGAGTTTTAAATACTTTTACTCAAAAACAGTTCCGTAACTGCCTCCTAATACTGTCTCATATTAGCTTCTGTGTCTAGGACTGCTGATCAATTAACAGCCTGTTTGGCGTCACTTTCCCAGAAAACCACTTAGAATCAATTAGACAAGGAAGCAGAGAAAGAAAGGAAGGTCAGTTTACAACAGAAGCAGCTAATTGAGAGCTGTGCTTTGATTATCTTTTAGAGAGGATAAGGTAATTGTGAAAAAGTGAAATGTTTGGTAAACTTACCATCACTTCCTGGTAGTAATGTATGCAAAGTGAAATAGCTTCAGTAGTAATTGAATTAATATATATCCTCAGAAATCCTTCATGAGATCCCAAATAAAAATTCAAGAAAAATAGTATAAAAACTTAATGAAAGATAAAATACAGTTTATCTGGATCAAGGAGGAAGAGGTGAAAAACCTTCTGACCTGAGAGGAGATGGCACAAATTTGAGATGAAAAACATTTTACAGGTATTAAAAAACATAATTTTGGAGATTAGAGGTACATCTCATTTCCTTAACTCCTTTGAGCATCCAAGAACTATTTAGACATTTCTGTATTGCTAATTTCTGTTCTAAAACTTCAGAGATTTACCTTCCTCAGAATTACCTATCCAGTGTCCTCTGGTGAGCTCCTTCCTGTCTTTAATCTCTGACTCTCATCCCATACTCCTCCTCCTTGACTCCTCTTCACTGAAGATAGATGAAATGTTTCTTTCGTAGCTATATTGTCTGACTCTAAGAATTTCTCACCTGTTCTCTCAGTAACCCAGTTGGGAATAACTCAGCAGTGATGACAGTAACAAGCTGTGCTGTACTCTTTCTTACCACATCTGTTTAGACTTAGAAAGAAAGCTATGGTATATAATTGTCTCTATACCAGAATGATGGCAGAGAACAAACAGTGGACAAGAAGTGTGGGTATGGGTGACGTCTGCCCTTAAATCACATTTAGGGATTTATGAATGTCACATTTATAAGGAAATGTTCTGATTGCTGCTACATTAGTTTTTTTTTTTTTTGGGGGGGTACTCTGCTATGACTTGAAAGAGCAAATCAACACACTATACAGGTGAGAAGGGAAGAAAAAAATAACAAAGATAAAGAGTGGAGGGGGTGGGTTGCAGAAGGTGGTGCAAGAAATGGGGCTCTGAAAAGAACAAGAAGTGGCCTCTCTGGTTGTTGACTGATTGATCCTGTTTTTCTCTCTCATCCCATTGTAGTTCACAATCAGCAGCATCCACCCCACATGGATCTACTGCCCCTCAGTCCCCTGTTCTATTGAGATAAGTCTCTGTTGACCATGCAGTTGGAAGTAAATTGGCCCCCTGCCAATTTACTGGAATAACAAAATGAAAACAAATGGTGTGGGTGTGGTGGAGTGAACTTTCTTTCCCACTGTATTTTACCAAATTGGTTTATTTTAAATTTCAAGTAAGAGTATGGCATAGTGACTGTTGTCATTCCTCCTTATCCTCCCTCTCATCCACCTCCATGTCCTCCTCCTCCTCTCCCTCCTCCTCTTCCATTCCTCTACCCACTCTTCCCTTTCCTCCTCCTCCTAGTCCTTCTCCTGCTCATCGTCTTCCTTTCTTCCTTCTACCTTTAATCCTCTATGCCCTCTTCTCTCTTGTTTTCCTCTTCCTCCTTCTGTTTTTTTTTTCTGTTTTATTTTTAGTTAATGCTATATGTTCTTCAGCTATGTTTTCAGTTTTACTTTGAACACTCAAACCAACTAAAAGAAGATTGACCTTCCTTAAGCAGTTTACAAAGCACTAAATAAGACCTGATATGTGTCATTGCAAATGATGTTTTTTTAACTAGAATCTCTTTTAAATTCACTATTATCCTCAAAACCAAGGGATTATTTCATTAATAGAAAGAGCTCTAGGTATTATTTCACTTTCGTATCTACTGGTGTACTTTATATTTGGCATTAAAAGACACCCAGAGAGTCAACACCTACACAAACCAAATTAAACAGTTTGAAATACAAAAGCCATTATATTTAGTGATTTTTATTTATAGGTGCCTTTCTGGTAATTAGATATTTATATCTATTTCCCAAATCTCTGTGAATAAATATGACTTCATTTTTTAAAAAGAATGATGATGAACACATCCAGGTGTAGTAAATAAGGTTTCAATTGTATTGATCTTCCCTGGACATTGAGCTCATCCACTCGTAATTATGGTCTGGTAGATGCACAAAATCAAAACCTTGTTCTGAGTCAGCACCTGGGACAGCACTCTCCCTTCCTGTGGTTTTGATATAGGACCCCATGGGTCAATAATATAGCTTCAAACTAACCTCACATTGCACATATTCCTCTTTCGGTTTTATATCCCATTTCCCCTCTCATCTAAATTTACAAATAAATCCTATATAAATTATTACTTCACTTTTAACGTAAAAATCAGCTAAATTCCTAATATGGAATAAATAAATCTGCATGCTAGTATCAACTGAATCTTTCATCTTTTTGACTTGAGGACATTGTAAACCTTCCAAAACAATAAAACACACTTCAGAATAAAATTTTAAAATATGATAGAGGAAAGATTAGACTGAATTCCCAAATGTAAAGCAACAACATCCCAAGTTAATTTTCACTCATAAAAACCAAAGCATCTGCATAATTATTTATGGCAATTTGAAATAAGTCTTTGCTCAAATTTTAAAGCAGCCTTTAAAAGAGAGAGACTGCAAATGCTATAAACATGCATTTGTATTACAGTGGCATTTATATCTGTGTCTATCTATAGCTACAGTGAAAGCTTTATCTATAAATAGATTTAGAGATAAGTATATATAGAGATAACTACAGGCAGTAAAAATCAACAGCAAGTAGCTTCTGTCTTCCTGCTGCTCTTGGCTTGGTGGAGAAATCAGGTTGATCCCATATAAGGACTGCATAAATTCCAAACTTGCTGGAAAATAATGTGATGCATTCCCAAAATGGAGGCCCTTGATTTCTTGCTTGGATAACCTATATCAAAGTGATCAATTAAGGCACCAAGAAGTATTTGATCAGATTTGGGTCCCATATCTGCAGATTTCCTATAGTTCATAGAAATCAGATTCTCTCAAGTTGGAGGGAAGAAGAATTCATTCACATTCCAGTTAAAACTCTTCAGTGACTTCCTTCTTTTATACAGAAGCAGGATCAAGCTGTTTCTACTCTTTTACTCAGATGCAAAAAAAAAAATTCCTATAATGAGGCAAAATTACTTCCATTTTATGATTGCATTACAATACACTTTTATTTTTACCCAGACATGTTCCTCCAACTTAATCTGGGAAAAACTTTTTTTTTTTATGTTGTCATTTCTGACCATTGAAATAATCCCAGCTAAGAAAACGCTAATACTTCCTCTCTTTGTAAAGGGCATATTGATCTTTCTAGGCAAAAAGCGGGCCTTTTCTTAGTCTTTGTTAAAATTACTTATTTCATTCTGGGTTTCTAAGGTTTTCCTTTCAGGCTGATGAACACCTGTTCACTCAGGGTGCTCAAGCTAGGAAATGCACCCTAGCCCACCTCAGTAGTATGAGGTCAGAATGCAGCCCCTTAATACAGTCTGCCCCCATTGCTTTTTTTTTTTTAAAGACTTAAGTATTTATGCATACAAGAACTGGGGTACAGGCCGAGATGCGGGGGTGGTATGAGGATTCACCAGAGACAGAGTGGGGAAAGAACAGGCAGACCTACTGAAATACACTGCTGAGGGGAGCAGCAGGCAAGGCAGGAGAGGTCTGCTACACCATGTGGGTCCCCTCCCTGGCCAGCAGCAGGGATTGAACTTGTGCTGCAGTGACTGCTGTTTGCTTCATAGTGTGGTTTGCTTCATAGTGCATTGCTTAACCCACTGCACCACCAAGGAGGCCCTGCCCCCATTGCTTTTTTGGCAGTGCAGGAACTGTGCAACTGGACCTGGAGGCTATGATTTTACCTGAAGTTGCAGTTTGGGTACATGCCTTTATCTTTGTAAACCTTAAGTTATGGACTTAAATCTCATCTTCTCCATTTTCCTGTAAGACAAATGTCATTTATTAGAGATAAAGTTAATAATTGTATAATTGTATGACTGTTGCATGCTGAAGAATCGAGATATTTGGAAATTTTGTCTTTGTTCTTAATACCTGTGTATTCTCAGTGGTGATTATCTAAGTAAACTGTGCTGAATTTTGTTTTCTCCTTACCTATTTCAGCTGTCACTTCATAATCATGGCATTTGAAGGTAACTGTCTGGTATATTTGGAAGGATAAAGCAAAGGGATTTAAGGAGAGGCAGATAAAGGTGAGGGTGCTGTGGCCAGGAATCTTCTCTCTCCCTATGTTGGTCCCTGAACACTCATCTCATGCAGTTCTTGGTTCCACATCAAGAATAAGATAGAAGAAGAGGAAGCAAATACTTTCACTCTGTATGTTGCACTTATGTAAAACTGCCATTCTGGGTTGCTGAAACTCTAGGGAAGAGCCATGTTGATGCCACACCCCATATAGCATTAAATTCTGCAACACCGAAAAGAAGGCCCTTATAGCACTAACTCTGTTTCCCCTCAAGTGAAATCTCTAAAGAGCATGGCATTTGTGAAAATGTAATAAGAAATATCCACAGGCCTCTGGAGTCCAGTTTGTGTTAAGGAACCAGCTGCATGCTAGAAGTGGATAGAGAGAAGAGCTATTCATCCCCACCTATGTGCAAAACGATTCTTTAATGAAGGTGTCTTTACCCCAGTCTAGCAATGAATCAGCTCATTGGATAACTTGCTCACTCTCTCATACCTGCTGACCAGGGATCAGAACACACAGGCAGAGTTCCCAGCTAGCCCACTGCACCCACTACAAGCTTCACCCCCAAGGTTTTGATTGAGAGACCCCACACCTGTTGCAAATATTAACCCTGTTATCTAGAAACTCACCCCTGATTTCAGTCATTTGGAGGAAATCTGGTCAGGGAAATAGATTGGAATTTAATGGCTTACTGTCTAAAGGACATCTTGAATACTAGAAAACCAGGTATCATCAAATATAAAAATTTCAGTGGTTTCTCCTCCAAAGGAGTCATTCCTTTAACATTTCTTTAACAGGGCTTCTTCCTTCAAAGTAGTTACTTCACAGTGTTAATTTGCTTTCATTTTGCAATGACACACTTACTCCTACAGATAAAACTGACTTCCTACTTCATTCTCTGTACAAGGTCCACTCTGGGGAGGATGGAAAAAGAACACCATCGATACCAACCTCCCCCACAAGTTTCCAGAGGGTAAATTGCACCTCAAATGAGTTAAAGTTGGTAACTTGAGAAAGTAATGTCATCCTTTCAAGACTTAGGATATGCACAACAGATTTTTTGTGATGATTTTTCAAGTAAATTCATGAGTTTATGCTACGATGTTTAAAATAAGATACCTATTTTTTAAGTCTTCATATAATCAGTCCAGAAAATTCATTTTTCTCAAAGTATGACACCAAAGTGACCCTTTTATCTAAATGCTGTTTTGTTAGTAATATGGTGTGTGTTGATGTATTTGATAGATGTGACATTTGGAATAAAGATATCAGTGCAAGGCCCCGCGTCCTCATATGCGAGAACTGCATTTTCAGCTGAGACACTCAGATCTGAATTTCAAGACTAAATCTTTTTGATTAACGCCTTTGGAGCTTTGAGATATGTTGGCAACTAATGCAATTTGAAGATGGAATGGCAGCTGGCCTTGAGATGGTTTCTGCCTCCTTGGCTTACTAAGAGATGCTACTCCGGAGTGCTGCCACTCAGATCCCTCCCACCATTATTTCTCAAACTGATATAATTCAAGGACATGATAAGTTACTTAATGATGTAGTAGTAAAATAAAGAATATCTTTTAAAATTATTTAATGTATTTAACAACTTGTCATTACCTTCTTATTGACCTTAGGTCAAATCTTCACTCCTTTTTAGATTATTTTATTAGAGATAATCTTTGTTTAATACAGCCTTTGAATTGAATACTTGTGTTTTAAGACTTTGCATGAATTTAAAATTTGGCTTTATTAGGCTTTCATTTCTAAATACTGCACTAAAACATAGTAATCTAGAATGACAAGAATTTTAATTTTCTATTAATTGAAAAACATGCATTTTATACATACACACATAGAATACTCATTATATTAAGATGAGTATTAAAAACACATAATAGTTTAATGGTTTTTATTAATAAAGATATAAAATATTTTATTTTCTAAAGATAGCTATCATCCAGGAATATCTCCATCCTGTTTGTGAAGCATCTGAACAGTTCATTTGAGTCTATTTTTTATTATGTATATTGACAAGCTGTATCTATTAAAATATTGATTGCAAAGAGGAATCAGACTCAAGTTCATGGTTGCATATCTTCTTTAAAATTCTTAAAAACAGTAGGGAACCATTTGGTGCCTTCCTCACCCTGGTAATTTTCTGTAAATCAGGATTCAGGTTGTCACTGAGGACACATCCTGGTCTTCACATGACACACCAGTGTCTCCTCCTCAAGTGGGTGCAACCTGGGAATATTTTGGCCGTTTTGTTTGCCAGTGACTTTTGTCTAAACAACTTTCTAGTGATCATGTTTAGGCTTATAGCATGACTTAAAATGAAATGCTTAATTTGGTTTTCTTGTTATCTTCATTATTTAGAAGGATTTGCTCATTACTTGTAACTGTATTTTTCCAAAATGTAACCAGAAAAAGAAAAAGTTTACATTCTATCTCTGAACTAGAAATATATAATTCTTATTTAGTCTTTCAAATTGGGAGGAAGTCATTACTTTTAGTGTGAGGGGAAATAGCTCCTTTCATTTTTAGGACCCACAATAAGGGCTTCTCAATGGTCCAGTGAAGATGATATTTGCCAGCAATCTGAGATGTGTGCTCTTATGAGAATGTCTTGGTTGTCAAGACTCTTTTTTTCTTTTGAATGAATTTGTTCACTGAATGCATTTAATATTAGAATTTAAACCTCAACATTCTTTTGACCAATAGGGAAGCATTTCCAGTCACACTCACTAAATTATTCCTAGGATAAAAGTGGTGTCCAATAAAATAGGGCTCTTGGTTTCAAGGGTCTCATAGTTGACATTCAAGTCAAACAAACAACTCACAAAAAGTAGACAAGTTCCGAGTTCCATATACAAAGTTAAGAAGCAGATAAGGGGGGTTCCTTGGGAGTTGAGGTTTTCAAAATGAGACATGAAGAAAGAATATTATGTTACAACTTATAACCTTACAATATTGCAGATTTCACCATTTTTGACCTGCAGAAATGACAGTTACCTAAGGCTCCAGCTGACACTTGCCACATCATTGTTTGTGGCAAGAGAAACCCATGTGGAAAGACCCCAAGGCAAATCAAGTGGTGCCTTAGAGAAAGGCTAAATTCAAAAACAATTGGGTTGAGTACCAGTAAGGCTGAAATCTGGGGATGATATTGAAATTGGAGCAATTTACAAGGTGGAAAGTATAGAATCAAATAACCATCATTTTTAAATGGCAATAAGAAGAAATGGGAGGAAGGAGAGGGGAGAGGGAGGGAGAGAGAGAGAGAAAAAAAAAACAGAGAGAGATTGATTTTGATCAACACTAGAGTAGGAATAATGGCCCAGATGACAGCTGCATTTGGCTTCCATGTGCCCTAAGCTTGATGTTTTGGTGGGTCCATTAACACCTGCATAGAGAGAGCCCACGGAATTGGCACCAGTCATCTTTAGTCCCATCTTCCCTGTCCACTCCCAGCTGGAGGGCCATTTGTCAGCTGCTTCTCTCGCAATAATACACATGCGAACCTTTCAGAGCTATGTTGCACTACACAAATGTGAAAATTATGCCCAAATGTCTACAATCCACATCTCAGCTTATTCTCCAGGAATTAAAGATCCATTCTAATTAAATATACTTTATTAAGAATATTTGCAAGAAAATAGTGTACCATTTGTGCATAATCTACTGAAATGAATTTTTAAAACTTTTATTAAAGTGTGAAGCAATTCCTAAATGCTATCTAGTTATGCTCAGTTTTATGGTAATTTTTATTTAGTTGATTATCAATCTCTAATTTGTTTTCAGTTACCCTCTATAACCCAATAAAAATGGGACTTGTTTTTATTCTACTGAACCTAGGTTTATAGAATATCATACTTCCTACATCTTTTTGAAACCCATTTTGACAACCAGTACTGCTAAATGTCAGGACCAGTATTCACAGAACACAGCATAAATATTTAATTCACCAATTTGTCATTTTCTCTTCTCAGCAAGCTGTGGTCCTGGGTGGAGATTGTGCAAGCTGAGTGCAGGGAACCAGAGGACAGCCATGATTTCCAGAAATGAGTGGGATGCTTTTAGGTCCTTAACAAAGATGAGGGATGTCAGGATTTCTCAGTTTAGCAAGTTCCCTGTCAAATACAGCAGTGCAGAAAAGCACAGGGAGGCAGAAGACAGGAGCTGTCCAGTAATGGATCCTGTTTATTTGTTGGTTGTCAGTAATTTGACTGGCCTCAGGCCCCCACCACAATGACAGATGAATTCAACACCTCTTCCATCAAGCCACTCCAGCATTCCTGGTAATTCAGACAGCCTTCCCTTACTATTTCTCTTCTTCATTTTGCTCTTAGTCTTGACCTCTAATTCCAGTGACTATATTCTTTGTCATCTGTGGAAGGTTCATTGATCTCAGCTCATGTAGTGAAGATGTGTCAATAGGAATATATATACAGGACATTGCAAGCAGTGCATGTTACTCTCACTTGGTTAAACACATAATAATGTGAGTTTCCCAGTCTTTATAAAACTGGAAGTATACTGTAATTTATGAATATAGACATTTAAAATACTTGGTATAGAACTTGGTATAAAAGATGAATGCAATGCTGTTTTGTAAAACAAAAACTTTAGTGATAGAAATAAGAGAACATTCTCCTTAATGATGATTTTGAGAATTTTCAGTTATTTTACAAATAATTATATAACATCTAAAGTTTATAAAACTTTAAAAGTAATAGATCGGGACCTCCCTGGTGGTGTAAGGGGTTAAGTCTCAGCACTATGAAGCTGTCAGCAGCCACTGCAGCATGAGTTCAATCCTCGGCCAGGGAGCTGACCCACATGGCACAACACACCTCTCCTGTCTCACCCACTGCTTCCCTCAGCAGTGTATTTCAATGAGTCTACCTATTCTGCACCAAACTCTGTCTCTGGTAAATCCTTTTATTCCTTGCACCTTTTGCCTACATCCCAGTTCTTGTGTGCATAAATAAATAAAATAAAATTTTAAAGAAATAAAAGCCATAGAGTTAATAAGCAGTAATCCCAGAATTTTATGTCATTTAAAATGTGTAGAAATGATTTCATGAATATTTGAATTTTATGTGCAATAGGGATATCAAAATGATCTTAAAAATACTTTCATTACTGTGCCTTTTTAAATGTATTTGCAAAAAAGGTGTTAATATAAAAATTGCTTTTCATGGTGCCAGTCTTTAGACTCATTGTCACTAATTATGTGACTAATTGTCAGAATACCTAATGCTATTTAAATTGTTAGCAAATTTCATGAAATCTGAGACATGCTGAAATTAAGATACACCATGATTTTATGTATCACTGAGGGAGAAATGAAGAAAGGTGAAAAGAAATCAAAAAAAGAAAGAAGGAAAAGAGGAAGTAGAGGAAGAGCTGGGAAGAGGCAGGGAGACAGTGAAGGAAGGAAAGAGCGAGGGTGAGAGGGAGGGAGGTTGGGAGGGAGGAAAGGGAGTAAGATACAAGCGAGGACCTAACTTTTTTTGTTATAGAAAATTTTTGCTTTATACCTCTTGGAAAGCTTTGTTAGATTCATCAGTAGATTTTTCATTATTATTATTATTATTATACATTCTTAAAAAGTTTAAGTACAGTTAAGTAATTTGGTTAAGTATTTCTAAAACTTCCCCAGTCTTTCTCAGTCACTTTTTATATTTTGGTGAATGCATTTATTTATTTTTTTATTGCAGTAACATTGGTTTACAGCACTGTCTGAGATTCCAAGGCAATAGGTTCACAAACCTCAGATGCCAGTCAGCACACCACACCCAACACCCAGACACACCAGCAGGCCATGGCCCCTGCCACACCCCTGCATGTGACTTCCATCCCACAGTGGGATTTCTAGGGTTTGGTTCTACTTTGGTTCTGTCTGTGCTGCCTCATCACCTCTTAGTTTCCTGAGCTCTCCTGTCCTCCACAGCTCCAAAGGTGGGGGTCAGGACATTTTGAAGGAGTGTTTCAAGTTGTCTCTGTGATCTGCTTTCCACTTATGGTGACACCTTCTGCAAATTTGTTTTCTTGAGCTCACCAGAATATGTCACTGGAGGGTTTTAGGGCAGCAGCCCTGACTGGATATTCTAGAGAATTTGGAATGAAGCACAGAGGGGCAGATTTCCACTGAGAACCCTGTGACCCCAGGTCTGGCTGAAAGGGACTGGAAGAAGCTACCAGCTCTCGGGTGCTTTCTGATCTCAGAGATGTCACCATGTGCCTCTCAGACTGTTTAGAGTGTGTGTTTTCAGCATGTACTTCTTTCTGTCCTGGTGCTGAGCTTGTGTAGTTCATCTCAAAGGTGCAGTTGTTTCTCTTTGAGGATCAGCTGTGAAGCTCACCTGCTATGGGAAGAAAGCCAGAGGCTTTCTGGACTGAAGAGTCAGTGGGTCCTGGATCCTGGGAGTGAGAGTAATCTTCGTGCTGGAGAGCAGGTGGGGTCACAGGCAGTGACAGTGGCATGTAAGATTGGAATAATCTCTGGCCACAGCTACAGAGAGTGTGCAAGACCAAAAACTTCAACAAGTGCTGGGAAGCCCAAGATGAAACTGATGGTGCTTGTTCGTACTGGTTTTCTCAGGCTGTGCTCAGCAGACAGCAGAGAAGCAGCAATGGCATCTGCTTGGCTGACAAAGGAGGAGGTATTGTAGAGTAATTTTGGGAAATTTCTGCAGGCCTACTTACCTCTTCCCTTCTTCATGTTATACAGGATCAGCCCAAAAGGGTCATTGCAAAAAGATTTATGGAAAAAGCAGAGACACAAAACCACATAGATATGAAAGTTCCAGCACCATCCTGTGTGAGGAGCATGTCATTGTATCTTGCCCTTATGTAGATCTTCATATTCAGTGTATCAATGTCTAAGTTCTAAAGTCCTAAAAATGAGGTGGAATGGAATTATTCAGAGCCACTTTCAGTATAAAATGATTTATTTATTGCATACAAGAACTGGGGTATAGGCCAAAATTGGGGGCAGTGAGAAGATTCACCAGAGACAGAGCGGGGAGCAGAACAGGTGGATCTACTGAAATACACTGCTAGAGGAGCAGCAGGCAAGGCAGGAGAGATCTGCTGCCCTATGTAAGTCAGCTCCCTGGCAGGTATCTAACAGCCCCCATAGGGATAGTGCTGACACTTAACTCCTAGGCCACAAGTGAGGCCCTCAAATGATTTATATTTTAACTAAGTGTAGGGTCAGAGAACTATCAGGTCTTTCCACCCTCCCACCACTGGTATAATGATGGACACCTGCGCTGCTGTGCACATGCCTAGGAGGGCATGTGCAAGTGGCCACACCTGAGTTTGGACATGGGCTTATATCGGCGGCATCATGAGGACGCCAGTACCAACAAGCAGCGAGAGTACCAACAAGCAGCAGCAAGACCAGCACGAGTGGCAGCGGAAGAACAGGAAGCCAGCAGAGAGGAAGAGAAAGAAGAAGCAGCCAAGAGGGTGAGATGTGCCGGGGGCTAGGAGGCCTGCCAGCCTCCTGGACCCCCGTCACCTCTGCCTGCCATGTACCTGGCCAACTCTGACAACAAAAATTGTAAAAGTCACCAAGAGCTACAAGACTCCTTCCTTTACCCCCACCCCCATCTGCTAAGAACCATTCCAAACTTGTCCTGTGCCATCTTCCTGCCACTACACTAAGTCAAAGAGTAATGTGCCATAGGTCCAGCCTTCATAGTTCTGCAATAGGAATAAGTAAAATGATAGTGGACTCAGTACCTCTGTGTGAAAAACCAAGGGAGGGTGTATCACCATTAAAAAACAACTTAGAAACCTGGTGTAGGGTCAGAGAACTATCAGGTCTTCCCACCCTCCTGCCACTGGTATAATGATGGACACCTGCTGTGCTGCGTGCATGCCTAGGTGGGCATGCGCAAGTGGGTGCACCTGGGTCTGGACATGGGCGTATGAGGGTGGTGTCACAGGATGCCAGCAGCAGCAAGAGCAGCAGCAGAAGAGCACAAGCAGCAGCAGCAGCGGGAGGAATGGGATGCCAGCAGTAGCAAAGCAGCTGAGAGAGTGAGATGGGCTGGGAGGCCTGCCAGCCTCCTAGCCCCCTGGCACCCATGCCTGCCGTGTACCTGATGCCACCTGTAGGGTTAGAGAAATCAGGTCTTTCCACCCTCCCACCACTGTGATGATGGACACCTGTGGTGCTGCGAGCATTCCAGGGTGGGCATGCACAAGTGGGTGCACCTGAGTTTGACATGGGCAAAAATGAGCGGCATCATGAGGATGCCAGGACCAATAGGACCGACAGTACTGACCAACGCGAGCCAGCAGCAGCAGAGAGAGAGAAAAGAAGCAGCCGAGAGGGTGAGATGCACCTCCCGCCCCCCTGGCACCCATGCCTGCCATTTATCTGGCCACCTCTACAATAAAAAGTGTAAAAGCCACTGAGGGCTCCAAGACTCCCTTCCCTGACCCGTCTGCCCAGAACCGTCCCGAACCTGCTCAATGTGCCACCTTTCCCACCGCTACACCACCTCTAATAATAAAAGCATAAAATCCACCGAGGGCTCCAGGACTCCTTCCTTTACCCCATCTGCTAGAACCATCCTGAACATGCTCTGTGCTACCTTCCTGCTGCTACAATTGGCGTAGTCGGTAGATTGGTTCAATGCAGATGGGTGCAGAGCCCTAAGAAGACTGCAGGAGGGACTGAGAGGTGGCAGGCCACGAACATGTAACATTGGAGGTGCAATGGCAGCACAGGGGGTGGCCGAAGACCAGGATGCTGTGGGGTAAACCAGAAATGCTGCCGGAGTGCAGGAGGTGGACAGGTCCAGAAGCTGCAGGAGAAGACCTCAAGTGGAGGAGGAGATACCTGCGAGGACCAGCCCATGACCCTTGAGGCAGACGACTGAAAGCTCGCCCACTGCTGACGCAAGGAAAGGACTAATGGACTTGGACTGACAATCCCGCCAGAAGGCTGGGAAGATTTGGCAGGTTATGTTTATGGGACCCTGAGGGTGGATGATATTGTTGGTACACCCCAGAAGATGAGAATCAAGGCATGGCCCGTGGGCTTTGATGGCTGAAAGCACCCTGAAAAAGCCTAGAGAAGGCAAAAGCTGGCACTAAGATTGGGAAGCCCTCAGCAGCTGGTAAGCAGCTGAAGTTTGTTAAAGAAGGCCAGTGATTGTCTTAAAAAATCGCCTGTGGGTGATGCCCTGCTTGTTTTTGAGTGAGGGTGAGGAACTGAGGAACCATCTTAGGGGGATGGGAAGGGAATGTGGCTTGTGATGGAGCCCACAGCCAAAGAGGGGACCCAAGAGAGGCCGCATGTGGAGCTTGTATCCATGGATCCCTGACCTATGTGCATGTGCACAGGGTTGGCCTGAGTGCAGGGTCTGCATGTCACATTGGTGTTAGAGTGACAGCAGAGAGTACCCTGGGGATTGGGCGATTACCCCCAAAATTTAGTATTGCAATCCCAAGAGTGAGAGCATCCTGGGGGTGGGTGCAGTGTGTGGCTTGTGGCTAAGACCATAGCCAGAGAAGTCCAGGAAGCCTGACAGCTCCTGGTGTGAGACGGCAGATGCCATGAGTGTTTCCCGCCTCATATGATCAGTGCCCTCAGCAGCAGACATGGTGGATCATAGGCTGGTGCCAATAATCTTGTCTTTTGCCCCTAGGTTGGTACCCTGCCTGAGTTCATTTGTATTCTCTTATGTTACATTGCTATAATTAGTTGTGTAATATATTGTGTTGTATTTTGTCATGGCTGCAATGTTCATATTTGCCCAGGGAAATGTATGTATAATTTTATAGTGGAAAAACCTGAGGGGGTGGACTATAGGGTCAGAGAACTATCAAATCTTTCCACCCTCCTGCCACTGGTATAATGATGGACACCTGCTGTGCTGCGCGCATGCCTAGGTGGGCATGTGCAAGTGGGCGCACCTGGGTCTGGACATATGAGGGTGGTGTCACAGGATGCCAGCAGCAGCAAGAGCAGCAGCAGAAGAGCACAAGCAGCAGCAGCAGCGGGAGGAATGGGATGCCAGCAGTAGCAAAGCAGCTGAGAGAGTGAGATGGGCTGGGAGGCCTGCCAGCCTCCTAGCCCCCTGGCACCCATGCCTGCCGTGTACCTGATGCCACCTCTAATAATAAAAACATAAAAGCCACCGAGGGCCCCAGGACTCCTTTATTTACCCCGTCTGCTAGAACCATGCCGAACCTGCCCTGTGCCACTTTCCTGCCACTACAGCTGGAAACCTTGAAAGCCACATTAACAGTAATTTCAATGACCAAAACCACAGGTATGTGTAATTTTTACTTCCTGGGTAACTGCCCGTGAAGTGGGTGAAAGCTACTTAGGGCTGCTTCTCCTGTGCTTGGGCTGATCTCATGTGATTTTTAAGCCCTGAAGGAAAGTAATTCAATCAACACAGACAAAGCTTTCTGCCATTCAGATTGTGATTTGTTTCCATCAAAAACACATGACCTTGGGATGAACAATCATCTCCCAAATTTACCTGCTAATATAATTTATCCTGAATGATTTTAAATGCACTTAGAAGGGATAGCTGTGGCAGGAGTAAGAGAAATAAATCCCTTCTCAGCTGTTCCTTTTTATGTGCAGATACTAATTGTTGCCTCTCTATAGTAAGTCTGCAATTCCCACCCATGATACTGCACTGTCTGCTCAATTGAATGGACAGTCCTGTGTTGATGGATATGGGGAGTGTCTATATTTAATAATCAAAGATCCAGAATGTGGAGTCACTGACTGTCAAACTAGTAGTGTCCATTGATTCTCCAGTAGTTGGGTGGTTCCCATCTACAAAACCCCAGAAGACAGAAGCTTCTTTACCAGTGGAGCGCCAGTGCCATTACCACACATTTGTCCAAACAAATCGATTCATTGAAGTCTTCAGGATGTGCTCACCAAAGCAATTTTTAAAAAGAACACACAATGACAGGTTTGGTTTTTAAGAAACAAAACCTAAACTTATAGGATGATCTCCTTAAATAGCCTAAGATAACACAGTAACAAATGACTGGAATTCATAATCTTTCAACAGGGGAGGGAGATAATATCCAGAACCCAGTGTTTTTTGGTAGCCAACAATAACAAGGTAAAATAGAGTAAGAGAAGTTCCTGCTTACAAATATCAATAGTAATAAGCAACTAGAAATAAATGTTATAGGTAATGTGAGAGGTAGTCTGAGAGCTTAGTGACTGAAGTCCTGGTTTCTGAAGCTAAGACAGTGTAATCAGAATGCTATAACAAAGTGTAAAGTGCTTGGCCACTCATTGGCTAGTGTAATGGCAAGTCATTATTTTTTTAAGATTTATTTATTTCATACAAGAACTGGGGTACAAGCCAGAGGTGGCGGGGGTAAGAGGATCCACAAGAGATAGAGTGGGGAGCACAACAGGCAGACTGCATTACAGTGCCAAGGGGAGCAGTGGGTGAGGCAGGACAGGTCTGCTGTGCCATGTGGGTCACCTCCCCGGCCAGGGATCGAACTTGTGCTGCAGTGGATGCAGTTTGCTTCATAATGCATTACTTAACCCATTGTGCCTCCAGGGAGGGCCCGGAAGTCATTTAATTTAAGGAGACATCTTGGTTCCTTCGCTGTGGCATGAAAATAATAGTAATAATAATGCCAGTAGCACAGTGTCATGGTGGGAACTAATTTGGTTAATATTTGTATATTACAAATGCCCCCAATATAGGAAGTACTCTATAAATATCACTTTTACCAAACAGTATAAACTTTAATGAAGAACATAAACAAATGATGAGACAAAGAGTAATTGTAACACTGAACAAGAAGAACCACTGGTCAACACTATGAGTTGTCCCCAAAGAAATCTAAGGATTCAGTCCATATCCACACCCAATCTCAATTATAATGGCAGAGATGTGGTGTCATCAGAGAGGGTACAATTTTAATCTGAGACAACCTGGGCTCCTTCCTTAATGTTTCACTCTCCAGCCCTCTAATCTATAAGCCCAATGTGTAATGAAGTGTTCCTCATAGGATTAAATTAGCTTATTCATGTCAGTAAAGCCCTTCATAGCATGCCAGACCTGTAGATAAGAATCCATAAGGAGCCATAGTCAGATGGCATTATTCATGTTTTATGGAAGAACAATTTTATGAAGGAAATCATTGCACAATAGTAGCAAAGTGAAGCATGGGAGAGGGAAGGTTGTAAGACTTAAGTGGATTTTTCTCCTAGGTGTGAAAGTCAGTTATCCTTCTTTAATTAGTAGCATGTGGTGCAGGTTCAACAGTGAATAGGTGGATGAACTGAAGTTCGAGTTCAAAAAGGGATGGCAGTGATGAATCACAGGAGCTCCCAGAGACTGCTCTGGATCAGTACTCCTTGAAGCATTTTCCATATAAATTAACTACAGCCCTGGCAGTGAGTACAGTTGTTACCCCTGCACTAAAGGGGTTGGAACAGGCGAAGTGACCTGCCCAAGACCTGTTGCATATCAGTTTAGGACTGAACCTGGGCAGCTAGCCCTGACAGCGGGAAGTTTTACTATTTGGTGGAGCTGAAATATTAGATCATTGGAAAATATTTGGAAAGTTCAACAAAAAGAGTTAGGATAACTAATCAAGTAGAAAGCATGTATATGTTTAGCTGTATCTACATCTACATCTGTCTGTGTACATCAGTGTATCTATCTATCACCTATATCTCTATCTTTGTCTCTGTTTCTGTATCTCTGTCTATCTGTCTCTTACTTTCCAGGAAAAAAAAATCCAGACCAATGAAAGATGCCAATACACTAAATGAATAAAATTACGGGGAATAATTGTGAGAACTTCTTTTCAAAGTGTAGCAAAGTATAAAGCTGAACCCAGATAATCTCAAGTTTCCTCTTCTCTGAGAAATGGAAGTCTGTCTCAGTGGCTTTATTAGCATCAATTCATAATCCCTGAAAAACCTGAAGAAAGGCAACTTTAAGGGTACTGTCTGGACAATAATCCCTACAAAATGACAGTAAGACATGAGATCGCCAGGGTAGGATATACCCCCCGCAAGTGGCCTCGTGCAGGGAGGGAATGCAGTGGGGTTCACATCCATCCAGCTCATCATAGTGACCTGAGGGCCCACCTGTGCAGTGGCAGTGTTCAAATGCAGGATGGAGCAGTCAGGGAGCGAGTCTACAGCCAACTGCGATGGACAGAAAGCTGTAGGAGGGATGATAATACAGTGTGCCACATACTATGGTAAAGGTGCTGGGAATAAGAAGTGCCCTGGTCTTGATGCAGCACTTATAGAAAACTTCCCTGAGAAAAGAATATCTAGGCTATGAGCTAAGTGTTCAGTAAGGTGGTGCCAAGTGCCCTGCTCTTGTTCCTATGTCTTGTTTGTAAAGGAGAAGTGAAGGGAGGAGAGGTGAGAGAAGGGGAGGGGGCAGGAAAGAAGGAAGGGGAAGGGAGTATCTTTAATAGACAACTGGTGAAATACAGCAGAATGTATCCATCAAATGGAATATTCTATTATGTCTGTATGGCTGTTGACAAGGGCAATGGTAGAGTATAGGATTTCATTGATTTATTTATTATAATTTATTATTTTCTTTAATATTTTTGTGAATGGCTCTAATATCCAAAAGATAAATAAGTGTGATGCAGTGATGCATGTTCCAACACTGCGTTGTTCCCTCTCACAGTGACCTTCCAGCCTCAGGTGGCAGGGACTCCCTGATGCTCCCTCTTTTTCTCTTACACACTGCACAGTTTCTGAATCAGTGTCCTGCCCTCTGCCTTCTCACTTATAAATCAAACTGCTTAGCAGGCTTGTATTTGTTTCTGTTCTGCAATAGGACTTTTTCCCCCATGCGTGGGTCCTAATGCTGCAGAGTCAGTTTCTCCTGTAGTCGGTGTCCCAGTGCTGCAACTCAGTATCTCTACCACCTGCTCTTGGCGGGGTGGTGTGGAGGGGACACCTCCACACCCTCGGGAGCAGACCCCTGGGCCTTTGACACATGGCTGCTTCAGGTGTGGAAGATAGGTTTTGAAATTTTACAAAAGCAGATCATAAAAGTAGATAGTCTGATACCATTTCTGCTTAAAAATTATATGTCATTTTTTACAAAATAATATCGATGCAGATGAAGTTACTTACTTTTTATGAGGATGATGATTTTCTTTGTGTTGTTTACTTTCCTGAATATTTCATGGAAGGTAGTAACACTAGGTGAACAGTAAGTGGAAGACATCTTTATTTCCTATTTAAAAAAAAAAAAAACCTGTTACAAGGGCACAGATAATATAGAATACATGTCTGGTGGTGCTGTTTTTAACACCTTCTTTGATATTCTGCACCAGAATGGAGTCCTAGGTTGCTGAGAGGTTGTAGTGATGATTGACATATTCAGGTATCTCATTGAGAATTGTTACTGTATGTTTCAATTTAGCATCCACAACCACAGAAAGTGATTTTCATGCCTCTTCTTTTAAAAGGTGTCATGCACATAAGCAGGATTTCTAGAGTATAGCTTTGTGTTACATGAGTACATGTGTCATGCTTTGTTGCATCAGAATATACTCAATATGTGGGATCACAGTAGCCTGCATTTGTGTATCAGAAAAAATATAATAGTTTGCTACTTAGTGAACGTAGGATGCATCTAGGTTTCTGCCACCAAACTGAATTACCTCTTGCATATTTCCTCTGGATAAGAAGTACCCACTAGATGAGTTTATTGTCATATTAATCCTCAGTTAGAATTCTAGGTGACAAGTATCAATTATCTGATTTCATGCATGAAGTGATCATGTGATGAAAGGTCAGGACTGATTTCCTCTGTATTAAGTTCTTATCAAGACAGCAGAATGAAAACGATCTATTGCTAGGCATCACTCAAACAGCTTGTTACTGTAATTAGAAATAATAGTTATAGTCGCTTTCCTAAAACACGTTCTAGTAGTCTAAAGCAAGCAAGAACATAAATTAATTTATTTGCATATATGTTCTATAAAGTGACACTTAGTGTCTGGTTCCTATATCTGGCATGACAGTTTCCTGTTGTCCACTCAAATCCTATTATCTACGTTGTTTTCACTTTTTCTCATTGATTCATTTTTTTGATTGAACTATTAATGAAACTTTCCAACTGTAGAGAAGGATGGTCAAAAGTAATAAAGACAGCTCCTCAACTAAGTGATTTTATTGTGTATCATATACTGAATGCTTAAGAAACAAGATCAAGGGGTCACTTTCCATCATTGACCCACCTTGTATTTAAATCAACATTCCCTCTCTATACAAAAAGTTTTCTTCAAAAACAATGTGGAATCAAATGGATAACAATAATATAACCAAAAAAAAAAGTTGCAAGTGAATATTTCCATAATTCTACTGATATAGTCAGGCTGCTGAAACAAACAAAAAGAAATAGTATAGTAAAAAAATGGGAATAAGGGTTGACTTAATGCTTCTTGGTTACCTTAGTGCATTTGGGGGGAAATAGAAAAAAATTACATTTTGGTATCTCACAGTAATGAGTAATAACATTATAGCTTCACAAAAAAAGTTAAATAAGAATAACAACTTAAAAATAATTTTCTATTCTAAAGTTGTCATTGAAAATGAGCAAATTTACATGGATGAGCTAAATGTACACACGGACACAAAATAAACCTGAGGGTTTGCAGCCTGTTTGCTGTTTTGAACTTGAAATACAACCCAGTGATCACACAGGATATCACTAACGATCTGCTTCTGCTGTTACTGTCACTGTCCCATCTTGACATTGAAGCTGAAGACAAGCCTCCCTCCGCCCATGGGAGGGAGCACCCAGCACAAGTTTAGACCATCTGGACATTGCAAACTTCTTCTTGAAATAAATGCCTATCGCCGAGTCTGCAGGTTCAAGGGGTCAACTAGAGCAGATAGCAGATAGTAATATATATATATATATATATAAAACATGCAGTTGAAATTTCAGAGTAACCACAGCGATTATTTAGAAGTTAGATCAAGAGAAGATTTAAGGTTGAGGACTGTTTTATCTATGCCATTGCTTAGAGTAGTTGGCACGTGGTATAAAAGAAAAGCAAAGTGAATTCCAGTTATCAATGAATTCTCCATGGATGGAGCACTCCAACTGTAGATTCTCCTCTTCCTTTTCTTTTAAGATCTGCAATGGCAGGTCCTTATCTCCCAGCCCCTCCTCCTTGCTCACTATGCCTAACTACCCCTCCTCTCTTGTGCACACCAGTGCACCCTAGTTCCCACCTGAGGATATTTTCATGGTTTTCTCTGCCTGGAAATCTGGCCCCCAAAGTCCACATGATTGCTTTCCTCTCCTCCTCCAACTTCTTCCTCAGTATTGCCATCTCTAGGACACCTGCTTTGATTATTCTGCTTCCATTTGAAGCCTACTTATGTCTGTTACTCTTTAAAAAAATTAGCCACTTATAACTGAATATATAATCTGTGGGTATTATATTACACCTTTCAGAGATTGTGCAGCTTCACTTCCAGACCCTCACATGATCTTCTATAGCAAAGCGAGTTTCACAAATTGTTTGGTTTTCCAGTGCATAAAAATAAGTTCCATTTGCATTGTTGAGTTTACAATGGCATATATCTAAAAAATGCATGTGCTTTATGTTAAAAATACTTTATTGCTAAATATGCTAGCCACCATCTGAGCTTCCAGAACAATGAAACTGGTACCATCCAAGATCACTGATCACAGGTCACTGTAGCAGATAAAATAGTGATGGGAAAGTTGGGAATATTGTAAAAATTACCAAAATTGAACACAGGACGTGAACACATGCTCTTGGAAAAATCATATCAATAGTCTTGCACCTTCAGTTTATTTAAATCACAGCATCCACAAAATGTGTGAAGTGAAGCACAATCAAATGAGATATATCTGTAATAGTGATTTCCTTCTTCCTCCTACTTCAATTGAAGATTAAGGAGGACAGGGATTTCTGTGTTTTCATTACTGGTATGTTCTAAACATCTGGGCAATATCCAACTCCTAAGAGGTTCTTCATCAATATTTGCTGAATATCTCAACTTTTACTATGTATAATTGGATTACCAGATTGTTTTCAAAACTTTCTTTCTTATAATCTTAGGAAACACTGGCCCTAATTTTACACGTCAAGCTGGTACAATTTAGCATTCACTGAGAACAACAAACAGTAATTACCCAAAGCCTTATGGGAGAGAGATATGATTATCTTATGTGTTGTAAAGAAGAGACTGTTGGGAATGGGATGGAATCAGTGAACAGCTCCATCATTTTTAAATGTATATGTTGTTTCATATTACCTAAATAAATTATTTCAATAGCCTTGTGAATAAGACAAAGAAAAATATTTCCTTCCACTCTTGTTCTGAGAAGGAAATAGATGCCAAAAGAGATGAAAGGACTTTCCTGATGGGCTGTGGAGTGGCTCATCTTGAACCAGTGATGTTTCTATTCACACTTTGTCTCTTGCTTGATCCATATTAGAGAAAATTGCCTGAAAGAGTCAATAGGAACCTGTTTGATGTCACCATCCTATCACCAAGCAGGACTCCTTATTTCATATGGAATCCTAAGAGATGAGCATGGCTCAACTTCTACAAAATCCTAGACTCAGAGTGGTCTGGAATGTGTACCTGGAAACTTCTAGAAGAACCTCTTTCCTGCACCTTGAATCTTCATGTGTTCCACATTAAACACTTGATTTTTTTTTCTGGCTGCATAAAGGTGGAAGTTAAGTACATTCAGTGGAAGTTAAGTACTTTTAAGGTTTGCTGTTAATGCTCCAAGGCTCTGGCATTGACCACTCTGTTGCTCAACAGAATTGATGTGTCATTATTATTTTATCACACATTTATCACATTGATTGGCAGAGGTGATAGGACTCATTATTCCTTCAGAAGCTTTATCTGTGCAAAGGACTTTGGTAAACTGAAATGACTGGTTTTCAGCCAGTGGCGTCTGAGTAGGAAGCAGTCCTCTGATTGTGTAAATTGTGAGTAATCAGAGAGTACTTACTGAGAGGGGGATGCCTCACGGGCAGAGCTCCGTGCTCTGTTTCTCAGATGTCACTTTTTCTGCTGCATCCTGCACAGATGTGTGGAGAGTTGGGGGGATCCTTTTTCTTGATGTTGGGGGCTGTGGCTTCGGTATCTCAAAGGGGGCTGTCAAGGATTGAACCCAGACGTGAGCATCCAAAGCCATCCGTACTCATCATTATGAATGAAATGCTTTTTGTTAGTTGTCTATTCATCCAGTAACACTATAGTGTGGACTTCTGTACCTCAACTTGGACACCTAGAATATGAACGCAGTCATCCTCAACCCAAAGGAATGGTAAGCTGCTAAGGAAATGTTCCCTCCAGGGTGACAAATCCTAAATGATGTTACTATAGTTATGCTTAAAGAGTTTTTAAAGAGCATAAAGAAATCACTGTGGACATTGATCACTTATCTTAGTTTCACTTTGCAGTTGTTCCTAAATATTGCTTGTTAAGTGATTTTTTTTCCTTGTTACTAAGAAATGTAGCATGACCACAGTAATAAGACAATGTGAGGAATGAGTTGTCCTTTGCATGAGATTTCTAAATGTGGAATTCCTCTCCAAACTAAGCTCTGACTGCAACAATCCCCAAAAGATCTTTCTCACCTCAATTTTGCATGGCTAAGACTCTGAAAAGACTTCTTTGAATTGAGGTCCTAGGGACTCATGTTAAACTTGGATCATCCGGACAGACCTGGGCTTTGTCAAATACGAGAGCAACAGGTGTGTGAGGTAATAACTAACTCAAGACTCCACTGAGTGAGATTTGAACTTTAATCAGTTCCTCTTTTGTTTCCATGCTGAGAAAAGGAGAGCATACTCTGTGGAGCCTCAGGCCAATTAAATGTTCTAGGAGAAAGCGAGCCTGCACTTAAATAACATTGGGAAATGGTACATTTGGGAAGCTCCTTTCTTGGAGTTTCTTTAGGTGCATAAACCTGATAGAGGTTCATATATAGAGAGGGAATACATATATATGTCCACCCTGCATAAATGGTTCCATACTTTAGAGGACTGGATCTTTTCTTTCTAACAATGACCAATATCCAGTGAAACTAGGGGTGATGATAGTAGTATCTTCTTAGGATGCTGTAACAATGAATCTGTCACCTAAATCAAGGGTATTCTTTTGGGCTATAAGACAGATGATCTTGTAGTACATTTTTTCCCTATTTATTTATTTAATTATATTTGACATAATTTGTATTCCCCTGGGAGTTCCCATTACCATTCCACCCATGCACCATCACCTCAGTCCCTTGTCCTCTTTCTACCCTCACCCCCGTCTTTGCCCTCCACTACATCTCCCCCCCGCCCCATGGTCTCTTTGGTTTATCTTTGACCTTTTGGTCTTGTTGAGTTTTTTGATTGCTTTTGGTTGTAATTGCCCATTTCCTTGAGCTCCTTCTTTTTTTGTTGTTGTTTTTGTAGCTGTTGCTCTTTCACATTCCTCCTAATAGTGAAACCATCCGATATTTTTCTCTTGCCATCTGACTTGTTTCACTGAGTATAATTCCTTCTAGTTCCATCCATGTTTCTATAAATGGCACTAGTTTGTCATTTTTGATTGCTGAATAATATTCCATTGTGTATATGTATCACATCTTCTTGATCCATCTACTTTTGGGCATTTAGGTTGTTTCCAGGTCTTAACAATTACAAATAGTGCTGCAATAAACATAGGAGTACAGGTGCTCTTTTGGATCAGTGTTTTTGTGTCCTTTGGGTAGATTCCTAGGAGCGGGATTGCCGTGATCTTGTAATACATTTAAGGACTGTTGAAATGCTCTATACCCAGTGCTTCTTGACCTTGAAACTATCCTGAGACCAGTGCTAGTTCATCTTGCTAACTTTTAAGTGCAAATATACTTAAGGAAATCAGCAAATATAAAATAACGCTTGTTAGCTTTTTGAAGAATTGATTCTCTTGTAAGGGTGCTATAGGCAGAATGTTTGGGAAGGGTCACTTAGATTGGAAACAGGTATTGCATATCCATAGAGAAGAATGTGCCCTAGTCAGCTTTGTAATCCATAGAGTGGGCCCTGACCAGCCTTGTAATCCGTGTGCTCTGGCCACCTTGCACATCAGTCCATAGGTGTGTGCCATAGCCTGCTGGACAGGAACAATTAACCTCCTGAAAGGGCAGCTAGCAACAGGCAAGTGCTCCCCCTCATCTGACTCAACTAACTAAAGTTCTAAGGATATATAATTAAAACTTTAATAAAGCTGAAACTGATACATTTGACTTTGAAAAAAGAGGCTATTGTCTTTTCTCGTCAAAACCAAAGACCTTGGAGAATAGTTCTTTACATGAGATGTTACTAGTAACTTGCTATAAGGCATTATGTTATTTATGCAGATTAACCTATCTCCAATTTATATAACTGCTCTGGGCCCCGTGATGTCCTAAGTGAGCCTTAGTGATGATCTCTAAGACCTCCTCCAGATGAAAAACAATAGAATTCAATAATCTTATAACAGGTTTTGAATGGGGGAGAGAAGAAACCAAAGTGAATTTGAAAAATGAATCATAAATAATAACTAAAAATTAAGTATATACATTTAACAAATAGTATTTGGTGAGTAGATTGATGGGCCAGCTTTTCAGGTATACATTTTTATGTTTTTAACTAAATATAAATGTTTTGATCATCATTTTCAAAATGAAGACTGAGAAATATATGTGAATTAGAAATGATTATTGCAGAATGGATTTGCTGGTGTAGTTTTTAGTAGCATGATTTTGAGGCTAAAGAGGTGGATTTCTATACTAAGATATTTTGAAAAACAAATAAGCAATTCAAATAGGCAACTCATATAAAATTTTGTAGGAAAGGTAATTGGGGGAAAATTAAGTGTAAGGTACAATTCGCATAATTTCAAGATAAAACTACTTCTGAAGTACATTATGTTTGAGCAAGAGCCAACTTCTCAATTGCTTTTGGACATTAGTACTCATTTTTTCAAGGGAGTTGTTAGCAAGAGGGTCTTTTAGTACATCTCTATAGCCCTGAGTTGTAGGTTCTATTAAAATGGTTATTGGCAAGATCTCAGTCTATTTGTGAGCCTACATAGTCCATCTCTTAGTGATTAAAACACTCAGTGGATATGTAGAAATAGAAACAATGAACTTCATATTTTCCAAGGTCATGACTCTCTTTGATGGTAATATTTTTCTTCACAACTGCTTAATGTACTGACTGTCTTATTATTGTAATTTTGCCATCTATTGGAAGGAGTAACTTCCTTTTCTGATAGTCACCCTTTTATTTTTTTCATGTTTTCTGGATCATGATATTATTTATTCCTAGTACAATCCACCTGCACCTTGGAACCCAGAGAAATAAATCCTAAGTGCATAAAAGTCCATGTGAAGAACTGCCTCCAACTTCAAAACAGAAGGTCATTGCTTAATATTTATGTCAGCTCCACTGCTCTTTCTTCACGCTCCATTCAACACCAATGGGCAAGTCTTAAGCTTGATCTCAGCACGTATTGATAAATAGATCTGCTCCAAATGGTTGCACCACAGCTGGTTGCCAAGATGACACACTTTATAATGTTTCAGAAGTGTCTTCCAGACTCGAACATTGGACCTGGTTTCCTTTGATTAACAGCATTTTACTTTTTCTGGCACTAAGGCTAGTGTGCCAGGTTGTACTAGAAATGGAAAATAATCAAGAGGAAGTAGAAATACCCAAGGTTGCCCCCACCATCTTAGCTGTGTGTGTTAGTGTTTATTAGCCACATGTACGTCCTCCCTCTATCCCCCACTGAGGTCCATTCTGTTTCTAACAAGTTTTATTTCTGTAAATACTATGATATGAAGTCTCTGCTGTCACCAGGATTTGGATGGATAAAGCAAGGGGCTATACTCCTTTACAAAATTACTTCCTATCCTGCAATGGGAGGAAAGAGAAAATAAGGTTTATATTTACTATAGAATGATTCTGGTGTGAGAATAAATTTGAGATTGGCAGTGGTTACAGCTGTAAAGTTTTCTATAGTGAACTTACAAATGGCTTGGTGTGTGTGTGTGTTGTTGTTGAAGGTGATACTGAGTTCTGGTCGAGCTCTAGCTGCCTGTTACTGCTCAAGGGTTATTACAACATGCCTGCCACAGGGGAAGTGCCATAAGCTCTGGTGTCTTAGTAGCAGTGTTACAGCTCTTGCCTTATAGCTCAAGTATCACAGCACAGGTGTGACAACTGGGTGTTACAGCTCTAGTGTCACAGCAAATATTTATTACCAGCTCAGAACCACAGTCCAAGGAATGCCTCAGGGAGCACTTGAGCTGAATGCCAAAGGAGCTCTGTGGAGCTTGCTTATATAGGTAAAGGGGGCGGGGCCAAGTCCTTATGCAAATGATGTTTTCATTTCATTTGACAAATGAATCATTGCAGTTCTAATTGGTGGAGAGTTTATCAAGCAGTGATTAGTCAAATTTCAAGCTTGGGCGTGACTTGTCAGTGTGAGTTCATCTCAGCTATGGACACATTTGCACATGTTCCTGCCTGCCTGGGCATCTGGCTGTGCTTGGGATCTGCCTTCTGTAGCCTTCCAGCTCTTTTTGGTTATTACCCAGATTTGGGTTGGCTTCATGGGCTCCACATTCATTTTTTATTTACTTGTCAATGTGTGTGTGTTTAATTTCCCTTGGAAATATAGTGCATATGCTAAATAAATTATGTTTCAAAGGATCATTTGTAATGCTCATTTAAGGTTTTCTCATTTTTCTTTCCTTCCCACTAAAACTTCATTGAAATGATAGCAAAATCATGAATAAGTAAAAAACTGTTGATGTGGAAGGTCTCAGAACATGAAGAATTTGAACACATTTCTAGAAGACTTATATTAATGGAAGAGTTATGAAATGAGGTGGAAGAAAAAGAAACTCAGAAAATATGCAGAAAGAAGAAGCTGGCTCTGGTGGGAAGGGGTGGGAGCTGATGTGCAGGCAGAAGCCAGCAAGGCTTCTAGTCCTGCAAGATGAGTCTGGAGAAAGACATGAAAATCAGGGCATGCAGAAATAGACTGTCTTCAAAAGAAAATATGGACACTTATTCCTATGAGGAAAAAAGAATGGACTTACTGTAATACAGTCATAAAAACAAAAAAAAATGTCAGAGTTGACATGCATCTTGGGGTGTGAGATATGGTAGAGGAGTTCTGAAAGAGAATCCAGAGCTATTTGGAGAAATGTAGGTATTAATAGTAGAAATGTATTGTCCTTAACATCCATTCAAAAATGATGAATCTCACCCTTTCCCGTCTCAGTTGATCTGAAGCTCCTGTGAAATTTGTTAGGAAATAATCAACAAGATCCCTGTGAGCTCTGTTTCTCCTCTTCCCTGCCTTACCTCTCATTACTCCTCCCCTCTCAATTCTCTGGTGCTCAATAGGTGACCCAAACACCCCAGGTTCTCACCCTTCTATCCAACATCACCTTCTTAGGGAGGACACTATCTTTCTAAATATAACATTTAACAATAACCTCCACTCTTTTTTGTTCCATATTCTTCTGAATATTACTTCATAACCTATTTCCTTCCCCAAATTTTTCAGTAAGTCTCTTCCCATTTCTCCAAATTCTTTGCCCCCAAACATGCCTAGTGTTGCCTCAGCCATCCTGTATTTATGGGGAGTGTGGTTCGGTTGTTCCCTTATCTGTCTGTCTTTGCTTCATATCTTGCATGGGTGCTGATAATCGTTGCCTGTAATTTTTCATTTGCTATTAATCCTTTAATCTACTCACCATATCTTCTGCCCACCAGCTGATATTGAAAGTGCTCCAAAAGGTCCATCATCTCCAATATAATAGCCTCCTTTAGATCTTTATCCTACCTGATGTGTTCACAGCATCTGATGCTGCAGCAGAACACATAGCAAATTGTTTCCACCCCAGGTTTTTGGTTTTTTTTTTTTTTTTTTAACTCTGCTGCTCTTTTTCTCTCTTTTCGAAGATTCTTCTTCGAAAATACTTAAATACTACAATGCCCTGTAATTCTATCCTGAAAACTCTTGTCACTCTTTACATACTTGCTGGGCAATTTTACCTTATTTTGTGTTTCACTACCATCAACTTAAAACAGTAAAATATTCAACTTTTCCCATCTGGCTTTGAACATTCGGCATGAGCGTGCACAGAAACAGCAGCTGTGGAGAATTCTGATTCCCATGGAGGAGGATCTTACCACTCGAAGGATTGGGGTTGAAAAATTCTCAACAAATTTCATATAAATTAGTGGTAATAGCTTAGTTCCTTAGACTCTCCAAATAACCTTCCAAATATCACTTGAGCCTCCCATCCCTCACTGGATGAAGGAAGTTGATTCCATTTGATTCCAAATGCAGAGTGGAAAAAATCGACAGATCAAAATTAGACTCAAAGACCTTATTTTAAGCAACCTAATAACTAGAAAGTTATGGATCACACTGAAATATTTTAAGAAAGACTGTGCTGAACAGAAAAAAAAGATTATAAAGAATTCTAGTATTCCTCGTTAAATGTATAGGTTTCTTTCTGGTCTTCGAAGTCTATTCCACTGATCTCCATCTCTATCAAGTTCTTATATCCGTTATTGTAAATGAGATTTTGAAATCACCAAATATATTGCTGAGTTGTCAGTGTATCCCTTTAATTCTACCAAATTTTGTCTTGGATAATTTCGGTGTCTGTGGTTACTTGTGTATGTATGCTTAAAAATTGTATGTCTTTGGAATCAATTGACCCTTCGGTCATTAAAAATGTTTCTCCCTATCTCAAATAAAATTTTTGAAAGTTTTTTTTTTGTCTGATATCAGGATAACCATTACAATCCTCATTTTTTCCCTACTTGCACGGTATGTCTTTTCGTCATCCATATGCTTTCACTCTGTTTATGCCTCAAAAAGTTGTCTCCTCATAGCATATCCTTGGGTCTTGGGTATTTTTTTTCCAGGTTGATAATTTCTACCTTTTGATGGATTTTTTTAAGTACATTCAATGTTTGCTGTAGTTGAATTTATGTCTGCCTTTTTGTTTGTTTTGTTTTCTATGTCTTGATTGTTTTTGTTCCTCTAATCATCTTTCCTGTTTTCTCTTACATTTCTCTTACATTGTCTTACATTATTGTCTAGTATAACATTTTAACTCTTTCAATGGTGTTTTATTACATTTTAAAGGGTTTTTTTAGTAGTTGCCTTAGGACCTAAATATACACATTAAGGTGCAACAGATTCACACACACCTAGGTCCAGTGAGCTATAGGAGAATTATTCTTCTACAGCTAATTTTCCTCTTTCCCTTGTTTGTACTATTGTTCTGATATCCATCCATGTGACATTGTAACACCAACACATGTGGTTGTAATTACACTTTTTAAACTTTGTTTCTTTGAAAGGAACCATGAAAAGAAAGTAGAACATGATTGTATTTATAGAATTTGTTATCTTAAGCTTTTTCTTTTGGTATTCCTTTTTCTTATTTGTTTCTGAATTTTTTATTTAATATCTAGTCATTCCTGCCTCTAGTAATGTTTTCCTCCCATCTATTTTCTTTGTGATGTTTTTGTTAAAATATATAGTTAAATATATAGGATCAATATTACATAATATATTGTTTTATGCAATGAATTTTAAAATCAGTTAAGAGCAGAAAATGGAAGAAATAAACAAGTTTAATTCTGGCTCATGCCCTTTGTGTTTTTCATACTGATTTGTGTAAGTCTGATGTCAAATTCCTTCAACCTGAAGAACTTTCCTTTGGGGGGCCTCCCTGGTGGCCTAGTGGTTAAGTCTCAGCACCATCACTACAACGGCCAAAGTTCAATCCCCAGCCAGGAAGTTAACCCACACTGGGATAAGCAGACCTCTCCTGTCTCACCCACTGCTCCCCATAGCAGTGTATTTCAGTAAATCTGCTTGTTCTGCTCCATACTCTATTTCTGATGAACTCTCTCACCCCCCCCAGAACCCCAGGCCTATGTTCCACTTCTTCTACACAAAAATAAATCTTAAAAAAAAAAAAAAAAAGAACTTTCCTTAGTCTTTCCTGGAAGATGGGTATGCTAATAAGACATCTCTCCATTTTTATTTATTTCAGAATGTATTTACTTCACCTTCATTTTGAAAAGATGGTTTTGCCAAATGTCTGAGATTTTTAGTTGACTATTTCTTTATTTTAGCACCGTGAATGTTCCATCCAGATGCTTCCTTGCCTCCCTTGTTTACAGTAAGAAGTCATCCATTAATTTTATTAGTGTCCCTTATCAATAAAGTCATCTTTCCTTGCTCCTTTCAAGGTTTCTCATTGTCTTTCTCTTCTGCCATTCTGCCTATGATTGATGTTTCTGGGTGTGAATCATTTTGCATTTATCCTACTTGTGACACAAGTAGGTATTAATTTAAATAAAACATTATTCATTTCTCTGTGTTAATTTTGTTATTTTGTTCCCAAGGAACCTCCTTGGAACAGAAGATTTTTTAAGTCCTCAGTTGGTCACTTATGATCTTATGTTTAACTGTAGGCATGAAGGTGAATGCACAAGGGAAGACTACCATCCAGGAGATATGTCTGGAAATAGAGATATGGAAATTGCCTTTTTTCACTGAAATTTCTATTTGGGTGATTTTTATAGGCACATATAATTTTTAGAGCTTAAACAGACCTTCATCATCGTCTTGCCCACTCATTTTATTTTAGAAATGAGAAAACTGTAGCTTGACATCAAATTTTAGTTTTATGAAAAACTTAAATCTTTCTTTTATTTTAGAAGTAAACATGAATGCTTTGAGAGCAAATATGTTAATCAGAGTCTTTTTCAATAATTCCTGGAGGATTTTGTGGTCACTTAGCAATAGGCCTCTTAGTCTAGTGTGAATATTGTCAAATTCTTAATGATTTTATTGGGTATTTTAAATTATGGAATGAAGCAGTTTAATTTTTAATATTATCTCCAATATATAATTAGAACAGTAGGGTCTCTCTTTACCAAGTAGTGAAGACAGTTTCATTGCAATGACTCTGTGGATACTTAGGAAATAACAAACAAGTATTATGGGAGAGGAGCCCAAAAAGGACTCCATGAACACAGGGAATTTTGATATATGATGAAAGTAGAGTCACTTGCAAGGAAACTTAACTTATTGTAGGAAGAGCCTATAAAACTTCTGATGTTGTGAACACCTAAATGTGAAAGAGAAATTGTTGGAGAAAAGCTTAATGACATGAGGAAAAGCTTTCTCAATAAACTTTTTTTTCCTAGAATGCTATTCTGATGATTCATTAATTATTTGGGTACAGGGAAAATTCTCCAACCCTCCCCTCTGGATCATCAGACTAGTATAAGTCATCAAAACAGCATCAGACTGGTTAGAAAAGGAAAAATCAATTTAATGCCATGATCACAGGAGAAACTACAGTGATTATGCAGTCCTTTTTGGAGTCAGGGAGGTAGGAGTTTAAATCCTGAGGGCTGAGGTGAAAGGTAGGGGACTTCAGGTGACAGGAAAGGAATGACTTTATTTTCTGGGAGGAAAGGCATATTTTTCAGAGAGCAGGCGTAAGGTTTTTCACTGATAAACCTACACCTGGATGATCCTCCCACAGTGCACACTGGTAGCTCATTACTAAGGGGCAATGATCACTTCTTCCATTAGGGATGGGACAAAGAGTTTAGGGGAAAGTCCCGGCTTCTCCTTACATTCCAGCAGCTTAATTGTTCTTAGCTTGAAGTCCTCTCTGCATGGCAGAACAGGGGTTCAAGTCTGAGTCTAGGGGGTCTGATTTGAGCACTTTCACTACCCATATCTACTGTGAGCTCTAGAATTCTGTTTTCATTTGATAATCAGGCCTTCATCTACAACTCTCATCAGATTCTTACTCATGCTTCTATGCAGGCCCACTGTATGTCCTGTGGTGGGTCACAACCTGGTAGAGGAGGCTGGTGCTAAAACACATTGTTGAAAATGCTGTGTTGTGCACCTGGTAGAAGGTCACAGCAGGACACACCTGGCCCAGCTGTGGAACCACTGAACAGCTGCTGGCACCTCTACCTGGGTGAATCTGTATCTGTTTTGCAGAGCTGGTCACATTTGGATAGGTCTTGAAGGATGATCAGAAGTGATGTGTTAGAAGGATATTCCAGGAAGCCACAGCACCTTCCCAGCTGCTTAACTGCATTCCAGAAGCGTTATTTTCACAGAATTCCCTAGCTCTCCCCTCCCAGTTCTAATAAATCTATCAAAAAGACAAAACATGTGACTTATGGGACTTGCTCTCCGTGACCCCATTTTAGAGCCTAGTGATCACCGGTAGTTTTTCAGATGCTTTCCAAACACCTCTGTAAATTAACTCAAATATTGTTCACCATGTCTCCTCTACCTGGCAGCTAAAAATAGATGAAAGAGTATCTGGCTAGCAGAAATAGTGAAAGACCATGAACCACCAAAAGAAGAGAAAGAATGAATTTGCACAATTTTGAAAACTTATAATTAAAATATACATGGGTACTTCAGTGGTGTGAGTGTGTGTGTGTGTGAATGTGTGTGTGAAAGCCTGCCCATGCTTGTACTGTCCTATTGGTAGACTATGAAGCAAATATTTTGAACAGAGCATTTCTGTGGGTGGGATTAGCAGTGTCATAGCTTCCATGACTGAAGGAGTGTTCCCCCTCTTTGCCTTTGCTACTCTAAAGAGGGAAGTTTAATTACACAGTGGCAGTCACCAGAGACAAAGTCAGAGCATCTAGCAGAACCAAAACTGCATTCCAAGACCCAGACACTTAACAACATGTTAAGTGACTTAAACACCCTGACTCTTCAATTTGTGATGGTTGATGGAATATAATTTGGTAATTAGCAATGTGTACATTCTCAACATGACAGTGTTTTATATAATCTCAGTGAATTATGTAAATGTCTTACCTATAAGCTTATATTTTTGTTTCTGCCTCATTATTAAATATCACACATGCTATAGTGTTCACTTTTAAGACAATGCAATTAAAAACTTTAAATGAGGTAATCAGAGGGCTACAAAAAGCAATCAGCCTGAAATGTGCAATCAAACAGAATAAGAGGTAAACACAGCTAAGTATTTAGGGGAAGGTAGGCACATTGATATCAACCCACTGGGGGAAATTTTCATAAAAGAAAAATGTGCCTTTGCTGCACTTGCAATGGAGAGTTCCATCCCCGAAGCATTTTCAGATTTTCGTTGGGTTGCATTTCCATTAAAGCCATTTTATGTTATTTCACATTATGTATCTGGTATACCTAGTTCTTTGTACTGAGTCTTTGGAAGAGGTTGGTCATATCATTCTGTACTGATCAACAGAACATACACATATTTTATGTGTTTGTTGGTCCTTCTTTGGCTTCACATTGTATATGCCTATCTTTTGACTTTGCGCTCATATTGTTTTCTGACTCGAGTATGCCCACAGTTCCTGCTGCAAGTCTCAAGGACTCTGTGTGCCCTGGTCTTTTGTAGCACTTGTATGACATGACTGGCCTTCTTGGAATGGTGTCTGTAACAAAAGTGATGTTTATGATGGTATGAGGGGCATGTGTCATGGGCTAATCCCAGGGATCATGTATCAGTTATGAATAGGTTTTGTGGATCCATTTTGGCCAGTCAGCATTTTTGTGTTGCACATAAGATTTTGAGTATAATCCATATAAAATTCTCAAAGCAGCAACAGACTAGTAGCTAAGATTCCCAGATGAAATTAGTTTCTTTTATTTGAAAAGTTTCTTGTGATAGATGATTTCTGCAGTGGCAGCTTCCTCAAAGGAAAGATAGGCTTTCTCCAGCATCGAGGGCAGCTCTTACAAGAACTAGTCCTTGACCTCTAAAGATAGAAACCTAAAGATGCCAGTTCTTTAGGTAGAGACATTCAGGGAAGGATACCAATATCTGTTGAAGAAACAAAGAAGGTTCTTTTTTAAAGTGTTTTAAAATCTCATTCCTGACATAACATGAACAGTCTTCTCATCATCAAATTGTTGGTCTCTCTCCTAACACATAATCACATAACACTGAACCATTTCTCATGTCCTCATTTGCAACTTGCTGCTGACCTTCACGTTGAATGGAAGTGAGAATGGAGTGAGTTTAGCTTCCTCCCAGGTAATCCGTTAACTCATCTCTCTCACTCTTTGGACTTTAGGGTGAAAAGAATATGGTTGTAATCTTTGTTAATATTAGAAAAATTATAATCTTTAAACACCTATTAAAAATTTTGTTAGCTTTTTTAAAGTATAATTTACAATTCATAAAAATGGCCAATATTAAGGTTATGATACAATGACTAATGTCTTTCAACATGTAACCTGCACAGTTATGATAGGAAACTTTCCCATACCCCCCAAATTTCCCTTGAACCCATGAAGTCATCCCCCATCTCATAAGACACCCCACCCCAACATCATCCTTCTGCCTTTTGTCACTTTGATTGTGCAGAATTCATTTTTGTATCTGATTTCTTTCCATTAGCAAACTGCTTTTGAGATTCAACCAAGTAATGAGGGCATCAATAATGGATTGCTTTTAATTTTTTTGAAACTATTTTATTACATTTGTTTATCCAGTTGCCAGTTTTCCCAATTTTGTCATTAAAATTGTTTTGAACATTCAAGTACAAGTTCTAGTGTAGACATTACTTTCATCTTCTTGGGTAGATGCCTGGAGATGGAAATCAGGGTCATATGCTGGATATACTTTTTTGAGGAAAGTGCTGACTGTTCTGTAAAGCAACTGGCCCCTATTGCTTTCCCAGCAACACTACAGCAACTTCAGTTTCTCCAGGTTCTTGTTAACACTTGACATTGTCTGCCTCTTCCAGTTGAGCAATTCTGGAACTTCTTATCACATCTCTTTGGGATCTTAATTTGTGTTTCCCTAATGTCTAAGTATTCTGTGAATCTTTTACTATACATACCTATTATCTGTTTTTGAAGTACTGCTTTAAACCATTTGTTCATCTTTGAAATCAGGTTATTGTTGTTATTGCTATTACTCATAGGCATTCTTCTGTTCTGGAAACAAGTCCTTTGTCAGATTTATCTCGCAAATATGTTCTCCCAGTTTATACCTCGCTTTTCATTTTTACCAATGTCTTTTGAAGGGCAAAAATTTGTAAGTTTAATCAATCCTAATATGTGCTTATTTCATTGTGTATTTCATATCTACCTATCATTTGCCAGAGATATTTGTCCAACCCATGGTCATAAAGATAGTCTCTTATATTTCCTCATAGAAAGTCTTGCAGTTTGGTGTAAAAAGAATAAGGTAGGAATGTATTGTTTCTCTTTTCTTTGTAAATATGGTGGCATACATCATTTGCTGAAAACATTACCTTTTCACACTGAATTGGGTGGCTCTTTGAAATTAATTGATCATGTGTATGTGGCTTTTTCTTAAGTTTTGGAAAAAAACATGTTTTTCCCTAATCTTTTAACATGAAAGTTGGTAACTGTCCCTACCCTATGAAGAGAAAAAGCAAGAAAACGTATTGATTCATAGCATTGTGTGAGGACTCGATGAAATATTTTGATCTCCTTCTGTGCTCTAACAATTTCAGCCATGTGGTCATTTCTCTGTGTGGTATTTGCTGAATATTGTCATTTTGTTCACTGTTGTAATACTGGAGTTTCGTTTCGTTTTGTTTTCTTTTATAGATTGCTGCTCTACAACATAAACCACACATCACACTAAATGAGATGCAGCTCTAGTCTAGCACCTGGCTTACATGTAGACTCTGAACAATGTCTGCCAAACCAACACAAAGTTGATAGTTTTAGCAATGGCAGTTATATTTTATCTTGAAATTCTAATTTTAAAAATTTAGAACATCTGCAATTTGGGACAGGCAAACGAGGTCTTATTGTAAAGGTCCTTACATTAGTTTTCTTTCAAGGGAGAAAAATAATTTTGTTTTATTTTTTGAAATGTCTTATAAGCCAAAATCACAAAAGCCATCTTAAAAATTACTCTTACTATATTTCCCTGAATATTACTACTCCATATTTTTCACATCTACTTTTAATTTTTGTGTTTGAAATTACTTCTGTTTAACAAAATTACACCTGAAAGCAAATCCATCTAACAAAATCATCTGTTAAATTATCTTTAAAAATGCACTGTCTACTTTGAGTGATTATCATCAGTGAATAAAATGACACCATTGTCACCAACTAGTAAAAAGAATTCCATGTTGTCTTATAAATGAAAACAGCAGGGATTATTTAATATTTTTTATTTATCTTTTGAGATATATTCATGCTAGTGTCTCTTTCCTCAACAAACCAGTGGCTGTCCTTAGAGAAAAGCAGACAGTCTGAGTTCCTGCTTTTGAGAGCTCAGTCTTGGGTAAGACATGTTCTTTCTTCTTATCTTAAGAATTACTAGCATGTTCCTCTGTGCCATACCTACCTGATTTACCACAAATTTTATTTCAAATACATACAGTTTTCCTTATTCTTTATTTTCTTATAATATCCTAAAATCCTGTGTTTTGTGTGGAAATTCATTCCTGAATGCAGTTCTGATTATAAATCACATCCATATAACACACACATGCACACAGTTTTGCAAAAAGAGAATGCATTCACTTCTATACAGATGGGAATTAAGCAATGTTTATTTCCTTTCATCTTTTAGATCTCAGTTCAAATGCTTACTTCTTTGATGACTTGTTAGACTATATCCCCCATTATTCAAAATCTCAAGGACTTTATGACTTTCTCTGTGCCATTATTGCAATGTCTGATTTTACCACTGTATTTAATTGTTACTCTCTGTCTCTTCCAAAAATGTGTGAGCTTCATGAAAGTGAAGCCCTTTTTTGTCTTTGTTGTTTTTGTGCCCCCATGTTGTAAAGGCATAATACATATTAATTAATGAATTAAATACAAAAGCATGTAAACACTCATCTTTTAGCATCTTTTTAAACAGAATAATAGATCCAGTCTGAAGAGTCAATGAAATCTCATCTTAAGAGCCTTGGTTCTGTATCGCGCACACACAGTAAATAGTTGATACATTAGAGGTTACATGCCCTTGATTTTCTACTTCTTTACTAGGTGAGTTAGAAATAAAAATAATCTCCAGCAAATTCATGAATGCATGCCTCTCCTGGTTTGACATTTCCCCCTTGAAAATGAAGAGCAATCTGCTTGGAGACGAAAAGTCACATACACTCTGTAGAGGGAGGGATTTTTCTGTGGGGATGTTTTCAAAGACCAGCAGGATAATTTAAGTTTCTCATTTTCATTTAGTGGGACCAGTTTCCCAGGCCATATTCTCCTGATGGTGCTCTCATTTAGCATTACCTAAAAGGACAGTCAGGTGGACTAAAAATACTGACAATGGAAAAGAGTTTTTAAAAAGTAGAAATTTTACTTGTTTGGAGTAAAATGATTGTTTTAATCATTCTGAAGTGAACATGAAAGATATTAGTGTTATTAGCTAGTTTGTTTTTTTCTGAATTTAGGATTTTTTTCCCTGCTCCCTTGACATAACTGTCTCAACTTGTTTGAAATAGGCAGGATATAAGTAAGGTTAAGGAGATACGACTGAGCCACCAGCCTTACATGAAGATGGGAAAACTTTCAGGGTTATGCTTTCATAGGGATAATTTAAAGGCATGTTTTTCTAGAAAACACTGTATGGAACTGTAGTCAATATTACTATTTTAGCCATTTTATCTTCATGGTCAGTACAAATCAATTGTGCCTTTTAGGATAGTGGAATAAAATCATCATCAAAAACTGTTCAATTTATGAGCCAACGTGAACACAACTGAGAGCTCTAGCTGACAAGGACTCAAGTCAGCACTCTCTTATCACTGTGTTTACTGTGAAATGTGTTAGTTATCTGCTTGTTATTGATGTTGGATATTAAGTTTGTTGCTCTTTTAAATCCCCCGTCGATGGTATATTCATCATGTTTTATGTTGGTCAGAAAATAAGTTCATTTAATTTTGGGGTTTCACTTAAAATCATTGGTTGATGATAGAATCTATTCCTTATAAGTCCAGATAGTGTCATGATTTTAAATTTATTTACAACTTCAGAAGTAAATTACATGGTTCCTCACCAGTTTTAGGATAGGTTTATTTTCTTACAGATTAGTAAATCTGCAAGAAAGCATGAGTATTATTAGTCTTTTGTCCTTTCTATAAATGAGCGTGATGATATTTTTTGAAAAACAAAATCTTTTAGTTAAAAAAAGTAGTCTCTGTTTATTTAGACCTTCAGTGTCCTGGTGGTGATTTTGTCCTCGGTGATGTGGACAATGGCTGCCTTGCTGGACACTGCATTCTGGTAGAGGTGGTGGCATCTGGACTCCAGGTTGGTCAGTCTCTGGGGAGTCCTTTATTATTAGAAGTAGGTTAGCCCTGAAAGTGGCAATCTCCCAGAGTATATCAATATGTAGGAACAAATCAGAATTACAGAAAACAAAATAGCATGATTAATACCCAAATGATGCTTGATACTCTCACAAGGAATAACAATGACAATAGAAAATACTACTATTTCCAATGTTTTCTAAAAAGAGCTGTGATATTTTATAATAAAAAAGGCAAAATATCATTGATTAAAATTTTGTTAAACTAAAATGCATTGGATACCATATTTTAAAAATTTCTTGATTATTTCAAAATAGATATAGAGCCCAGTCTTTGGCTTCTAACTCAAATTAATATAAACTGGGAATTTGTACCTCCACAGAGCGTGAACCCACAAGAAACGAGTCATACCCTAGAAGACAATATATAAATGTAAGAAATTCAGAAGTGTAGTATGATGGTGACTTCAAAATTCAAATGATAAGAGGATCATATGCTTTTTCCTTCCATGGAATATCCGATACCCACCACTCAGGACGCCCATCCCTGAAGCACCGACAGATGGCGCCAGTGGTTAGTAGAGACTGTTAATGCCTCTAGCTGAGAAAAGTGAAATTAGATTCCCAGCTACAGGTGCAGCATTAAGAGGCTGGATATTTCGGATAATAGTTTTACATAGTCAACTAAGCCAGAATGCTCGCATACTTCTGTTTGGGATGTTTTATGTGAATGTTATCCAAGTGTTTGTTGATAAGTAACTGTAGACCCATATTCATGAAAACAAGTTTGGCAAATAAAAATATAGTAGTTAGGACAAAAGTCGACCTTGGAATGAGGTGGTGTTTGGCAGAGATTCTGGTAATTGGATTAAGAAGACGCAGTGATGAGTGACCCACCGGGACCCCAAGTCAACTGTGCTTTCAGGCTATACACAGGGCAAAGCAAAGGAAGGAATGTACGTTGAGAACATAGTTTGAATTGTTTTCATTTTTGAGATTCTCAGTTTTGTGGTACATATCAAGAAAGTCTCAGAAAGAAGATACTGGTTTTTAAAAATGATTGTCTCTTAAATATAAATAAATAAATATCTCTTAATATTGTGAAATTATCCCTTAGATTCATCCATAGGACTTAAAAAAAATTGGAAAAGTAATAACATAGTTTCAGTTCATCAAAAATATGTTTCCTAGAATCTAGAAAATGAACATTTGAGAGACAAAATAATGTATTGATAAAATGAGGGTGCATAGTATATCTAGTATATGTATAAATCTATATATACAGATATGAGGCTCATCTCATTCCTGAAAAATGGCTTTGCTGATAACCATCAAGTTTCTTTTCATTGAAATAGGCTATCAAGGTTTAATTTTGAAAAATTTGTTTATTGTCCATTGTGCCACTGAATAGGAGTTATTTCTTATTTATATATCATATAGGAGTGCAGAAAGGGTGAGAGGCATAAGTAATACTTTTACCAGATTACATTCAGGGTTTGGGTGTGCATGTATGTGTGTGTGTCACCATTTAACATTATGTGTATGCTATAGTTGAATACATACGATGAATGTTGTGTTGTGAAGATTTTTCCTAAGGACACTTAGCAATATATTGTCAGCAAGGCATTCAGAGAAAAATGACTAAAGCCTTTTGCTTTATTAAGGCTAAACCAGAACTGAATAATGTAAGGTTATTTGTAGGTAATTTTCACCGATCACACATAATTTTGTAGAAACTTTAATGTAACCATCCTGGGTGCTTCCCATTGGAGCCTACAGTTTCTATTTGTTAGTATTTTTATAATTTAATAAGTCTGAACTCAGAAATGCATATAAGATCACGTGTTTATTGATAAGTAATTGTAGACCTGTATTTATGAAAAGCACATGTTTACATATTATACCTGACATAAAATGAACATCAGGAGTCAAGCACCTGGTATGGCCTCAGATGAATGGTATTTAGAAAAAAAAAAAACAACTAATGGTTTAAACAGATGGCAGCAGGGAGGGAGATGGAGGCATAGAACAGATTAAAGTACTAAATATCTGCAAAACACAAGAGAAAAAAATCCTTTAGCAGACTTACAAAGAAAGATTAGCCATCACTTTATGGTTTAATTTTTTTTATGGTTTTATTTTTTTTTAATTTTTATTAAAATATTTTAAAATTTACATATACTTGCCATTAATTGTAATCCCCATGTATTCCCCATCACCATCTCACCAGTGCACCAACACCTCAGTCCCTCGTGTTCCCATCTTCCCTCAACCCTCCCTCTCCCCTCCCCACCAGGTGTCCCCAGTCTGTCCTTGACTCCTCATTTTTGGTTTCTGTGTCTTTATTGCTGTTATTGTTATTGTTTATTACTCTTACTATATGTTCTATGTACTACAACTAGTATGGTCTATTAGTAGTTAAGTTGTATTAACATAGTTTCCCCCTCCATAAATGTAGGTAACCATACCCACTTTACCAGTCAGAGTTGCCTCCATGTGCCAAGGGGCAAAAAAAAAATCTGTCTAGTATAACAAGTTTGTGGTGGTATATCCCTCTGCCCTTTCTGGGTAATTTACGGTGTCCGTCAGCATATTGATGACTCAGGATATACTATAAAAATGACCTTGTTTAAATTTCACCTTTCATTCATCATGTACCAGAATTATTTCCATAATACTTGCTGAAGTAATTGTTCTCTATAAGACATTTGGGGAAATGGTTCATACTCCTCAGCCCAACATTATTACACAGGGACTACGATCTAAGATAGGTTTTATTCTTACTCATACTATGTGTCCTTGACCTGAAAAAAAGGCTAGAATACCAGCTGTATGGTAAATTTTTTTGAGTGATCATGTGCAAAATATTATTATTGGAGTTCTCATACATTGTGAGTGAGTGATGGATGAGTTTATAAAGTGGCAGGAGAGAAGGCAAAACATTTTTCAGGTTTAGGTCTATATTATAAGTACCTTGTGAATGTTCCATGAGGTGAGGATGAGTTGGTGTAAAAGGATCCAGCCAACCAACAATGCCCAGGAATGCGTCTCTAGGGGGAGAAATAATGAAGATGGCAAGAGTCAGTTGAGGTCAGTGAAGTGTCACATTTGACAGATATTCTGGATTTGGAATAAATATAGAAGGCAAATGAGTAAGAAGAGTTGAAGTTCTAGGCTGATGAGAGAAAGAGTGCATTGTGATGAACCCACATAAGGAAGTCAGAAACAGAATAGGAAGATAAGCATCATTATGAACATGAGCTATGGAATGCTTTGGTAATCTGTGGAGGTAATGTGCAGTCAGAATGTATTCCTGAGATTTTATAGGCTATATAGGATATTTGGGGCTAGAAATGATGAATATAGAGATGATAGATGATGTTTATGGAGTAGACAATCATGGAAGAAAATATATGAAGAATAATCATTCTGTGGCAACAACCTAAGAGAATGATTATGTGTACAGGAAAGCAAAAGGGGACAAGAAGATGAGCACCCCCCCCCAAAAAAATAAAATAGTCAAAAGTGGAGATAGGAATTAAGATAGAGTTAACATGAAAGACAAAATATATGAACTATCAAGAAGGAGGTTGATGGTCAATGGTCACCTGTTTCAGATGTGAAATTAAGTATCCTGGGACGTCAGCCACACTTGGGAATTAGGAAGCCTTGGACCTTGTCCCCTAGTCTTTCTGCAGAGTAACAATGATAGAAACTCTTCTGCAGTGGACTAAGGTGAATGGATGAGTAGCATAAAAGAAATATTTTGAGATGCTTGACAAAATAGTTATAGTAGAAAATGTTTTGGCAGAAAATATAGGAAAAGTGGTAAAATAATCATATTTGTAGTTGGAGCTTGGTCCACTGCAGACAATGAGATTAAACGTGAAAGGAAAGATAGGGGTGAACTCAGCAAACCAAGCCAGCAGCAGGCAGTGTAAATGCAGGCAAGAGGAGTCTTGGCTGCCAGAGGGAAGAAGGGGAGCCTGCCTGAGGGGGAAATTGCTGCAGAGCATTAATCATCTGGGGAAGGTAGAGGTGAGATTGGAGGAGGTGTTGGTTGGGAGGTAATTAGGATTCCAAAGTCTAGGGTGCTTCTCAGCCCCTCCAGAAACCACCCTACATCCAGGCCTTTGGTGGGCTTGAGTTGCTGCCTAAGATATTCCTCCCAGGGATACCCACCAGGCTGCTTTCCTTCTTCAAGACCTTGGAGCATCTTACCATCAACTATACACTCCCAGGTCTGGAGGTCAGTGATCTCATTCTTATCTTGATTGGCTATTCTATTACCTGGTCTATTTATTTCAAATGCTTTATATTATATACAAAAAAGAAGGCTGACTCATAGCCAGAACATATGGTTTCTGTCCTGTGATTTTTTTTTTTTTTGGTGGGGGAGGGAATTATTTGTTAATTCCCTCAGTGTCATTCATTTAAAACCTCAAAACTCTGAATAGATGTTTTCAAAGATCTCTTCCAGTTGGATTTTATTTTCTATTTTTAAAAACTATCTTTTAATTTAAGTATTTAATTAAAACTTTTATAGACAGGCTAAAGTGCTTATTTGATGAGTGACCTTACATCATTTTTAAGGGTAAATTATTTAAATATAAATCCAATTAGGGTAGAAGTAAACATTGAATATGCCCATATTTCTTAGTGATCGAGGAAGCATATTAATAAAATGGTTCTTCAATATTTAATAGCTGCCACTGTTTGTTCCAGTTAAATAAATATATCCAAACATTTTAGTATGTTAAATATAGCAAATAAAGTTATGCTGTAAGAGATAGAAGTGACCTCTTTACATGTACTTAAAGAATATGAACACTAAATATATTTGAATTTTTACTCAAATCCTACTGTATTCTGATAAATGATATTTAAGTGGTAAGAGCACTACTGTGTTATTACTGCTCCCCATTTTTGCATAGAAGAACTGGGGTGTGGGCTTCATTTACAGGGGTGAGAGGATTCACCAGAGACAGAGTGGGAAGGAGAGTAGACAAATGTACTGAAATACACTCTAGGGTTGCAGAGGGCAAGACGGGAGAGGTCTACTTCACCATATGTGGTTGGCTCCCTGCCCAGGGATCAACCTCAGGCCCTAGTGGTGATAGCCTGAGACTAAACCCCTAGGCCAGGGAGGCCTTTGCCCATTTTAATTGTTCTCTGTGTATGTGTGTGTGTGTGTATTCATAAGTTCTCACAGTGACCCTGTGAGCTCAGTACTGTTATCTTTTCTCTGAGAAACCAAGGATCAAACAAAGTTGTAGGCTTTCCAAGGTCACACTGTCATCAGTGTCAGAGGTGGTTGGGTTACTCCACCTGGATTCTCACCCCCATGTAATGCAGCCCCACAAAATGCAACCCCACAAAATGAAGATTTAGATGCCTCTCTGTGCCCAAAATACAGTTCTTTGAACTCACTGTACTCAACTTTTCCATCAAGTCACTAATACAATTCATTCATTTCCCCTTGGGCATTTGGGTGTTTTCTGATTTTTTCTCTTAAGGATAGAATATCATGATACTCTTATGCGTGTCTCTGACTTTATATTTTCCGAGCGTTTCATGCCCAATTGTTTTCCAGTGTGCTTCAGTAAACTATATCCCTATCAGCAGTGGAAGCTGTTCTGTTAATTCTCATTTTCTGCATCACTTGGGTTGCTTAACTTTATAAACTGAAGTGGGAATAACACATCAGGTGTAAAGAAGTAGCATTTAGTGCCGAGGGAAAACAAGGCTTTCAAAGCTACAGAACTTTCTGGGTTGGAAATTTATTCCTTTTGACTAACCCAAAGCCCTATGTTATGCACAGTTTTTCACCTTTCTGAACATCATTACCTATTTCTGTAAATTAAAGATTCTTAGTTAAATCTTTTAAACATAGTAGCTACATAATAAGCTATCGGTATAAATTCCTTAAAAATGTGAATGTCAGCAAGTAATCTGAATTATAATTGTACACTCAATAAGAAACATAAGTTATCATCAAAGTAATTACACCTCAAAATTAAAAAGATCATCATTAAGTAATAACAGCAAGTTTTTATCAAAATAGTCAAATTCTTTCAACTGTCACACTTTATGTTTTTTCTAGACATACACATATATTTAATAACTGGTGAGTCAGTATAGATGTAAAGCCCAGCATGACTGAATACAAATGCTAAATCTCATAAAGTGGAAATGGGGATTTTGTAGGTCAGCATATAGAACCAGATGTTGTTAAACTGCAAAATATTATGGAGACATAGATGAAAGTATAATCCTAATCCTAACGCATCCCAGACTGAAGAAAGAGGGGTGTGTATGTTGAGACTGTATGGACAGCAGAGCCTAATTCTCTGGGCTCTTTCCTAGAGTTACTGCTGAGAAATATGTGCACACCAGCATTTAACTCAACCCTGAAGCAATAAATTTTCAGAAGCAGAAAGATCAAATTAATATATAAGTATTAATTCAGAGCATGTCAATTACAATGTTTCTGAATGCTCTGATGAGATCTCAGGCTTGGCTAGATTTTTAATTTTTAGTGGTTTATCTCCTGGACTCCATATATTTGGTGATATTCTCTCATCACTTTGAAGAAAGCATCAGAATTTGCTTCTATCTTTTATAAATGTCCTAAGAAGTGTTAATAAAATCTTTAAAAAGATTAATGTAAGCTTCAACAAATGACACAGGCACACACATACATGTCTACATAATTGTGGGAAGGAAGTAACTTTATCCACAATTTCATTACTTATACAAGCTCCTTTCAACAGGATAATTGCTCTATGAATGCCATCTTGACATTCAAATAAAAACAACTTCAAATCAAAATGGATTTTGATTAAGAAATCTTGACATTGGCAAAAATTTATTAGAAAATGTCACAGAGAAGCAGATTGCAACCACACTCCACATGCATCTCATTGACAGTATTATTCAGTTCAGATGGAGAAAGAATATGCTAAAGAATTTGATATCAGACCAAAGACAGAAATGCTGTGACCCTAATTATAGGGAACTAATATAACTTATTGTGAATTGACCCTTCGAGAATAGTAAATGGTTTTCATTTTTATTTTAGTTTTTATTTACAAAATAAGCAGCTCTTTACTCTTATGCAGTGATGTAATATTTCTTATACTCTCTACAAACAGCTGTTGTTTCATTCAAATTTTCTGTATAATGTGTACCTTAAAAATCCAGGGAGGTAGAGAACTAGGAATCATAGACATAGCTGTGGCTCTTTGCACAGCTACTTTAATAGTGCATTAGTCATTTAAATATATTCGAGGGATACTGAATTGTTTAATATTGTTTTTTAAGGTGAATTAATTTATTCTGAAAATATTTGGTTTCCATAAAGACAAAACTTTCAACACAGAAGGCATAATTACTAATATACTAAAAATAGGAATTTTAATCAAACAAAAAATATTTACTTTCAGCTATTCCTTTGGTGAAGTCACTGTTCTGAATTTCCAAGATCAACACCACTGAAGTTTAGAAAGACTACCTGCCCACTGTGGTGTGGGACATTTCCTATCAGACACACACGCGTGTGTGTTTGTGTGTATGCACACATCATTAGCTTTAAAGCTCTTGTGACTTTCCTTTACAGTCTAGGTTTGGTGAATTCCAACCACAAGAGTAACAACAAAAGTGAAAATAAGATGATGTTTTCCTTTAATGTCATGTATCCTTTGACTGCCTATTTGCAACAGGAACACAACTGCAATAGGAAAAGCACACACCTTTGCCCTCAAAGGGCTCAGAGTCTGGCAGGGCAAGGAGGACTAGTGATCAGAGACAGGTGTGGTCATACTTTGGAGTGAGAAGGTTAGAACATCACCAGTGAGCACGTGGTGCAAGCGTCCTGGGACTGTTGACCCTCAAACTGGATAATGAGGTGGTATTTCATTGTGGTCTTCATTTGCAGTTCCCTGATGATGAGTGCATGATGAACACTTTTTCATGTGCCTGTTGGCCACCTGTATGTCTTTTCCAGAGAAGTGTCTGTTTTTGATTGGGTCCTTTGTTTCCTTGTTGTTGAGTCATATGAGTTCTTGCAAATCTTGGATATTAGCCCCTTGTCAGATATATGCTGAATTACACTTTTTTTTTGATAGAGCTCCGGATTATATTTTTAATCCATATATTTTTTACTATGATTTAGGCAACATTCACATCAATAATATTCTGTTTAACAGTTATAAACCAGCAGCTAAAACCAAAGAGTTTGCTTTTATAAGCAGAGAAAGGAAAGTGACTTATTGGAAGGTGAGTGCTCTGGGTAGCCCTTTGGCATTAAAACTTAGTGATTTCACAAACTGGACAGTATCACTTCACTTCTCCAGACTTCAGTTTCTTACCAGTGAAATGAGAATTCTGTTGTTCTTTCACATGCCATAAAGGGTTGTGCTCAATATCACATTAGTTGGTCTCAGGCATATCTTTATATTCTAGAATGTTCAGTTATTATTAGGAATATATTTTTCAACATCTCTTTTCATGAAATAGTTTGAAATCTTTATTTTAAATCACTATACAAAAAAAAAAGATGAAGCTTTCAAATATCATTTCCATCATGATGCAAACCAAATGTTTGTACTTCCCACTTAAACAAGGCATCGGGTTTTGCTTGGGATTCATTTATGAAGGTCATTCCCTCCTCGGGCTGGTTGGTCATTACTCAACTCCATGGCAGTGGAATGGCCTAGCGACTTTAGTCTGTGTCTTTAGAGGGAACTCAGTATATGGGGAGCTAAAGTGGAACATTGTATCCAGAACTAGCCATAAAACTCTTTGTCATCAGCACTTATATTGTTATCATAAATCAACATAACAAATACTAGGAGTCAAACCAAATTACTGTCATATAAATCAGTTCTAAATTTCTCCTCATGTTTGAAGGAGGTCATTGTGTAGGTTAAAAGAATCTCAATGTGATTTTGTTAGGAGGAAACTATAATGATGAAAGGTTAATAGAGTCTGGCCAAATTAAGGAGGTTTATTATTGTCAGGTTACCAGGTCAAGTTCCCAACTTGGGGGTGGGCTGAGAAGGCTCTTAAGTTGATGCCTCTTTTGGTCATTAGCTTCAAACCCATGGACGCTGGGACCCTCCAGGCTTTGTCTGGACTCATCTCTGCAGGCATGGAGCTCTGTCAGACCTGTAGACAATGAAGCCCTTCCTGTTCTTTCACTGGTCAATATTGGGCACTATTCTCTACTGGACACATAAGTAAGTTTTGAAACTTTCTCTATTTCTGGTATTATAAAATAGACTATTCTCCCTAAAGAAATGTTCAAGAAATGTCAGTCTTCTATTGGGATGTCAGGGAGTGATTAATAATTCTTCCTCTGTTAAGACAGGCTGTCCTAGTGATAGGGTCATTGGAGCTCCACTAATTTGGAAAGAAACTGATACTCAAAGATCACACATTTTCTGTAACCAGAAAATTACTGTAGACTTAGGTATACAATCCATAATTCATCACAAAGTAATAATCCTGATGTTTTGTGAAAAATTGAATAGGACTGGTTTACTTGGGGAGACAAACAGTAAACATAAATAAAAACAGCCACAAATGATAATAAATAATAATACTCATAATTTCAGGTAATGGTCAGTGGCTTGAAGAAAATACATGAGGCATTGAAGTTGAGGGTGAGTTGGGAAGAAATAGGCGATAAGAGCTGAGGCAAAGTTTTCTGAATTAGCAACTTCTGTTGTAAGGCTGGCAGTGAAAGCAAGAGGCAGCCTGGTGAAGATCTGGGAAAAGAAGAGCACAAGATGAAAGAATTGTTTCATGGGTCTAAGGAAGAAAAATATCATTTTTAGAATTTATTGAAGAAGTAAAGGTGGAAGCTGAGAAGTCAGCAGGGATAAAGTCCCAGAGCATCAAGTACTTTGGATGACATTTTTTAGAACACAAAGGAAATCATCTCATACTATCCTGGGTTCTTCTAAGCGACTGATTAAAGAAAAGTCATAAAAGAAACTTAAAAATAACATAGACCTCCTGTCTATATGGGAGAAACCCTACTTGACTAACTCACCAGATAGCTTCAGACACCATCTTAAATAGCTTATCTAAGAGTCTGGGAGAGGTAAGGGGGCAGCCAGTTAGGGAATTTACCAAAGAAGGTCCTGCAATCAAATGCACACAGCTCTACATTCTACCTTCTCCATTGAAAAAAAGATAGGGAGAACAGATCTTCCTGGTTCTATAATGAACCCACCCTACAAAGAGAAATTTACATGTTAATGTCTTTTTCAAAAACAGCCTTCAGATCTCCTCCCATGAAATCTACGTTTTGCCAAAAGGCATGGTCGAGGTGGCAGATTTTTGTTCTTAGAAAACATCATTATGATAATGATGACCATCAGTGATGATGGTGATGATGACAATGATGATTTCATGCGAAGCCATTTGAACATTCTCAGCCAAGAGGTGAAACTATGTAATTGAAACAATTAAGAATTATCTGGTTGATCTCTTGGAAATAAAGACTGAAGACAATGGTAGTGTTGAACAGAGGAAAACATAGATACCAAGTAAGATACTGTGTAAAAATGGAAACTAGTGATGATGGTGATGTGGCAGTAATAGGAGTTAGTTTATCAACTTGCAGTATCACAGGTCCAACAGAAGATCAAAGATACCTTTTACTTTTGGGGGAATGAGGTAAGGACATGTATAAGAAATAGATACAGGTTCAGAATGTCTTCTAGATTTTTGTTCCAAATACTGGATTGATGGTGGTCCAAAAGAAAACCTAGAGAGTATGAATATAGAGAAGTCTAGTAAGTAAATACACAGTGAAATGGGAAGTAGGTAGTTGACTGGATGGGTGTAGAGCTCAGGAGGGAAGGAAAATTAGAGATGAATGCCTTGGGAATTATCAACATATAAATGATATTTAGTGCCTTGAGCCTGGATGAGATAACCCTATATTAATTTCTTTCTTCCACTAGTTTCTATGAATAGAGCTTTCCAAAATTTAGTGTGTCTCTTCATAAATTCTTTTTCTCTGCACAGGTTTACATTACATTTAGCATAATGCATTTACTTGGCAGCTTCTATTTCTAGGTTTGTTGCAAATCATTGATAAAATTCACAACTATCATATTTTATAAGAGAAATTTTTTCCTAGGTTATTTTTTTTGCATTTGTTAATGAAATCCAGAATTTCTCATAATGTATTGTGTCAACCTTAAGCACATTCCTTGCATGGGGCCTAATTATGTATCAATTTCTGCTTCCAGCAGAAGGCATGGGAGGGGGTTTGATGCCTGCCGAGTTCAAAGACGTTCAGCCCAAGTTTTGAGTTTCTTCCATGTGGAATATTGACAGTTTGATAATTTTTGCAGGTCTGAGTTAAATAAAACAATATTTTAATAAATAGGGGGTTTATCTTGAAGAACTGGGCTCATAATTAAAATTGTTGAGCATCTTTCTTTCCATAATATCTCATGGAGCAATTTTCAATGATCATAATTTGTATCAATTGAATTGTAATCTATCTTAATATCATCTAGTCCAAGGAACTTTAACATATAAGTGAATTTATGTTTGGTAATTAATGTGTTTGCTATTTCTTAAAAAGCTGAATGATTAACATTCACTGTATGATGACTTACAATTATTTTAGTACATCATATTTTCCTGTTTTATCTACTTGAAAATGGGTGACAATGTTTGCCAGATATAGAGGCTGCATTGGTTGACCTATGCTGGCTTAAACCCTCTTTATCGGTGTATATCCCTGGGGGGAGCACGCATGTATCCTCTTTTATATTAGGCACATTTATGAAGCCAATTAAACCTGCAGACCTGAGCTTCAAATACATATTCCCAATTGCCTTCTTGTCACCTCTAATGGATAAAGGATAGACAAGTGAAGCTTAAAATAGTCAAATCAGCATTTTTGTTTACTCTCACCTTCTGCAAATGGTCTTTCATCATTCTTGTCCATCTCGATAAATAATCTCTCCATTCCCTAAACTCTGTCGGGGGGTCTAATTATCCGGTCATATCTCCTTTATTCCCCTCTTATGTCTGTCCCGTGCTGTATTTATTTTGCACTGCTGTTCAGACAAATTACCACAGTGTAGTGGCTCCAAATTTCACAAAGGTATTGATCTCACTGCCCAGAGGTCTGTTGTGGGTCTCACTGCACAGTCAGGGATCAGCAGGCTGCCTTCCTCTCTGGGTGCTCTGGGGAAGACTGCGCCCAGGTGTGTTCAGGTTGTTGGCCATGTCAGTTCCATGCAGACCCACAGTTGGGGTTTCCATTCTGTGATGTCCAGGGCCCTGCCTGGCTCTGAACACCAGCGTCCACCTGCCTTCCATGGTTGTGGTGCCCTTTCTTCACTGCAAAGCCAGCAGCAGTGGCTTTGACACTCTCTGACCTCCTTTTCTGCCCTATTTCTTTCCTTTTCTGTCTTATTTCTCTGGCACTATCTGGAGAAATTCTAAGCTTTCAAGCAAGCTTGTGATAAATTGAGCCAATCTGGTTTATCTTGCTTTTACATCCCTCCACATGGAACCTTCATTCCAGCTTCAAAATCCCTTCACAGTAGAACTTCAATGAATGTTTGATTGAATAATCAGGGGAGGGGTTTTGGGCAGGGACATATCTTTATAGCTATTCATATCACAAAAACCATTTTAGGACACTTTTGCTTTTCTCCCTCCTCCATCTTCATTCCCAGCCACCATGACTGTTTCTAGATGGTCAGTTTCCTCATAGGCCATTTGATGTGATTCTATGAATCATAACAGGGTTATTTCTTCATCACTTGTGTTGCTCCAGGTAATTTCACATTAAATTTAGCATGCTATGTTTAGTTTATCCTCTAAAACAGCAGTGTCTGTCACTTAGATGCCTCCAGTGGCTTTCTTAGACTAAAACATAGCCCTAAAATGGTCTACATGGGTCTGTTCACACCAACTGTTCTCTCTTATTTCACCAGACAGTTTGATTTTCTTCCCAGCACTTACCTCTACAAGAAGCCACCTTTTTCCTCACTGTGCATGTTGTTGGTCTGGTAATCTCATTAGAACGTAAGACTTTGCTTTTGTTTGGCATTAAATATTTAACTTCTTTTGCCTTCTGATTTATTTCACTGAGCATAATCCCTTCCAGTTCCATCCATGTTCCTATAAATACATCTAGTTTTTCTTTTTTTGATTGCTGAATAGTATTCCTTCGTGTATATGTACCACAGATGGTTCCTCCCCTAGAAGGAATATAAGGGAACCAAATAAAGATCAAGAAAAGGAATAAGAACAATAATAATAATAATAACAATAAAGACACAACAAAAAAACAAAAATGAAAAGACAAGGACAAATTGGGGACACTTGGTGGGGAGGGGGGTAGGAGAGGGTTGAGGGCAGATGGTAGCACAGCGGACTGAGGTTATGGTGCACTGATGATATGGTGATGGGGAGAATACATGGGGATTAAAATTGATGTCAAAAATATATAATTAAAGGAAAAAAATAAAGATCAGTAAAATTGAAAAAAAATTTAACTTCTAGAATACATCAACAAAGTGATCATTATTTATTTCCTTGTAAAAGTTATTTGTGTTGTTATGTACACACTTATTTATTGTGTCAGTCTGCTGTAAGGCTGTCAAGCTGCCTGGACCCTTTTCCCAGTGTGGTGAAGGGAGCTCAGCCTGAGGAGCCCCTGCTGACTGGGAGGAGTGTGAGGATGTAGTGGGCCAACCCTGACCCCCAATGCTTGTACTTCAATTCTGTTGTATTGCTATATCCTCTTGTTGAACGGGGCTGTGCAGCTGTTACTCCCAATTTGTGGATAAACTTCAATTAGCACAACTTGAGGAACTTCCCCAGGAATGGTGAGCCTGTGACTAGGACTCGGGGCAGTTGGTCCTATTCCAGATTCCTTTCTGAGTCAGCATTGCAATTTAGCCCAACTTAATTGAAGCACAGGTAAATATATTATTCATTATTTCCCCCCAAAGTGAATATATATCATCTTCATCTTACTGTCTAATGCTGTCTCTTTAGCATTTTTATTACTGTCCAATGTTCAATTATATGGAAGATGCCTGAAAACAACTGGTAATATAAGTCAGAACGAAAGTTTTCCAGTGCAAGAGAGTAGAACAGTTAGGAAAGGAGATGATTTGCTGCAGGATTTTGTTGCACCTAAGGCTCGTTTTTTGTTTGTTTGTTTGTTTGTTTTTCATGTGTACAGGGACCCAAAAGGAGGCAGGTATTCACTCCTTTACTACTTGGGATCCAAGCCTGACTGTGGTGCCTCTGTTTCCCATTTATACATTTCCCATTCCTAGAGCAGCAAACAAAAAGGACTCCAAACTCTAAAACCAAAACTTCAGACAAAGCATTCTGAATTCTTCCGCTGATGCACATGGCAATGGAAATCATCCATTAATCCCCTTTCAATATGCTGTCACCAATGCCACTGTTTTCATGAGATGCTTTCTTAGACCTTGGGATGTAGGTATTTAATTGGAATCCACATGATATGAAAACATATGGCACCTCTGTGGAAGGTGAGCCCCAGAGAAGCCATCTAGAGTGGAGAGGAGGCCCCTAGTTTGTAAAGTCAGAGCATATAGAAATGGGGCAGGGGAAAATAGAGTGCTTAAAGAAGAGGGAAGGAAGCCCAGTGTTTGGGCTCACACGCTGTATGGAAGACTCAAAGTAGAGGGCCAGAACATACGAACTACCAGCTTGGTGCTAACACAGGTCACTCCCATTCCTGCATCTCTCGTTTTTGAATGAGGAAATCACACTGTATTTGCAGCAGTGAAAGTTATTCTTCTTTTAGGAACAGACTTTCCATAATATCTAGATTATGGTTACCATTCAACTCAGAATAACAAGTAGAGTGCTTGTCAATTCCCTGGTCTGCTAGCAGGGAAGACACAGGCAATCCCTGCCCCAGCAGGGATAAGTCACTGTCACTGCAGGAATAAGTACACCAGTTTGTTTTAAAGAGTTGAAATTGAGTTCATAGAAGCAGAAGCAGATGTCAAATATTGAGTGTTTCCAAAATAAAGCAGATTGTATGCTATGGGAGGGCAGGGCTTTATCTTGTACTGCCCTTCTGAATAGAGTTTGGAACAAACCTGGTATTTAGTAACTATTTCATGAATAGATGATAATCAAAACAAGAGACTTCTCAGTCTAGTCAGTTGCTGGACTATCAGAATTTTTCTCTATAATATCATTTGTCATAAATTCAACCTCTGTGCTTCTACACTGCATTTTTTTAGGGACATAATCTTTGTGGGATTTACATTAAAATAATACAGTGATAAAGCTAAAGCAGCACTCCTGTCATTGACCATTTGCTGTGGATTCCTTTGGGGCATCCAGTCTACTATTCTCTCAGTGCAGGGAGGTGATGGGTAATCTGGTAACTTCAGGACATGTGAAGCTTTCCAGGAGTCCTAGTGCAGCACACACCATCCTGACAGCAACACCAATAAGGGAGAGCACAGCTGAAAACCATCAGCTACTGCAGTGATGACATTTTAAATTATAATGTGGATAAATTAATTATGTTTGTTTCATGGTGTGGCTCATGTTAAATGCATAGACTTAGAATCTGTCTTGGAAACTCGAGCTGACAATTTCATATTGCAAAAGTAGCCAGTTACCTTTTTAATTACCACACCCAGATGCAAGCTTGTTCATAGATTCACAGTTATATGCTAAGGCTAAGTATATATTACATTTTGGAGGTAAAGGCCTAAGAAACCAGCAGTCTGTTTGGTTGTTATTAAAATGCCCATAGTAAAGTAGCCTCTTCAAAATGTCTCTTTACTCTGTGTGAGGACATGGGAATAACCCAAATAGCGTCTTTACTTTGAAATTGAGAATGATCAATTTATGTCATACTCATCAAAATATCTTAATAATATATCATCTCAAAGTGTTGTCTAGTATTGAATTTTTCCCCATTGATTTTAAATGGCTACCACAAGCACAGGTGCATCCTAGGACAAGGCTTGCTCTGTCTCCCGCTGTATGGTAATATGATTAGCTTGAAAATGAAAAGCAGCATTCTAGATTGGTAATTAATTTTTGTGACTATTTCCAGAAGTGAAACTGCCACTTGCTTTCTGTCTTTTTCAAGCCTGACTGTAGGTTATCCACTAGTGCCCCCATTGGCTCAGCGTGTCACTCTTCCATCTGCACAGACTCTGGAATTGATGCTCTGGGCTCCATGGTCAAAGGGCAGTGCCCCATCTTGCTGGGACTGTCAAGAAAGTGTTTGAATAGCACTGTCCGAAGCCTTCATATTTATTATGCTCACTGACACATGTCCATGGGGAATTGGCCTGAAAGAAATATTCACTTGCATTGCTTTGGATTCCCAGAGCCTACAGATGACAAAGTCCATGAAGTTGTTCTTGCTACCAACAATGAAAAAAAAAAAGCTCTAATATAGCATAATTTCCTAATTATGATAACATGAATTTGAAGTGGTAATGCTAGGATCTTGTGAACCATTAGCAATATAAGGAATTAAATTAATATGAGATATTTTACAATACTAAAATAGATGTAAAAATTCTACTGTTAATTTCCTTAAGAAGCTAAATCTCATTTCTTGATTTCCTTTATCTTTAAGAAGGCTTGATTGTTACACCCTTGGAGGAATACTCTGACTGCCTGAGCCTTGGGAACAAACATTGGTAGGGAGAGGACCACTTTTTCCCATGTGGCAAAAACTCCCAAAGAATTGGGGGCAGGAGGATTGAGGGTTCCCGTGAATGTTTTGAAACATACCATGATAGCAGTGTTTTCTTAGCCACCAGTACCTCAGATACCTTCACAGTTTAGTTCCTATGGCATTTTTATAACCAATACTCTCGTTGCCTTCTACTTCTGTGCTACTACTGCTGAGCTAATTGCTGACTTGACTTTCCAGATCAAACCTTTCATTACCAACATCGTTGTCTGGATATGTTCTGCCCAAATGCTTTTCATACACTGGTACAAAACACATACACACACACACAGTGTGCCCATATATTAGTGTATTAGTGTATATATGTAATGTCACCTTGTAAATAGTTATACCTGTGGTGGTCAGATGAGGGAACCGGGTCACATGTGGGAGATGAAGAAATGGAAGCTCCATCAAGTATTTCAATCATGAATCATTTAGCCTGAGATTTGTATTTAGAGTTGTGCTTTAGTATTAGATAACAAACATTCATGGTACCCAAATTTGGGATCTTCTGACAGCAAGTACATTGATATATTTTTGAGCTAATTTGAGGAACTACTTTTGGAATTCCTTAGTTTCATTAAGTCTCCATTTGATAAGTATAGAATACCATCAGGATAGCAAAAGATTCTGGTACCTTGAAATCTCCTAGAAGGCATTACACTTGGTGAAATAAGTCAAGTGGAGAAAGACAACCCCCTTAGAATGTCATTCACATGTGATACATCAAGAAACCAAACATACAGATGAACCACACAAAACAAAAATAAACTTTTAAACCATATGGCTAATGAGTGATTTCCAGAAGGGAAGGGGGGTATGGGAAAAAAGGAGCTTACGGTCAGGGTTAGGATAGAAGTGGATTATTTAGGTGTATATGTGTGTTGACTTACAACAGTGCTTACCTGAAATTTTATATAATGGTTTAATGCAACCACTTTAGTAAAAACTCTAATAAACATGTAATTAGTTTCTTACAAAATTAGATAGTCATGTCTACATGCCTTATATCATCATCAGAATAATAAGCCTTGTGGCCTATGGACTCCAGTGGAATGTGTAAATTGTATTTAATTCATCCTTTTTACACTGCTCTGATTTATCACTGAATTGCACTCCCAAACATCAATCTCACCTTTGAGCCACATCAACCTCATAGGAAAGTAGACTTTCCAAACTTTTAGATTTGGGGAACTAGCAAAAATAAAACTAAACAAAAAAGTACTAAAATATTTAACCAGCCATAGATCACAGTTGGGGAAAATTATATACTATGTTTATTGAAAAACTGTTGGCAAGTTCAAAATTTCACAAACTAATGGGGTTAATAAAACTACAAAATGTCATCAAATAGATCTACCTAAATATGTTGATAACAACAAAAATTTCTGGAAGGTCCAAGATCCCCAAAGGATCTGGTAGATATAAAATATCTACTGGAGATAAAATTTGCTTTAGCAAATAGCTGGCTTTTCTCCTTTTAAACTATCTTTTTTTATTTTTTAGGTTTTATTTTTTTTTATTAAAGCTGTGGATCATAACTGCTAAAACACACTTCCCATACGTCTTTTTTGTTTTACTGTATGTAATTTATTTACTTTTGATGTAATAAGCCTGTTTTTAGTGAATAGTAACTTTAATTTTTTTAACATTTCTAATTATTATTTTTAGTGTATATTTATTATATCATCCTTCATATTTGTACAATATATGATTTCCCTGGTGAATTGGTGGGAATTTCACAGTGAATAGTAACTTTAATGTTACTAAAGTATTATATTTGAACTTATTGCTAAAATGTTTGGGTTAAGTTCCATATGTATTACAAATTTTTAGCATGAAGACCAGCTTGTGGTCTTCAATTCTTCTATCTAAAGAGGGTAAGTAATTGACACTTCCTCTCTCCTCAACTTGTAAACCTTCCCTTAGGTAACTTAGTGACAAAGAAAGTGATCTATTCCCTTTTATTTAAGTAAATGCAGCAAAATAATTCAAATGTAAGCAAAGGATGTAAAATTATCTCTATAAAATATTGACCTTAGGGCCTCCTTTGTGGTATAGTGGTTAGTGTCAGCACTGTCACCCCCACAGCTGGAGTTCAATCTCCAGCCAGAAAAGTGACCCACATGGCACAGCAGAACTCTCCTGCCTCACCTGCCTCTCCCTTCAGCACTGTGTTTCAGTCAATCTGCCTGTTCTGCTCCCCACTCTGTCTCTGGTGAATCCTCTCACCCCTCCTACCTCTGGCCAACACCTCAGTTCTTATATACATAAAGAAATAAGTAAATCTTTTTAAAAAATGCATAATCCAGGTCAGATGGGGGATGTACCCTAATGCTGACTCCCCAAGATCTGTCTGATTCTTAGTGGCTACATGGTTCTCATGAGAGCATCATGCCTTGGATGGGGTGGGGGTGGATAATAGGATATTTTATAAAATTTTTTAGTTTTTTTTTAAATTATGGTAATGATGATGTACATTGTTCTTTGTGTTTGGGGAGTAGAGGATCACTTCATGTGTTATCCTCCAGCAGAGCACCTACAGTCCTCCCCCATAGTCCACAGTGTTCCCTCCCCCTTTTGCCCTCTGCCTGTCCCCCTTTGCATCCTCAGTACTACTGTCCGGAATGGCCCACAGGAATGTGATGTTGTGGCTTTCAACCCTGACTCCAAAAGACAAATGTTCAACCTCTTATCTGATCATAGACATCTCCAGTGGTTAGAAACACAGATTCTGAAGGTCAACTGCCTATGTTCAAATACAGTTTCCTCCACTTAAAATCTGTGAATCTGGGCCTCCCTGGTGGCACAGTGGGTTGAGCGCCGCAGCACAGCAGCATGAGTTCAATTCCTGGCAAGGGAGGGGACCCACATGGCCCAGCAGACCTCTCCTGCCTCGCCCACTGCTCCCTTCAGCAGTGTGTTTCAGTAGATCTGCCTGTTCTGCTCCCCATTCTGTCTCTGGTGAATCCTCTCACACCCTGCACCTCCGGCCTATACCCCAGCTCTTGTATGCACAAATAAATAAGTCTTTAAAAAAATCTGTGTGATCTGGAGCAAATTTTCTAATGTCTCTTAATCTCTTTCTTCACAAAATCACATAAGTGAAATACAAAAGGAGGTAATAACTTGCTCCATCTGCCATGCATGCACACACCAGGGTGAGAGTCACTCAATGCCCAAGCTGCTTTCTTCCTACCAAAAATACTGCTAAATTCTTATCACAAGGATGTCGGCAAAGGCAATTGCAGGGGTACAGGAAGTGAGTTTTCCTCGTTACCCAGTGGTGTATAACACCTCTTTTACCTTCATCATCATCATCATTATTATTTTTTCCAGCCCAGAATTGCGAATTCAAAAAAGACTACTATTGGCAGAAGCCAAATTGGGAACTTAGAGAAAGAAATAGAACAAAGCATAAATCTACATGAGCTAAGTGAACCTTCATTTTTCATCCATCAGTGATGTGGGAAGTTTTGAAAATTCCAGGGAATAATTTCGTTCCAGATAGACAACAGTTATAAGGAGAGCGGCCTCAGTACTTAGATGCTTTAGAGCTGAGTACAGGGTCTCTTGGCATAGAAACATAAAACTTGTTTCAGATACGCAATGTCAATTTTTAGGGGGGTTAATTAAGCAAAACCTTCATTTTATAAATGGCATGTAACCCAAAAGTATGTCTGTAAGTCAGTCATTTGGCATTTTTAAAAACATTTTCTAAAGGAGGACTATCATATGGTGGTGATACCTAAATCAGCTCACAAAAGCCTACTTATGATACAGTTAGATTATAATAATATTGTAAAATTTCAACCCAACTTCCAGTTTATCATAATATTTCTTTTGTAATGAAAACAACGGTATTATATGTTCTATAGAACATAGCCAGATAATGAATTATAACTCAATACTTTATGAAATAAAATGTACAGTCACATTTATTGGAATTGTAAAGCCTTTGGCAATTAATAAAATGCTTTCCTCAATAAGAAAAATACAACTAAAAAACAGTGTCAATTTGAGAACCAACTGAAACTGGTTAAGAATGTCAGTTAAGATGGATGCAGAGTCAAGGGGCCTCCATTTTTGGAGACCCCAATACTTAGGCCATATTCAAACATAAAAAGGGATGCATTCAAAACATCTTGTGGAGAAGCCTTCAACATTCTCAAAAGAATTTAATATTTCAACAAGTGATATATTGTGATTTACATCCTTTTATCATACACTCTACGATGGCTGGTAGCCAAGTCCTTTTATTAAAGATCAGTTTGGAATTTTTAGAGTAACTCTTCATCTTGCTTCACTCACCTCTAACCTTACCCTGGGAGGAAACAAAAATTGTTCTCAGCCAGTCAGGAAGAAATGTAACATTTTATGACTTATGAACTGTGACTCACTAAATATGTAAATACTACTATCAGTTTAAAAAATGCTGTCAAGCAAGCAAAAGGGACAGAGAAATTGGCTTATAGGAAGGTCCTTTGTACTGAGTCTGTCTGTCCATCTGTAGCCCCTCATCTAGATCTTAACTTCCACTGCTCTCTGTATCTAAGTTAAATCTTAAAAGACAGAGAACAGACTGTGCCAGGCTAAATGGAGGAAATTGTGATAACATCCAAGGAGAATGGATCCAGCTACTCAGAAACTAATTACACCAAAATATTTATATAGATATGATTTCACGCATTGAATGGAGGTATTCAAGAATTTACTTCTGTTTAATGTACTTCTCTGATTTCTTTGAAACTTAATGTTTTACTTTGCAAAGGAATAAGTTCAAATTATTTTCGTTGGCGAGTATCTTAGCAAAAGAGGTTGTGGGGAGAACTTGAAATGCTTCGTCATGTGTGTGATCTTATTGGTATTCCCGGAGAGCCTCAGCCCATTGCAGTCACGTCATGCCAGAACTGGCCAAAAGAACAGAGTCTGCTCTGTTTTGACAATGTCTTCATGCTACCACTTTACATAAATGGCAAAGGATGTCAAATAAAGACATGGCTAATGATGCCAAAATTGAAATAAGTGCTGCTCTTAACACTGGCTGATAGACACACACTTTTCTGTGTGTCCAGATATTTGAGCTATTTGTTAGAAGATAGTGCCTTACGTATTGTGCTTGAGAGATGGAAAGGTGAACTATGATACACACAGCATGCCAAGTTTTCTGCCAGGAAGAAACTCCCCTTTGTAATTTAAAATGTTGCAGTCTGTGTGTGTGTGAGAGAGAGAGAGAGAGAGAGACAGAGACAGAGACAGAGAGACAGAGACAGGGAGACAGAGAAGGGACTACTTTAAAAATAATAATCCTGAATTTAAAATGTGAAGTTGCTTAATGAGAACTACACTTGTTTTTAGTATCATTTGAAAAGAACCTGTATTCCTGTATTTGTCATCAAACTGGAGCATTCTGGCATTTTAGATGTATTCAGGACAAATGTGCTTCTACAGCTTATTAATCAGTGCATTGAAACACTATGTTGTGAATCCATTCTTTTGCAGACATTGCAATAGGGAATTCAGTAACTGGAGACTCCTGTCTTCAAGCTATGTCTGTGCCCCAAATATACGCTGATAGGAATTTCGTGGTCTACGTCATTTACATCATCAGAAATGCCAAAGGGGTTGCTCAGCTATCACCAGAATGGTTATCTACACATTCTGCTTGAGAAACCAAGGGTGTTTTGAATGCAGTGAAATTAATTTCATGCTAGGGTCCAACACTTCCCAGGAAATCATTTGATCTTTCAATCTGTCATTGCATAAGCTTTAGTTTAAGGAACAGAGTGAAAGAAAGTGTGTGTCCTGCCCACTTTTAGAAAAAGGACAGGTTTGTGCTGTGATAGTCCAAATAATAACCAAAATACATTTTATTAATGGGATTATGTGTTGCCTGTACTCCTACTTCAGGGTTCAAGTTTACACAGGTTCATGAACATAAGCCACTGTGTCATGTTTTCCAGCCTCTAAGAAGCTAGTGTCCTATTTCTGAGTGTCCGACCCCAGGTCGTGGGAGCTGAGCTGCAGAAAGCAGCATGGGGTTTTGGTTTTATACCAGGGGCTGTCAGGATGGGATCCAGGCAGAAGTCCAGCAGGGTTTGTTTGACTTCCTTCCTCTTCCTTTTCTCCTCTTCTTTCTCCACCATGTCAGTCCTGCCATCCATTCTGGTCATGGACAGAAGAGATAACTGCAGCCTACAAATGCAAAGCTGAGCTCGCCCTGAAAATATGACTCCTTGCAACTATTTAATTGCAAAAGAATCTTTGTGCTGGAGCTTCCTCATGATCTTAGAAGGCAGCCTCCATAATTTGACTGCCAATCATTTGTAATTTTATACCTTAGAGTCTGGAGTGATAATAAATAGAATTACAGAGTTTTATGCTGGAATGCTGATTCTTAGAAAATGAAAAACCGAAATTTCAGGAAAGGATGAGGTCTATAAGCAGTTGCTTCTATTAAAAAAGGAAATATTTCACATTAAACTGATTTAGAAATAACGATAAACATTTCACTTATTTACACTGCTCCAGCTTTCCTATATCAGTGCCACTGATTCTTCTCCCTCACTGTCAGTGTTAGTAGATAAAAATGGCTGTGACATTAAAATGCAGTTTTCTTTGACTTTTGTTCCAAAAGTAGAATTATGTGTCCAAAACAGCCACAAGTTAGAGAATCATTTTTAAATTGAGACCACATCAAATAGCAATTTCATCATTTAATTCTGCTTTTATTTCATAAGACTTAGAAACCTTTATTTCTCTTTAAAAGTAAGATTGTCAAGGATATTGCCAGAAACCTCTGAGATTAACATATATTTTTTTAAATGATGACCATTTGAGAAATTAATAATGTTCTGTTTTGTATATGCATTCCTGTTACAACTTCCAAAAGCCTAGGATTGAAAATAATCTAGGACTTTTGTTTTTTAAGTATAATATACACACAGAAAAAGTACATTCATCATTAAAATAATGAAAAGTTCAAGATTTTGTGTGTAAGACTTAGCCATCATATAACTGGTTATCAATGAGCTATTTTCTCTGAAGAATGTTATTTCATTGTGCAGTATAGCCATGCTTGTTAATGGATCTGTTAGTAGCATCAGATGGGGCTGATGTGAGTAATACTGATATGTCCAACATCATAGAAGTACACATGCACTGTGCACACATGCAGCATATGCACATAGATGTACACACTGTTGAGCATGGACAAAGAATGCTATTGCTATACATGAGCATGCATAGAAAGAGCTCTAGAAGATATTGATAAACATCAAATTTCTCTTACCATTGTGCTTTCCAACTCACAACAGTCTATAAAGTCTGATAACACACAGTACTCACCAATATTTGTTATGTCCTCTCTTCTCCTTTTTGTTTTAACCATTCTGATGAATGATGAGTGTATATTGGCATCCCATGGAGGACTAACTCACATATGTCTTGTGAGGGTTGAAGTTGATTATCTTTTCATTTGTTTATTGGTCTGTGACTAACCTCTCTTGTGAAGTGTTTGTTGACGTATGTTGACCTTTTTTATACTAAATTGTGTATCATTTTTGTTTAAGGGTATATATCAGAGTTCAGTTAATATATAGATATGATGTATATGTATTCATAGAGATATACACATTAACATGGAATGTAACTATTTTCTTCCACTCGTCCCACTTTGTTGGTTCATAGTATCCCAGTAGCCACAATTTAATGTGGCCCAACTTACACATTTTTAAATTCCTTTTATGATTAACACATCTGGTGTCCTGGTTAAGCAGTCTGTGGCTGCTCTCAAGTCATGCATATATTCTATAGTTTAATCTCAGCTTTTGTTTACTTTTTCACATGTATACCTACCTCCCACGTGGAACTGGGAGATCAGATAAGAGACAAGGTGTACCTTTCACCAGACAGATACCAGGTGAAGCTCTGCTGTCCCACTGCATGGGGGTTTAAGCTTCACATGATGAGCTGGGGTGTGAATTGAATTGGTGTCTGGTCTCTCCCCCACTGCCTATTTCCTTTGTCTCTCCCCACATAAGCGGCACATACCCTTGGTTATTAAAGCTTTGTAATGTGCCCTCTTGTCTGGCAGGTTGAGTCTCTGCATTTATTTCTTCCCTTCATGATACTTGTTCTTGAACCTCTGCATTTTTCATGTAAATTTTAGAATCTACCATATATTACAAAGTCTCATTACTCCCCTAAATAACTAATACACTAAGATTTGGATTGGAGTTGTGTTAAATCTATCAATTAATCCAAGGAGATAAAACTTTTACAATATTAAATGTCAATCCTGAAGTCTGCAATCTCCTGCTAATCACTCAGGCCTGCTTTAATTTCAGTAGTGCTGTGAGCCCTTTAGTGTGGAGGTCTTACACAGCTTTCATAGATTTATTCCTTGGTATTGGAGGATGTTGCTCCTTAGATATCATACAGTGTGCAGATTTCATTTAAAAAAAAATCAAGGAAGAGGAGCGGAAAGAGATGGAAGAAAGAAGAAAGGGAAAACAGCGGGTGGGGGGTTGGGGGACGAGGAGACTAGGGGTTTGGGGAGGAAGGGTGACCTAGACTCCATCCTCTTCTGGGACTCTGAGCTCTGAAGACCTGAGGGGACACGGGAGAGGCTGGAGGTTCTGGGAATGACAAGAGACAGTGCTGTGGAGGCTGGTTCTCCTAACCCCATTTTAGCCTTCTCTCTTCTTATACTCAACACTCTTCTCTGGACTGGTCATGGGAGAGAGTGGACTAAAAGTCACTCTGTACTTTATGAAAATCTATACTGTTGGAGTTTTTAATAATAAACTTGTATTTTTAAAAATTCAAAATCAAAATTTTAGGTCACCTGGTTTCCTTCTCATTTGAGCTAATACTAAATAGAACCCCTTTCCCAGGAAGAAAATGTTCATATTTCTTTCCAGCATCATCAGATATGATCCCAGCAGTGAAAGTGGGGTATTGTTGTAGAATTAAAGAAAGTATTTCTTCAGTAAGATGGAACACTCAGCATAGCCTAATAACATTGGAATGTTGCTTCTAATTCAAGAATTTGTCCCAGGTCATCGAACTGTAAAATGTGAACCTAGAGTACATTTGGTAGTCAGTGCAATGAAAAGTCTAAGTTTTTTGCTGAGCTGATGTTTTTGGCAATCATGGTAACATATAGAGAATCAGTGAAAGACCCAAAGGTGTTGTTTGAGGCACTATCATCCTTGGGGGTGGATAGGGGTGGTTATCAGTGCAGAAAATTTAGTTTAAAAGTCAACATCTAGACGAGTTCTCTTTTTTATAGCCCTTTGGAGAGGTTAGATTTTGTCCCATTTTATACATCTTTTGAATTACCATCTATTTTCCAAAAAGGGAGATTATTTGAATAAACTCATGTTTGTCAAACTGTTTGTACTTGAAATAAAAAGTAGACTGGCTTTGAATATGAACTCTAAGCAATCTTGGGTCTTTTGCTTGCCTTGAAATTCACCAAGGAAACAGTCTAGATTCAGCTTGAAGATAATGTTGTGGTTCTTTGGGATTTTTTTTTTTTTTTTTTTTTTTTTTTTTTTTATTGGNTTTTTTTGTTTTTTTTTTTTTTTTTTTTTTTTTTTTTTTTTTAATGCTGAGATACGTTAGTTCAGGATCCAGATACAAATTTAGGGCAAAGCCATGGAAGACAGAAAGTAGAATTTGCTAGGCAGGCTAGTGGGAGGGTCCTTTTGTGATGAAATGTTGCATAAATAATGCCGATGGGGGTCTAAATTCACTGTTGCCATGGAGACCTTTGTGCCTGGCTGAACTCTATTCTTTCCTCTTGGAAGAAGGCATCCACTAGGCTTGTTGGTATCTTAGAGGCGTCCTGCTTTGCTTTCTCTTAAACTGTTTGCAAGTGAAAGCAGAAATTAAACTATGATAATTCGGCATCCTGACTTTTTGGAAGCTGTTCTTCCACTCCTTGCATGATTTTTGCGCCCTCTGGGTTTCCCTCTAGCCCTGTGCAGGGAGGGAGGAGCAGGTGGGGAGAAGCCTGGAACTGCCTGCCTGCAAAGCCGCTGGGAAGGAAGCAAAGTGACCCCCATCTTTGTGCTAGTCGACTTGTGTGCTCACTCTGCAGTTTTGAAGTATTTAAGGAGCATTTGTTGCCAAAGGTAAAAGAACCACGTGGAAACTAATGCAATTGCTTTTCCGGTGCTTTAATTATTCCTGTTGCTTTTGTCATGGTTTTTACTAAAGTTTTAAAACTACAGGTTGACGGTTGTATGGAGAACAACATGGTTAGACTGTATTTCTCACCTCACGGTGGTCTGGCAGTGTGTTCATGTTGAAATTGTTAATAGCCAACTATCCAAGGAAGCAGAAAGCAGTTGGAAGGAGGAGGGACTGTTTCCCCATCAACTAAACATTATATAATGACTTAGTTGTTTTTGTAAAACTTGGTGTATCTTAGATACATTCTCTAGATTTCATGAAAGTTCAGATTTTCTCTGCAAATAGCCATCTCTAATGAAGTGAGTATTAAGTCATTGAAACTTAATTTGGAAATTGTAGTATTTTTTTCTCTTTGGTACATAATCCAATGAATAACCTCATCTAGAGAGAAATTATTTGTAGAAAGTGAAAGCAAAAAGATCAGTCAGCATCACTGGGTAGAATAGCTCAAAATTCAATATATTGGACAGCTAACTTGTTGCATTTCCTTTCTTACAGAAATGATGTGGTTCTCAAGGATGAGATTCATATTAGAACAAAAATGCAATAATTACATGTTTTGATCATTCTGAATGTTGTAGGTGCTCTTGGGAGGCACATCCGTAATTACAGAAAAGCTTTACTTTGTGTTAAGCTACCTAGTGTTAAGTTTGCTTTTATTTATGTAACTCGTTGAGAGAATCGCTGACCAAGATGTACTGTGATTTCATTGTAACCTCTACATAAGAAAATATTTGTAAGGTTCAAAAGATTAAAGAAACAAATTGGTTGAATAAAAAATGGTAATTTAACAAGATGACAGTCTATAGGATTCTATATGGGTGGTTATCTGTCTGTTAGAGACATATAGTAAGGGCAATGGAAATCCTCAGAAAGTCTAGATTTTTTTTTTTCTTTAGTGTTTTCAAATAGATGATAATATTGTCAGAGAATGATTTTCAATTTAATTATGACAATCAAAACCTAAAATGTCTTCTTGATTAATGTTATGTGAAATTGGAATCACTTTGTAACCCGATACTAAGTATGAATCATGACCCTGTTGACATAAAGACATGATTTATTTTATCAGAAACATTGTCATGCATTTTAGTAGTTTCATTGCCTAGTGTGGAAATGTTCCATTTGAAAGAAATTAACCAAGATAGGCTCCAGTATACTCTGAGAATACCTCCTCAGAAATATTTCATTTCAATTAATTAATGATAAAAGTTTGTGTTAATCAGATTAAGGTATAAGACATATTTTCATTTTTAAGGATTGAAAGTAAACCTCAGTGTTATAGACTCAGAAGAGTGATTTGGGAAAACTTTGCCCCTTGAAAGTGTTTGCCATACACTGACTTTATTATTTAATAATATTGCCTACATATAATGATAAATGACTATCACTTCTCTTTAGAATTATAATGCCTGGACAATCACAGTTTGTGTACCAACAACCCCAGATAGGTTCAAGTGTATAGTTATTCTCCAAACATTACATCTGCATGTCCCTCAAGTAATTTTTTTAAAAATAAAGTTGCTAATTTCCTCACATTGCCAAATACCTGTATTTTATAGAGGAAGGAGATTTAAATTATTTTAAATTTATTTTTTTAATCTAGGTGTTTAGATCATGTAGCTACATCCAAAGATAATGCTACATTGTTTCTTCAGATAGCTTTCTAAATACAAGCAGACAATCAAACAAAATGTGGTTTAAAAGACATATAGATTCTGAGGATTTCCCAAGACCAGGTGGTAAAATCCTTTCTGGACTCTTATTTGTAAATTTTATGTGCACAATTAAGAAAAAATAGTTTTATTTAAAATGTATATATTCTTTGTGGATCTGTGTGAGGTGATGGTGCACTGGTGAGATGGTGATGGGGAATACATGGACATTACAATTAATGGCAAGTATATGTAAATTTTAAAATATTTTAATAAAAAAAGGAAAAAAAATAAAATATATATATATTTAACTGGACAACTCAGATTTAGTCCAACTCAGCAAATATGTCAAGTTGTAGAATTAACAGTTAATAAGTCAGACCAAAACTTCCAGTCTAGGAACAAAGATTTGTGTTTATGTTTATATAAGCAGCTTATTAACTTGTGAATTCTAATATAGCTTTCTGTTTTATAGCTTTTTTTTATAATTCTTGTACTTTGTGGTAACTTCTATTCAGGAAATCTTAGTTAATCCCTTCTAGGTGCTAAATATTTTATGAGGTTCTAGGAACAAAAATGAAAAGAGGAATTCTCTAGGGTCCAAGAACTAAAAAGTATATGGTAAGGATACAGATGTGACAGTCAGTGTCTGTCAGGGCCTCCCTGTTGGTGCAAGGGGTTAAGCATCATGCTATGAAGCATCTGCAGCCACCACAGCACAAGTTCAATGCCTAGCCAGGGAGGTGACCCACATGGCGCAACAGATCTCTCCTGCCTCTCCCGCTGTTCCCCTCAGCAATGTATTTCAATAGGTCCTGTCTGTTCTGCTCCCTGCTCTGTCTCTGGTGAATCCTCTCACCTCCTACACCTCTGACTGCACCCCATTTATTGTAGACATAAATTAAATAAATCTTTAAAAAAAAAAAAAAAGGTGTCAGGCAGGATCAAATAATTACCATAGGAGGGATGGCCAAGAGGAGCTGGGACTGCACTATAGTTGCTGTGGTGCATTAAAGCAGTTATTTGATCCTCTTGATCTAATGGAAATGAAGACATGTTAAATAACTTGCACATAGTAACTGCTAATGAATGAATGACTCTAATGATTAATTCTAGATAGAGGCCAGAAAAATCGTATGAAAATGTAAATCCTGCCATTATTACTCCATGCAAAAAAAAAGGGCACAGGTCCTAAAGTCAAAGGTCATACAGTGAAAGACAAGTCCCACCCTGTCTCTGTTGCATTTCCTGGGAGTCTTGGTCCTGCTCACTCTTACTTTGCTCCAGAATACAAAACCCTTGCTTCTTTTAGACCCATGCTCCTAGGTCATGACTTATATTTGTTACTTAGCTTTGCTTAAAACTCTCCCTCAGATCCCATTGCCCTTCCAGGCCCAAATACACATACGCGTGCTGAGCTCCTTCAAACCTCTCATATCTCCACTCAGAAACCACCTGTCTGCGGCCCTCCCTGGTGGCACAGTGGGTTAAGTAACTCACTATGAAGCAAACCATAGCTACTGCAGCATGAGTTCCATCCCTGCTGCAGGCTGGGGAGGTGACCCACATGGTGCAGGCAGACCTCTCATGCCTGCCCCGCTGCTCCCCTCAGCAGTGGATGTAAGTCCATCTGCCTGTTCTGTTCCTTGCTCTGTCTGGTGGATTCTCTCACCACCCTGAACCTCTGGACTGTACCCCTGTGCTTGTATGCATAAATAAATAAACATTAAAAAAAGAATAAGAAATCATCTGAGTCTCTTCTAACCGCCCTTCTTCCACTGCACCTTCAGCTTCTTTGCCTGCATTGTTTTCCCCTGTTTCCTTATCAAAGATGGTGCTCTGTGTATTCTGTTTTGTTCGTTGTCTTTTCTACTGGAAAGTAAACTCCATGAGGGAAGGGATTTTTGTCTGATTATTTCTGTTGATGAATTCCCAGCACCTAGAGTCATGTCTGACTGACTTGTTAAATGAATAAATGAAAGATCTAAATCTATTTCCTGAAACCAAATATACATTGTACTACTTGGTTCAGGTATTTTTCTTCAGGTTTTTAAAAATACAGTTGTGAATATTCAGTTACTACTTTCAGCCCATTTTTCTAGCTTAAGTGTGTGAGAACCTGGGCAAATATAGAGCACAAGACCCAGAAAGAGCACATTTCTCCTGTGTTATACTAGTGTCACCTTGCTGCACACCTCTGATCTTAGTTCCCAGTAGCAACTATGCTAGGAAGTCCAGTTCATGGCACCTTGGGACCTATAATCCAAGGTGACAGCATCACTTTCATAGAGGTACATCTATAATACTTTCACCCACTACTGCCCTCTAGCCATGGAAATGTGTTGCTGTAGTTCTCCATTGCTTCCACCATAAAAGGTGTAACCCTTTAGGGAGAGGTGGAATAGTAATATTCCACCTCTCCCTAAGATTCTATGGTTTATCTGCCTATCCTCCAAAGTAATTTTTATTTTAAAAGAAGTATAAATATTTGAAATATGAAATTATGCATTTATTCATGTTTCTAATGACTGCTAATATGAGGAAAATGATGCAATGACCTGGAATACTTTTGTGACCATGTATATCAGTAGCTCTGTTAAAGTGCTATTCCCAAAATATATTCTTATGATGCCAAGAATCACCAATCGGTATCAATTCTGTCCATAGTGGTATGTCTATAACCTAATGCTGAGTCACTAGGAAAGTTTAGTAACTATTTGTCACTTGTGGATCAAACCACCTGCCTCTAGCACATCAGGTTCATCATGCATTTAACAAATGTAATTACACTCAGCACATGTGGCTTAAAAATAAACTCTTCCAGCTTTAGAAATTTAATAAATACTACAGCATGGCTAATTACATAGTGACCTTCTGTACCGCATACATATTTTTCAAAAATCTAAGGGTTCTTCCCTCTAGGGATAAAAGTATTGAGCTGGTCTCTGATTTCTAATGGTACTGGCTTATTTTTAAAGAAGAAAAACTAATTTTAAATGTTGATCAACTGATTGTTTCTTACCATATAAATAGTTTCTTAGAGTCTTTCTGAATCTGTCCGCCTCAGCTGCTGTCACTTCAAGAGTGCAGGTCTGAATACACGATCCTGCCGTGCAGCGCCTCTGAATGTGATTATTTATTGCACAGCCTCTACTTTATTCACATGTCCCTTCTGCATGAATTTCAGCTGCTTCAGTTCATTTCAAGCCCTCACGGTCTTCTGAACCCATTTCTGATCATTTTGATCAGCATTAATAAAGTTTCTGTGAGAGATACTATATTCAGCGTTGAAATGTGAAATGTTATTAAATTTAGGGACTGAGCTTGGGGATTAACTGTACCCACATTATCACGGAGCACTTATGCTCCAAGTTAGAAACAACAATATGAAAGTGAAGGTAGGAAAGATTTAAGAGAGAAATTCTGCCATAACCATGGGTCTGTGTGTGCAGCAGCAGCAGCTGGAGCTCAGTACTGCCACAGACCTGGCAGTATTTAAACCCTGACCCACTCCAGCATGTGTGTATTTCCCATCTAGAGGATTACATGATGCTTCGTATATGGGATTAAATAGGACCTTTGCATTTCTTCACTTAAAAGTTCATAAACCTGATTCTTGCATTGCTGTTCTGAAATTCACCCAGGTATGGAACACATGCAGTGTGCTGCTGATTGCAGACTTGCGATGCTGTTCCTGATAGCCAAGACTCCTTGTCTGCTTTTGCCTATTAATCCCCTGTCAATTTTGAGGTTTCAAGTCAAAAACATTTGTTGTTGATCACACAATAGGGTGGGTACCCTGAGCCACACTCTTGACCTAAGGATGGTGAGGGTCCTGCTTTTATGGGGCTGATTACCAGGACAGGTAGTGGAGTAACCTGAGAGCTTGTTTTAGGCCAGGCCACATAGGCATGTGCAGAAGAGCCACATGCTTCTTCATACCTCCTATATCCCATTAGCATCTTACATCTCCACTTAGGGGTGTGTTTATTTGTGGGCAAATGAAACCTTGGTCACTTCTAGGTCAGCTCCTCTGCCGCCTGTATCTGCTTGGCCAGCAGGTCTCGTTGATTCTGTGGTCACTGAAAACAGAACGTGTTCATAGTGGAGGGCCTGTGTCTCTTGGTGATTGGCTGGAGACCTGTTTATCCGGGAGCTCAGTAGTAGGAAAGTGAGGCCAGCCAGGTCTACATTCTTACCCTGCAACTTTATCATGTGAAATCTCAGTGTTAGATGTTATGCCTGTGCTATAAATATTAACCTGCATAGTTATTTCCTAAAATGATATGTCTGAGGTCACACAAGCAAATGAATACAAGATAGCAAACTCATGTCTGTTTAACCCAGCTTGGATTTTCTGCATGCTCTTGCGTAGATGCGCCAGGGAAACAAAGAGGGCAGCGGTTCCTCTGGGTTGGCGGGGTAAGAGCCCTGTCCTCTGCCCTGGGGGGTGGGGGCTAGTTTGTCAAAGGCAGGGATAAACCAGGGCTGGGTAGGGAGCCTTCCTTCAGCCTTCCGTCCAGTGGCACTGCCCAATTAGCCACCTCTTGGTCTTTGAAAAACCTTCTTAGATTTCATAGATTGTCCCCCACCACCCCCTCCCTCCCTCTCTTTTTCTTTCCTATCCCACTCCAGTCAGGTGTTGTCCAGGCCACTGGCCAGCATGTTGCTGTTTGGAATCCTGAGGGCCTGGAGTGCAGGGGATTAGTCAAGAGGGGAGGGAGAAGGTCAAGGGTGAACTGAGAATACACTGCCAAGGACTGGAGGCAGAGTGGGGATTGAAGTATCCTATCTGCTACATGGGAGAGTTTGATAGGCTCAAGATCCTAACACACTGGAGGTGTCAACTGGCATGTAACTGACAGTTTGCATAGTACCAGGAATCCTCTGCCATGCTGAAACATGCTCACATAAGATAAGGGGGGATGCAAAGTGGGAGAGCAAAGTATCCTTAGGTAGATACAGGATGACCCTACAACGCTGGGTGGTAATGCTGGTCAAGAACTAGATCTTATGCTGCCTCCAATCTGAATACATTTCTCCCTTCTCTGCTCTCTGCTTGCATCCCAGCCACTCGGATGCTTTCTTTATAATGCAACCTTGTGTATCATTTTCATTTTATTCAATAAGTCTGTGGATGCTAATAGTTCCAAAGCATCTCATAAGGATGTTTTAAATTAAATGGTATAATAATAGTGTTATTATCACAGTACTGTTACAGAGTTTCTACGGCTTGCCCATCTCTGTTCTAAAAGTTAGGAATAAAGAGATGACAAAGCCCCTGCCCTCATGGACCTGTCATTCTAGTAGGGACCAGAAGGTACACCAAAGATTATTATTAGTGCTTCTCTTTCCTTCAAAAGAACCATCTCCAGGAGCAGAGTGCATTGTGGGGACGTGGAAGCTGGGCTCACCCTTGTGATACTCAGGTGGTTCTCTCTTACCACTTTTCTAGAAGAGCTTATTTTTTACCTTCATTGTTTCGAGAAAGCCAGGACAGCTTTCTCATCATCTGTTTTATAGGTAACACTGATATTTTGGGGAAACTGAGACAGAAATATTAATGTAGTTAAGCAGTATGGGCTGACCCATTAGCTGTGGGCAGAAGGAAAGTCCAGGGGCCCGGGGCCTGGAGGCCCACTCGATTTGCTGCTCCCAACAGTGTCCAACCCTCTGCTTCATGTGGACATGGACTTGCTCCATGCATAACTGTCCCTCCATGGTGGGGACACTCATCTTTGTGGCTAAGGTCAGTGTTGGCACCTGCCTGGTGTGTGAGCACTCCCTGCTCCGGGCACAGCAGAGCATTTTCCCAGATCAGCATTCCCAGACATTATTCCTGAGCCATGAACCTGGACTTATTTTTCAGTAATGTGTGATACATCCACAGTGTGGCCGTTCACAGCTTCTACGGGCAGAATGCAGGGTTTCAAGTTAGAAGGTGCAGAAAGCGGCCGCCACACAAGCACTCACAGCGGGGCGGTCTCACTGTGCTTTGTGCCCTGGCCCGGAGTCCCCTCCAGGCTGTGGTGCTAAAGGATCCCCAGCCCTGCTCTTTCCTTTTTTTGTTGTTTTTGGCATTTGATGGTTGGCTTGTTTGGAGTCACCTATTTTGAGAAAGAGCAATAGAGTGGAATCAGGTCCACTCTGGTAATAACTTGGTCTAACTTCCTTTTTCATTTCATTTTCTCTTCCTTGGTTTGTCCACCAAGGGCTGTGACAAGGCTCCATCCAGTCACTTAATCCCTGTGTACCTCAGCTTCCATCCCTGCCAAATTAAATGCTTCCATTCTGTGATCTCTTCCAAATGAACAGGATTTTATTGTTTCTCCTGCAGGCTTCCCAGTGGCGAGGAAGGGTGTATTGTCATCGTGGCTGGAGTCAAACTGACTGGCCTAACTGGGGTCTCCCCTGGGTCCCTGGCCTACTGTGTGAGTCTCTCATCCAGGGGTCTTCAGCCTTCATTAGTTTCACTCTTTGATGAGTAAAAGTCTTTTAGCAAGAACATTCATTGTATCCTCATTTAAAGATTTATTTAGTTAATTATGAACAGAAGAACTGGGGTCTATGCCAGAAATGCAGAGGGTGAGAGGATTCACCAGAGACAGTGTGGGGAGCAGAACAGCTATGTCTACTGAAACACACTGCTGAGAGGAGCAGCAGACGAGACAGGAGAGGTCTGCTGGGCCATATGTGGATTAATTCTCTGGCCAGTAATTGAACTCAGGCTGTAGTAGTGATAGTGCTGAGACTTAACCCCTAGGCCACCAAGGATGCCCCTAAAATCTCATTTTTAATTGTATCTTTATTGAGGACTTACAAACTGTACATGACTTAGGTGTATATGGGTTCATGCCTCTTCATATATATGTCACCACCCCGTGCCCACTAGCAGAGCAGCCAGCATCCTCCATCATAGCCCACTGGACCCGCTCTCCTCTTTACTCCCCTTCCCCCAACCCTCCCCTTCTGGTAGATTCATGTTCACATTTCTGGGGTTTGTTTAGATTTAATTTTGTCTGTTCCTTTGCTTATTTTCTTTATATTCCACATATGAGTGAAATCATCCCATATTTGACTTTCTCCTTCTGATTTATTTCACTTAGCATAATCCCCTGCTGTTCCATCCATGTTGTTGCAAATGGCAAGAGTTCATCATTGTTTTTAAGCTGAGCATATTCCATTGTGTATCTAGACTGCATCTTCTCAATCTCCTGTGCTGGGCATTTAAGTTGTTGCTTTAACTTGGTTATTGTCAACAGTACTGCCGTGAACATGGGGGATACATTTCAGAAGATGAGAACAATAAAATGTAAGTTCAGACCTTCACTTCTCCTATCGCCGTGAGTTGACTCATGTACCCCATCTGTCTTTGTAGATGTTCTGTCTTGATTATAGCCATATTTGAGGTCACTGACAAAGCCAATCATATAATCATGAATGATTGTTCATCATTTACTAATGAGGGTATATTGGCCACCAGTCATTGTGCAGGTAGGGGACCCGTAAGGCACATTGGCACCCCAGTGCGCTCCATCTGGTATTAGAAATCCATCCAAGACTTATGCTGATCTTTATATGCCAACAGATATGTAGCTGTTTATATTTTCCCTTTGGATATGCTGTCTGATAGATCAATATCAACAAAGAAACAGACAAAACTGATTAAAGATTTGGGTTGCTGTCTTAAAAGCAGACAGCGAATTTGCAGATTATACAAGATAAGAAAATTTGCCTGTTTGATAAAGAAGTAGGTTTCAATAAGAACCTGAAATGCTGAAAAAATATAAAATAAAAGCAAAAAGATAAAACCGTGGGCGATATATCCACCCTGGTATGTAGTTTCAAAGGTATCAGTTACAAAGGTATATTCTGTTTGAAAGTCTGGCTTGATAGCAATTTAGAGAAGTACTAGAGATTTACTTGGATTCAAGTTTCATATAAGGCAACTATTTGACAAGGTTAATAAAGCTAATGCAATCTTAACTTACATTAGTGCAAGTTCAATGTGACAAGACAAATGATGTTCCTAAGTACTTGATGCTTTCAGAGTATCTCTGGAACGTGTGTGACATGTTGGATATTATGAGTTAAGAGGTGGAAATAAGCAAATGAGAGACCATGCAGAGGAGTGGGGATGAGACTGCTAAAGACAAGAAGAGAAGTTAGGGTTTTCAAATATTGGGTAGTTTATAGCATCCATGAAAAAGCCAGTGTAACCCTTTGGTGATTCAGAAGACAGAATGAGAACGTGAGTCAGAATCAGAATTGATCATTCAGTTTTTGACAAGAAGGCATTTTATGATTTGGATGACTTAAGCTATCCTTCTGTGGATGGTATCACCTAAGTTTAACCTGTTTGCCAGGTTGCCTTCTAGTAGAAACTTTCAGGATGGAGGATAAGAAATCTTCTAGATCTCACATGGGAAATTCTGTGAGACTTTCAAGGTAACATATCTAGATTGATTTGAAATGCAGCTTACATGTCTGAATTTTTTTAAAAAGAACATAATGATATTGGAAGAACCCAGTTGGCTGCATGCTAAGGTTTGAAGAGGAGACCTGTGAATTTTAAGAACAGTGCATAGGTGATTCATGTGTACCTACTGTTTTAGATGGGATAAGAATAGTTAAATAGATTATTCATGTAAGTACTCATTCATCGTTTACATAAAACTCCATGTAAATACCTTCATCTGTATATTAAATGTCTGTTTTCCTTGGCAACCAGTTAAAAATGGGTAATCTATGCCTCTTTTCTGTAAAATAGGAATCATAATTATTGTAATAGTGATATTATTAATTTTTAATATTACAATTTCCCGAATCCCTGAAGGGTATTCACAACAATATAGGAACAGAAGACGGGCTTTACTTTTCTAGTGAATAAAATGACCTAAATTTATTGAAATAGGAAGGTCCTTCTTGCTGAGCTGATTAGTAGGATATGATTGAAGTTATTTGACTTAGCTAAATCCAAGTTCTATGATATTTATGAAATAGGATTATCTTGTTGTCTAATTGCTGACTTAGACTGCTGCTTTTCTCACTTGAATAACATGGAAAAATTGGGGGAAAACTAACCTAATAGTCATGAAACAGCTGCTGGAATCATGAGCAGCTTGCTGCCTAGCTTCACAGACAGGAAGGCTGATGGTGAGCATCTCTGCCCTCTCTATCAGATAAAGCTGCATTTAGTGGAAATTGCCATCCCTCCTTTCAGGGGACATGAGGATAATTTGGCTGTTTCTAAAAAGGCATAAACAAAATATTGGCTAAGCACAGACAGATGTTAAGGTTATACTCTGTACATGAATTCATGTACTTGAATTCACTTTAATGGAGTTGAGCTTATGGTGTAAGATCTTGCAGCTGATTATAACTAAGTTGTTATGGGCTGCTAATTTGCTAGAAGCTTCTGTATCATGCACTAGCCCAACTGCTTTGATGGCTCTCCTGGTAGTTAATATGAATTAAATGTGGATCTTTTATTTTTTCCCCTGTGGTCTCACATAATGATATTAGCTTGTCTACAGTGTGACAAATTCAGTGTTCCAGGAGCATCTGGTACACGATTCTTTATGATTGAAAATAAGCCTGCAAACTTGATAATGCATATCCATTAAGACTCTTCCATGTACTGGAGAGATGTGGGAAGATGGTGAATAGAGAAGGAATGTACTGGTCACAGTTCATTTGCTCTGATGTAAACTGTCTATTTCAATGGGGTACATTCATCATCAACACTATATCCCTACAAGTTCTTTTTTGATCATCAAGATGCAAATATGGATCTATTCCTCTTAGACAGCCCTTTATTCATTCCCAGCAGAGGAATTTTAAACAGAAAAGAAAGAAAGAAACTGAAACCTTCACAGCTGGAAGAAAGGATTAAATTCATTCTTTTGAAGCTCATCTGAGATCTTACATCGAAATGTTCAAGTCATAAAGCTACACTAATAAAGAGTATTTTTAAATCAAATGCATAGTATGATAGAGAGAAAAGCCAAATCAAACCCTGTTGTTGTCCCACTTGGATTCAAACAAGTTAATATGAGAATGTTCATGTTTTGAATATGTCACTGCTTTAAAAGCAGAAAAATATATTTCACTGGTGAAATGCTGGAAGTTGACCTGTGTATTTCTATTACATACCTTTTGAAGAATGGAAAAGACCATTCACTAACCTGTGCTTTTGACTAGGTTAAACCACTAGCTGAATAATCTTAAATTACTCAGTTAGGATCTCTCTCAGTTTCCTCCTCTTTATTCAAATAGATAATTCATATCCTAAATACTTCAACTGGTTATTTAAAGGTAGAATTTGTACAGATTTTGTTGTACAAAAAGTAAAATTATTAAACTAATAGATTAGGGTACAGTTCATACCTGATGTCTTCCCTATGGTAACATTAGTCCCCTCAACCAACACTAAAAGTGACAGTAATTATTAAAAACCACTCTGGAGGCAGTGAGGAACAGGACTTATGATACACCAAAAAATAAGGATTTGTTGTGTAGATCCAGAAAGAAGTGTCTAGAACAATACATGCATTTTGGAACAGGTAATTTGGATAAATGATCTGCCACTTACTAAAATATGAGAGAAGACCTGGGTGACAAGTCAAAGGCTGTAACTTCAGTTTTGGACGTGATCTTCTGGGTTGTACAGAATGGCTAGACAATTGGTTGTACACCGAGACCTGGTTATTGAGGTTGTGGCAATAGATGAGATTGTTTAAAGGAAGTATAAGAAAATAGAACTTAAAGAGAATCCTCCAGATAACGGTGTGTTAAAAGAGGAAGAGCTATCCACAGAGGAGATTGAACAGGGCAACCAAAGAGGCGGGGAGCAAGTCAACAAAAAAAGCCCCTTGCAAAGCATAGAAGATTTGCTTCCATGAGCGAGGGAGAGGCCAACAAAGGAGAATGCCAATGGTGGGTCAAGTAAAATGCTGATGGTGTTCAATGAGGAGAGAATGTATAATTATTCTGCTGATATGAATATTCAGATATTTAAATTTCAACAAAGAACACTGAGTCAGAAAGGATAAACATTGACCTTTTGTCAATCAAATATTTCTGTTCTGGATCAAATTATGCCAGTAATTTTTATCCTATAATTCAAGTTAGTTGAGAGAGAGAGATTCATGTGAAAAGATAACTGAGCATTAGAAATGCCATGAAATTTAGCCTCATATTTTTACATTTCATCAGAAACATGAGTGCATTTGCTCTGTGCACACACTATTGCATACTTCCTCAAATAATCCAATCTTTATTGATGATATAAATGGAGTCCTCCAGGTGTTCACTTATGATTTATTGAGTGTAGTCTGTGCTAGGTGAGAAGGTGATACTGGAAAGATTATCCCCGTTATCAAGACATGCATGTTCTAGAGAGAAGACAAGCATGTAATTAGGAAATTCAGCAAAGCATCATTGGTCATAGAGTGGTGGGAGTGAGGTAGGGAGTGTGTACACACAGAACATCTATAATTAGTTAAGATTCATCACCAGGTGTCCTTGAAAGACAAGGACCTTTCCCAAAACTTGAGAAGCAGAAAGCTGGGGGAGTGGATGTAGCTCTCTGGAGCAGTGGGTTCAGTGAACACTTGTGTTGGCCCTTTGAGCAAATGTGAGTCATGGATCTTGACTGAGCCAGAAGTTCTTGCTCTTCCTCTTCCCCTCCTTGAATACTGGAGGACTGCTTTCTCCACTGTGGAGGAAACCCAGGAAGGATCTTGGAGCATGACTTCAACCATGCTTTTTGCCCTCATTGTGGTTGGCAGAGTTGCACCACCACCCACTTAAACATCAAAAGCCTTGTTTGGAGGGACTATTACAGTTGAACGTATGGTGAGTATGACTCTACCTATGATTGGACATTCGATATTTTATTTCTGGGAAGGTAAGGAAAATTAGGAGGGCATGTGAAGATGAGCTGTAGTTACCCCTCATTCAAGGAATGTTATTAATTTCACTGTATTGTTCTCGGTTGTACAATCTCACTTGAACTAGTGAACATAAGTAGTCCTGGGGCTCAGAGTCAGTGGTTTCTGAGCAGTATGAATTACATTTCCAGCTGCAGAGCCAGCTCATACTGAGGATGCACTATAACATCTAGTCTGAGAGGTTTCTGACAATAAAATGCTTACCTTTTTGCTCAATGTAAGGAATAGATGTTTAATGCATGTAAAATATTTAGCATAAGAATACTTACAGTACTTAATTTTTAACTATTTCAATAAAATACTTAAAATATTGATTGTTATTATTATGTGCTATTGTTATCAGTAGAACAGTCATTCCCAGGAAGGTATGAGCATAAGCATCACTAGTATAAAATTTTAAAAATGTCTGTGTTGGTGGTCTATTACTATACATTTTTATTCTGTGGCTCTGAGCTATATAACAGGCATTCAGAAAAAGTTCTAGAGATTATCATGAAGTAGTTAAGATTCAATAATAGAAATACCAAAATATCCCCCAATTTTTAATCATATCTAGAAAAATTTGACATCATCTTAAACTACCAAGGAATGTGTTTACCTTTATTTTATGGAGCCCTTTAATTTAAAATTCATGAAACTATGGGAAACATGCTTTATTTAGCTAATAAGATAATTGTCAAGAGATAAAATGGCAAAGCAAAGTAGATGGAATCCTGTAGAATGAAGGAGTGGATCAGAAAACAATGTTTTGATATACTTTTATACTATTTTACTGAGACTGTTCTGGAAAGGTGCTTCTGATTCTGCTTTGTGGTGCTGATCCTGTCAGCTGCTGTCTGTTCAGTGACCTGGGCTAACATTGTGTTGTTTAAAACATTAACCTGTCAGTTTTGGAAACTCCACAGACAGTTTTTGGTCATCATTTTTGACTCTTCAATAAGGTCTACATAGCTTTACGGCTGACATTGATTAGTTCCATTCCATCTGAACATCGATGCTCATTCTTCCTAGATTTGTTGGACACTCTGTTGTGGGCTTCATGTTTACCCTGTTCTTTGTGCTCCTCCTCTTCTGACTTAGGTTTGCGTTATGTTTCAGTGGGATGAAAATTAATATTACTCAGAGTTTGTGGCTATGTAATCAACTCATTCAAGTCAAATGGGAATTAGAAGTGATTTGAGAATTAAAAAAGGTCACCCAGGATTAGTTGAAAGTGCAAATCCTTGATTAGTCTAGAGACGAGGGATTTCAGGGAGCAAATCTCATCTGCGTGTCTACTGCTGGAAAACTGGTCTTTCATCTCAAGTCAGAGGACAGAGAACCCCATTCCTGGACTCTGATCTTCTCCCAACTAGAAAAACATCTGAGGATAATGACCATAACTCATGCTCTAGTAAAATATGTCAAAATATTTTGTCATTTTGCTCCAGTATTGCAAGCACAGTCACTAAGTCAGTCCCCATTGAATCCTCCATGCTCTCATTTTAGAATTTACAGGATGTGTTGACATTGTCACTCTAAGAAACACATTTCAGATGTGACTGGATGGGCAAGACATGGGAAGGAGTGAAAGAAATATGGAGGCTGTGGCGCCTCTGCATGAAATGGACAGTTTACTGGGATTCCGGCAGGAGGCAGTGGGGATATTAGGCAGGGAAGAGGAAGGAGGCCACGGTAGACCAGGCAAATACAAGAGTATGGCTCATCAGACAGGCAAGCAATCATCAAATGAAGCCAACAGCAGACCCAGAAGCGGTAGAGAGGAAGTGCCTCTGTACTCAAGAAGGCTAAGTCATTCACAAAGCACTTATCTAAAGGTCCCAGGTCCAGAGAGTAATTACTGCTTGTATCAATGACCCAGAGATCTGCTCAAAATAAAACATGCTATGAACCCATATGAGCCTAAATTACAAAAATATAGGATACAGCATGAAAGGTGAAAATGAGACTGTTTTAAGCCAGAGTTGAGCAGATGCTGCAGATACTCGGGACCTGTAAGTTTTTTCTTACTCTGGTATATCCTCCTTTGCCCTGAGATTTTCAAGGTTTTTTTTGTGAAGATGGACTACCCTGCAAATAAAGAAGGCAAACTATATTAACCCCACTGACTGCTGAGACTCACAATGAGAATATTTAGAAAGGATAACCCCACAAACCGAGAGAACTGGTGAATAAAGAACTACACTTCATCAAGTCTGTGAAACGAATTGTTAGAGTTATGTCATGGACTATGAGGAAGCAGCAGTCTTTGTAGTTCATGCCATCAAATAAGTCATCTAATTCTATAGACAGAGATACCAAGGTGTGAAAATGTGGGTCTTAGACTTGATAAAATGTGACATAATTGATATTTTTCTCAACTAGATAAAGTAGTAATTGACTCATTATACTTAAAAAACTGGAGTCCAATTCAAAAAATGGGCAAAAGAGCTAAAAAGGCAATTCTCCAAAGAGGACATGCAAATGGCCAACAGGCATATGAAAAAAGGCTCAACTTCTCTTGTCAT
>JAGFMF010011402.1:278389-381644 GCA_019455555.1 Galemys pyrenaicus
GGGGAAGGGAGGAGGAGGGTTGAGGGAAGATGGGAGCACGAGGGACTGAGGTGATGGTGCACTGGTGAGATGGTGATGGGGAATACATGGGGATTACAACTGATGGCATGTATATGTAAATTTTAAAAAAAAATTTATATTAATAAAAAAAAGAAAATTAAAAAAAAACTGGAGTCCAAAGCCATAGAGGTAAAAAAACATAAACCAGTTTTATGGAACATCTTCCAAAAGTTTGTGAGACTGGGGACACGGGGCATAAAGCTAGTGACAAATTAGCAGTTGGTGGAAAATCTGTCTCAATATCAATTCAGCCTCCAAATCTTCCAAAACCCCTTACCTGGTGGCTCCCTCCCTTTCCTGGCAAAAAAGTAGAAGTTTCTTCTTTGGAGAGGATGAAATTAGTTCCTTGATCAAGGACCACAAGAGTGTTAAAAGTAGGCTTTGAAAATTTGAGAGTAGGAATAAGTGATATTTTATTTAGTAAATTTTGAACTCTTCACCCCTCCCCCAGCACCAGTCCCTAAACAGTTTTTGGAATAGTGTTTACACTTCAAGCTAGAACTGACAGGGTATTTTCTGGGAATTCTGCAGGAACTCACCCAGCAATTCTCCTGTAAGAACACAGCTAACAAGCCCCACTTACACCAAGAGTCTGATTCACTTTCTACCCACTTCACACCCCTGCCCACGCACACATAACAGTTCTGCCATCAGCACCCGCACCCCTCTCATAGGAGCAGTCAGTAGGAACCGACATACTTTCAAATATCCTTAACATGAAAGTTAGAATATGAAACAAGCAGAAAATCATTATGAAATTGGAACTCTACAAAGAGAGGAAGCCATAATAATATTGTTGAGAGAAAAAAGGGATGATTTCAGTTTCATAAAACAAATACTGGATAATTAAAAGGAATACTTAGAGCACAAAAACCAGGAAATAATTTCTAAGGAAATGGAAAGCATAACAACAATGAACCATTTGTTCGAGGACTATATGACGAGACTGAGGAAAGTTCCAAAAAGTAAAAGCAGAAGATAAAGAGGTGGAAAACTAGAAGAGAAGAAAGATTTACAGGGAAGCTAAAGGAAACAATAAAGATTTTAACATCTGAATGAGTTAAAGAAAAAAATATTAAAAATAAGCACAGGGTAGCAAAACATGAACTTTTTTTCCCAGTAGAATTGCTTAGAACAAAAAACATGCATTTGTAGATGCAGGTCTCACTAAAGGTCCAGAAAATGTCTGAAATTAGATTTCTAAAATTTAGAACACAAGAGAAGACAAGAAAATAGAGCCTGTTTGCTTAAAGTAGAGCAGATTACACAAAATAGGCAGAACTTGAGATACTGAACATGTGTCAGCATCAGCAGTGGGAGGACCAGAAGAGGAAGCACTTCCTCATCACACAGGGAAGCCCCATCCAAACTTGGACTCTCCAGTTCTGTGCCCACATGGAGCTGTGCCCGAAGACAGAGCTGTACCAACTGATATGCGTGGCCTGAAGACACTGATTCCCCTTTACTCTCTTTCTGGAAAGACATTTTCAGCAGAAAAGGAACAAAGGAAGGAAAATGAAGAAGACATTCCAGGGAAGAGGAGGGGAGGGTGGGCCCAGCAAGGGCCAAGCAGAGACTGGGTCAGAACAGGTGGGAGAGATTTCCTCAAGGCTTTAAGCTAATGTGATTTCCTGTGTTTGTGCTCCGAGGAATTTATATACTTGAGGGAAGTTTGTGATTGAATTTATGGTAAATACATAGACAACTGAACAAATAAACAACCAAAAAGACGATCCATTTCCAGAAGGCAAAACATTGTGTGCCGATGTTAAGAAATCATATTATGAAGTGTTGAGTCTGTTATTCTGCCCAAACTGTAGTTAAACTATAAGGAATGCGTGCAGTAAGCTGGGAAATATGTTTCTGTAACATGGCAGATGTGGAAATGGCATGAAATGCCCTCATCTTCCATTTTGGTAAATCAAGTGATGAGGCCTGTCCCTGAAAATTCAAAGAATAATGATGCTAGGGAGTTAATAGAACAGTGAAAACACAAACCAAAGGGAGAGGCATCTCAAGTGTCTGCTCTGCCAGAGGAGATGAGAAGGTAGCAATTGCTTCTGTGTTTCAAATAAACTTGACAGGTGTTTCTCTGTGTCCATTTGTGCTCATACATTTGATTTTAAAAACAACAATGACAATTTTTCTTAGGTAGTTGGAAGTGTGGTTGACTAGTTATGTGGATGCATATATACATACACAATTATTTACATTTGTGTTTTCTATTTTATGATATTTACTATTATATAGGACATTAGGCTACTTTAAATTTCCTCTTCTTTGCCTTTTCTCTCCTCTTACTTTTGTCTGTTGGAATATACTCATTATATAACAGCCCTTTCAAGTAAGGGTGCACGTTTTTGTTTTTATGTTTCATGAGAGTGCTGAATTCTGAGAATACTATGATGATAGAGTCATTTCACCAAGCTAATGATTTTCTTGCAATCCTCACATGTTCCTTGAAAAATATTACTGAGCAAGAAACAACTTGGTCATTCTCTTTCAGGAAGCTGTGATACCAGGATCTTGGGTCATTCGTTTCTAGACATTTACCTGGCTCCAACACATATCAGGCACTTTACTCACACATAAAATGAGAAATCAGGCCCCTTTTTAAAGAATCACAGTGTTAGAGGAGGAATACAGCCACTTGAACTGATAATTAAAGTAAAATATGGGAACAAAATTAAAGACTGATTAGCATTGGATAACAGGTGATAGGGGTATGTATAAGAAGTGGAGATTAGAACAGTGGGCCATTAAGGTGATAATTTAGTTATTCAGTCTAAATGTTTCTACTTTCTGAAATCTGGCCTGTGTGATCCCAACTGATACTATATGACAGTGTTAAATAAATTATTTATTGATAGAATTAATGAAACTCTGAGCATGTTTTCTGATTTCGGTTTTCATATTGAGTTAGCTAAGCCCCCTCAAGAGACTCTACATGCTTTCATCCATTTACAAACACTTAGTAAACTCCATTTAATTAAGTGAAATTAATTATTCATTTAGGCTCTTTAGGAAGAAGGTATAAAAGTATTTGGTAACTTTTCCTGTGATAATCCTAATGTATTATGTGACTCAGCAATGTGAAAACCATGTAAATCTGGATCTTAGTAAATTTTAATGAACTTTGTATCATGCATCTACTACTTCTATAAATTTTTATGATTTCTTAAAAAAGGTAATTTCTGCATAGTGAGATTCTAACTGCTTTCCTTTTTTTTTAAACTTTGCTACCACGACTAAGACCACTTTGCTTTTTCTTAAAACATCCCCTGCCGTAGGATGTCATCACTAATCCACCCACTATTCCTAGTTCCCATGAAATTCCAATTTTTCTGGACAGTTCTATATCATATTTATCATTTTTAATAGTTTTATTTAGATATAAAATATATATCGCAAAGCCTGCATTTATACAATTCGATGAGCTTGGCCATCTGTATTCTCCAAGGGCACCACCACCACCACCAAAGTCATAAATATGTCCATCACCCCAAAATTTTTCTTATATCCCATTGCTTTTTTAAAACTATTTGTTGATAAATATAACTCTTCACATGAAATATATGCTCTTAAATTTTTAGGGCACAACAACATATTTTCAACTATTGGTATCTAAAGTCTAGCAGATCTCTAGATCTTGTTTGTCTTGATAACAGAAATTTCACCCCCATGGAAGGCAACTCTCCACTTTCCCAACCTCTAGTGTGTGGAGCCATCATTTTGTTTTTCTTTACACCAAGAGTTCTCCCAACCTCATATAAATTTAAATAAGCTTCGTCATTTACATGGACATCATAGTCCTGTGCAGTGTGGACTTGTGATCCTCTCTTAAACAAAACAATGGCAAATATTGGGAATATTCAGTCCATTCTTCTCAGCTGGTTTAAGTTCCTTCAACATCAATCTTCTGTTTAAGCAGAATCCTAAAATATGGTCACAGTCTCATTCTTTTACCTGCTTTTAAAGGAAGAATTTCTTTTCTGGCCAAGACTAATCCTTTTGCCTTAATTACTTTATCTTTTTTGTAAAGTAAGGAAAAACAGAACCTGGGGAATGCTTTTATTTTGTTGGCACAAGATAATACATGCAAAGTATCTGCTCAATGCAGATACATTTATTCAACAGATATTTATTGAGCACCTCTTATGAGCCAGGACTGTTCTAGACAGTAAATGCTAAGGCAACTCAGCTGCTAACTGTCATCTATACTACTTGCTAAGCACTCTTTAGCAAGTGTTCAACAAACATTTAGTCTCCAATTTTATTATGTTCTGTGTTATTACATAAATAAAACATTGGGTTTTCAATGAAATTCAGAAATATCTTTGCTCCTTAAAGATGTTGAAATTTACTGTATACCCCTTAGCAAAGCACAGAGGGTGAAATCCAATTAATGACCAGCTTCTTTCATATACAAAACCACAAAGTCAACACTATTGGATGGACATTTTAAAAGCAGCATAATGACTCAGTTTATTTAATATAGAAAAAGTCAACTCAATTAAAAACTCATCATGCAAAAAAAAAAAAAGATGCAAGTAACCCACTGGTTGCCTCTATTTTTTTTTAAAGATTTATTTATTTATGCATACAAGAGCTGGGGTACAGTCAGAGATGCAGGGGGTGAGAGGATTCACCAGAGACAGAATGAGGAGCAGAACAGGCATATGAACTGAAATATACTGCTGAGGGGAGCAGCCTGCAAGGCAGAAGTTTGCTGCACCACGTGGGTCCCTTCCCTGGCCAGGGATCAAACCCATGCTGCAGTGGCTGCGGAAGTCCCACAGTGTGGCACTCAACCCCATGTACCACCAGGGAGGTGCCTCTATTTTTAATACTATAATCGAAAACATTATGAAAATGTAAAAACTTAAGTACTTGACTGGTTGGTAGGTCATTTAGTCTGAATTTTTAAATACAGGGGAAAATATGCATTTATAAATCAAACATGGGGGAAAATGTTATTCTTACAAACCTCCCGACTTTTGGCAAAAAACAGAATAATAGGGCCTATAAAAATTCTAGCCCCTGAAACAACAAGACACACATGTGCACACGGACAAAGGATATGAAATAGCAGTTGTCAAGATATTGAACTTTAGGCCGTGCAAAGCCTAACACTTTATATTCCTAAACAATACAAAGCAATCAAGGTGCGCTAAACCTTCAGTTGTTCCAGCTACTGCCCCGGGAGAGTTGCTGTACTACAATAAAGAAAAGGGCGGTGGGGGGACATGAAAAAAGACCAGAAGACTCCCTGAACTATGCAAACAGCACTAAGAATCCAGGGAAGTAAATGCTGTTAGAAATTCAGACTATTCATAAAGAGAACCTTGCTATCTGCAGAGGGCCCCCTTCCATTCTACAGAGAACTGGGCAGCCCTTGTATGTAAGGAAATGAGCAGGACCTGGCAGGAACCATCTGAAAGAATGGGAGCAAATAGCACTTGGTGCTCCCATAGGATCAGATATATGTACCTTCACCCACCAGCCAGGCTGGGAAACCCCATAATTCATGGGATGTTCATATTCAGAAAGGCCTGCCTAGGTAGTGTAGAGTAATTATGACTATACTGACTCCTGTTTGTTCCCCAGACAACTGCTCCCAATACCTTAACCCTGCTTCACAATAAAGCTTAAGCTGCCTGTATTATGTGTGTGTATCTGTATCTATGTAGATATGTATACACAGTGGACTACTAATCAGCAATAAATATGGTGAATTTTTGTAATTTGCAACAACATGAGTGGAACTGGAGAGGATTTTGTTAAGTGAAGTAAGTTAAAAGAGAAGAGGCAAATACTTGATGGTTTTCTCATATGTGGAATATTAAAAAAATAAACTTTGAAATCTGACTGAAAAATTGAGGCTTCCAGAGAGGGGAGTGAAGCAGAGGAAAAAAGAGGCCTATTGGGAAGATTATGGGGTCGTGGGCTATGGTGGGGTTGACTTGAACAGGTGTGAACCTATACCATTAAATCACATATATGGTGTTATAAACCAATGTTACCTCAAAAAAGAAATGATACAAATTTTAAAAAGTAGAAATATGAAAAAACTCAGAATGCAACAAGGTAAAATACAAACTGTTTTATATTCAAAGATCACCATTATACAAAGAAAAAGGAATTGGACCCATACTGATTAAAAAAATCAATCAGTTGAAACTGAACAGACTTTAGAATTGGTTAAAGAAGATATTAAAAACAGTTTTTAAATGTATATTCTCTTCATTAAAAAATGTAGAGACAGTGGAAGCTATAAAAAAATGAAACTTAAATAGGTGTTGAGTCATCAGTGTCTGGCAAGATTAATGACAGATTAAACATAGCAGAAAAAAGATGAGTTAATTTAAGATGCCAATAGAATTATACAAAATGAAACATAAAGAGTAAAAAGGAATTTTAACAATGGAAATAGTATTCATGAGTAGTAGGATTTTTCTAAGTGACCGTTATATATGTAATTGTAATCACTGAAGGAGATGAGATAATGAAGAAGAGAAAAAAATTTAAAGAAATAATAGATAAAAATTTTCAAAATTGGGTAGAGACTAGAAATCCACAGGTTTAAGAAGCCCAATGAGTCCCAAGCACAAGAAACATGAAGAAAACTACACCAATGAACATTACAATCAAGTTATTCAGCACTAGTAATAAAGAGAAAATCTTAAGAGCCAACAGAGAAAAGAAGCTACCATATATACAGAGACAAAGATAGGATATCATAGATTTATTTATCTAATGTGATAAAAATGAGAGGACAGTGGATAAACATCTTTCAAAAATGAGGACAAAATCAAGACATTTCAATATGTGAAGCTAAAAGAGTATATCCCCAGAAATATTGACAGAAATCTTTCAGGCAGAAGAAAAAAGGTGCCAGATGAAAACTTAGATCTATGCAAATTGATGAAGAGTACTGGAAATTGTGACTGTGTTTGGAAGGCAGTTTGCATATGAAAATGTGTCTCCTGTCACCTCCCTTCTACTAGACTGATACGAAGCTAAAATATAGCAGAGACCACTAGCTGTAGTCAGCACACCAAGCACTGCATCCATCCCAGAAGCCGAGGAAGAGGCTTCTGACTCATTGTTATGTCTCATATCAGACTAACTGGGAGGAAGTCTGGCATGCAGTAAACTGAAGTACTTTAGATATTACAAAGAATGAATCTCCATCTAGGAGGAGCTTTGTATGTTTTTTCCATATTATGTATTTAATGTGTTATCAACTCAAACATATGAATTGGTGTCCTGTTACATATTTAAAATATACCGCAAAGCCAGGAAATGCAAATTCCTCTAGAATTTGGATATTTGGTGAAAAAGATCTGACCCCCCCCTTCAAAAAAAAAATCCCCAAACCAGTAGAATGTGCAAGGAGTAGTAGGAGAGGTTAGATGCACAAATGTATGATAGTCTTGGTATTCACTCCTTACAGATAAGCTTTGCTGACCTTCAGAATATATAAGAATAAATATTTGAGCTCAAGCAATATACTTCCTCAGTTTTAGCATCCTAAAGGGAAAAGTTGAGCTCTCATTTGTAGAGTGTCTCTTAAGTAGATACTTGTGAAAATGTCAACATAAAAATATCTGCTTTAGTGGAAAAGTGCAAATTTATTTTTAATATATAGAGAGAATACATCAGCACCTACTTTTTAAAGGTCACACCCATGGATGTCCCAGAGTAACAAAATAGGCTCATCTTTTTGTAGAAAACAAATTCCTGCTACTGAGAGAATTAATAGTTTTCCAAAATGGACCCTTAGAATATTTTTTGACATTCTTGTTTTCCCAGCACAATAACATCACTGTAAAGATAACTTATAATTTAAAAAAATACAGCTACTTTATTTATAATAGTTCTAAATCAAACACAACTCAAATGTCCATAAATTCATGGACAAATTCTGTTACATTTCTATTTTCATTAACAAGGAACCAACTTTTGTTACAAACGTGGTTGGACCAGAAGGAGTTTATTGTTAAAACATTTTTTGAAATATTTACATAACAGGCATGGTTTTCTATAATTACTTAAAAATGTATCACAAACTAAAATATGGTACAAAATCTTTCATTGGAACAGCCTTAAAGTGTTGATTGAATCATTTTTATTACTGCTAAGCCATTAACAGTGAATTTCAGGCTGCTTTGTAGAAGCATTCTTCTTCATTGGTTTAATTCTTTATTTTTAAAGGGGATTTGTCAAATACCTCACAGGGTTTTCACTTTGTAATTAGACTGTACCAAACCAGTATCATTGCCATTTTGCTGGAATTTAAAGCATGAAAAGTGTAGGTTTAAAGCATTATTTGCCTAACATACAATATGCAGTTAAGTATGAAAACCAAATCTATGTCAGAGGCATCTAGAAGAACAGTGAGAAATGAATAGCATATTCCAAATTATTGAAAGAAGGAATTGTTTCTTTATTGAATGTCACTCTGTTGGTAAGAGGAGGATTATGTTAATACCTGTTGGGTGCTAGATATCTTCCAAACAGCACAGGCTAATTTTTCATGGACAGTGTCTCATGAGTCCTCATTCAAGTTTAAGAGATGAGTATTGTGAAGCCATTTTACAGTAGGTGAGATTGTGAAACTGATCCTCAGCGATCAGAGCCTATTCAAAGCGAAGACTGTGCTCTCAACTAAGATCTGCTGCATGGCAGAGCCCTCATCCAGTCTTTGTTTCTCCAGTTGATGTCTTGGTAAATCACATTTGCCCCACCGACCGTCCCATCATTGTTGTCTGCTCTTGGAGAGAAGATATGATTAATCTTTCTGTGATTTTATTTCAGGAATTACAGTTCGAAAGGCTGACCCGAGAGCTGGAGGCAGAACGCCAGATCGTAGCCAGCCAGCTGGAGCGATGCAAGCTGGGGTCCGAGACAGGCAGCATGAGCAGCATCAGGTACCAAGCGCCGCTCCTCACCTCAGACAGATGGTCCCCTGATCCTAGGAACCTGGCAGTGGACTTAGGAGCATGAGAGATGTTAGGCAGGAATTATAACAACCCCTATTTAAGATGTTGAAAAGTCCCCACATGCCTGGTTTGTACTTAAGATTCTTTGACCAAAATGAACACCGACCCTGTATGCAAATTTTGCATCCTTTAACAAAAAGAGAGGCTTTCTCTTACTCAAGTAGCTCAAGTCAGGAGATGCCATCTCACAATCTATCATCAGTTTGATTCTTTGTTTATTCCCCTAAATGATTCAGACTTAGAGGTTTGGCCAAGGAAGGAGTGAGAGAGCACACGGAGATGCGACCTTGCCGTTGGCATGAGGTGCCATTAAAAGCATGCTCCTCGATCGTTCCACACATTCAGTTCCTGTGTGCAAAAATATCTCAAGTCCAGAGCTCGAATGACTGTTCAGTTCAGATTTCTTTAAAATTATTAAGTGTTTTTTAAAAAACAAAACTTGTCATTTGAGTAAGTCAAGTCACATGGGAAAATGAACTATCCTCCTTAAGATCATACTTTCTTAAATTTAAAAACTTAAGTGTGTGTGTGTGTATAAGAAATGTAAGTACAACCCTAAGACATAGTTGAATTTCTCAAGAACACATTGTAGTGGCCCAGCATTTGCTGTGTACTCTGTTCTTGAACTGCATTTAATACAGTAACAGTCTACTTCTCAATTCATGCAAAAGAAAGAGGAGGGGTTCGTCCTTGGGGGAGGATAGTGCTGTTTCCCAGCTTCCCCTCCATGCAGTAATCAAGGACCCAGCTCCTACCAACCCCTCTGGCCTCTTCGTCAGTGGCCCAGTCCATTTGTGAGAACTGGTCTGATGGCTTCCTGTGGAGGGATATGCAACAGGCATCATTCTCAGTCCCCGCTTTTCTGGAAGTAAGATCATGTTTGGCGGACTCTTAGCTGCCTGCTGCCACAAAAATTAAAATAAAACATCATTGTTTCCATTTTTCCAAAATTTGTTATTGTTGGAAGAGCACATAGATGGTGGGAATGCTATCTCTCGGAGTCATCTGCCATTAATCTTTTAACATTGACTTTTTCTCTGTGGAACAGTGGTAAATCTGGCCATGGAAAATATTGCCACCCTTTGTAACTAGGTTACTTGGATAGACTATCATTTCCAGTTGCAAATCCTTATTGAAGATTTGTGCAAGAATATCTAATAATGCCTCCAAAGACCTAAGCTATAAGTATCTGCAAGTGAGGACATCATTATCTCTTAAGCTCTTCACAGACTTGTCTCAACATCCAAATTAAACAAAACGGGGTGGACAAGAAAAAGAAGAATGAACTGTGTCCACTTTGAATTGTGTTCATGAGGTTGACTGGCTGAAGATGGTGAGTGTAGGCAGAGAGAATGTGCTATTTCCAGGTGTGTGTGTATGCTTCCATGTGGTTGTGCATAATGTTTTGAAGAGCTTTATGTTAATGTCAAACAACTCCTGGGATGCTAAGTCTGTGGGTTTTTAGGCCCACACATACCACTGAATTGGCCTCTATTTTGCTTTGAAATCTGTTTGAATAATAATCTAATTACCTTTTTAATTCACATCTCTGACCTGATATTTCTGCATTCTGTGCACCTTGTTTTGCTGTTTTAGCCACTTTAACCTTGATAGGAGCAGAGCAAAGAACTCATGCTGAATCATGAATTTCAATTCCCAAATTCTCATTAGACAAGAATCTAATTCCTGCGATATACATTCAGATACCACCTGTGAGAAATTAAGCTAGTCTTGAGAATGTGAAATAAGTGACCCCAAATCTAGGGCACAATGCTGGGTGCCATAGTCATTTGAGCTATGGTGATGGCCCTGTGGCTGGGGTGCTAATGGAGAAAGAGTCTGCTAGAGAGCAACCCAGCAGAGAGAAAACATCTGGTCCCTGACAGAGACCCCTCTAATTGCCATAGTCCTGATGACCTTTCAGATGTTGTGTCTTTGGTGGTGCATCTTTGAACTGACCTATTACTCTTAAAGACTTTCCTCCTCCCTCATTTGATTTGATTGAGTTGATTTCTTATATCCAATGTGTCTTGAACAGAATACATCAGTGAACTACCAAAGAGAACAGAAAAATTTCCCATGGTGCCTTTTGGTTCTTTATATCTTGTATGCCTAGCTCATAGCCCATAATGCATTATAAATGATTTCCTGTTAAATATGTATTAAATAATAATGTTGAATGCAGATGACGCTGCCTGATGATTTCCCATTATTGTTTCGCTATATAATATCAGTCTTCATCAAGTTTAATTATTTTGTATTTTGGAAGTCTCTTTTGTATGAATCTTCATTTGTATAATATAAGCAGTTTATTGATATTTCACTGGAGAACAACCAATACTAGCTTCCATGGTTCCTTTTTGTCATAACCTAATAGTTCACTCAGCTTCAGAAATGCACCTCTGGAAATTCAAGTGTTCATTAAGGGTGGTAGGCTAACCTAGTTGGCACATCAAAAGGATATTTAAAAATTTAAAAAATAGAATATCATTTTTTAAAAAAGGGAGAACAAGTAAAGTCTGATAATTTGCATATTTTTTCATAATTATTAAGGGTACTAGGGAAATGTCACAAAACCAAATAATTTTCAGATAATCTTATGGAAATGGTAAAAATAACTAATGCATATAGTTTGGTTTTATTCTTCCCTTTGGAGGATGAGAAGTTGTTGCATCTGGTTCTTAATACCTCATTCCGGGTAATGACATCAGTAGTTGACCTTATTGGAAAAGAAATTATTAGTATGCTTTTATAACAATCAATTTTTATAGTTGTCAAATTACAAATGGATGATTTAGAGAAGGGAGACCCTGGAATATATACTTTTATAGGCTATCAATGTCTCATCTAAGTTTGTGGGATATAAATAGCTGCCGATGGAAGCATCTTCATCTCTTAAGCTCTTTATAAACTCTTCTAAACAGCCAACACATGTTCTAGTTTCTAGAATTCAGCTGTCTAAGTGTTGTCCATCTTCTAGAGTGGAATTACTGGTGTTCCTACCGCAGCTACAGTTCCCCTATGTAACTATAGCTTCCTATATTGCAAGCCCAGGGTGGCGTTCCTCATTCTGTTTTTAGTGCAAATCTTTTCCAAAAGTAGAACTTTGCCTACAAGGAAAATTGAGTTTCATACCTTCTCCCTGATTCCTTGGAACATTTTAGATCTGAGGCAAGAATGTTACTCACCCAGATGATGTCCTCAATTTAGGGTCATAGTCAAGTTCTTCTACTAGTTAGTTGCCTACTCCCGCATTTGGGAGGGTTGTGATCACTTGATTCTTGCCTACCCCAATCTTCCCTCCAGCCCAGGCCTGCCAGTGAGGTCTTGGGCTAACAACCTGATGAGTCATCCAGTCCCTCCCAAAGTGAGAAGCTTTTCTTGCTCTGCTTGCCATATGCCTGAGTACAAACTCCATGTGGTGTGATAGTGATCTGCATAGAACTTAATACAGAAAAATATCTGTGCAGAACCCATGCCCACTTCTGCAAATCCAGAATATACCACTGTCTCTCACTTAAATGTCTTTGACCCCCTCTACCTCATGTGTCCTCCTTCTTCTACCTGGTCATCTCCTCCTTTGGGTCTAGTTATTCAGCTGAGGGCTCACGTTCTTCTAAATGCCTTCTTGATCCAAATTGGACAAGTTGTCCCATCTATGGGAGTCATTAGAACTTAAAGCATTGGGTATTTGGCTCTGTTTGCCCATCTATATGTTATCTGCTAGTACTTCTGAAAATTTAAAAACACCAGGAAAAAAAAAACAACAACAACACCAGAGTAGTTATCTACCATACCCCTTGATTCCCAAGGGCAGAGAAATAATTAGAAATAAAAGAAAGAGAAGTTGAATCTAGGGCACAGTTGGTTCTATCTTCTTGGTAAGATTTGACTCTTGGAAGATTATGGTGGTGGTGGTGATGATGATGATGATGATGATGATGATGACGATGATGATGATGATTATGACGGTCTGTAGTGCGGAGACAAATTCAGAAATTCTGATGCTAGATTTGACATCCTATAAGTTCTCCTTGCTGACTTTAAAGACAGGGATGACTACTTGGCCAACAAGGAACACGACTGGTAGATACTGAGAACAATCTCTGACTGACAGCCAGCAAGGAAAAGAAGATCTTAGTCCTAGAACCAAGAAGAATGGAATTTAACCAACAGACTGAATGAACATGGAAGCAAATTTTACTCCTTTAGTAGAAATTAGCAGACACATTGATTCTAAGATCCTAACCAAAGAAATCCAACCATGCCACACATGAACTTTACAAAATTTTCAAAATGTAGCTAAAAAAATTGACATTGATTTAAGTTGCCCAGCTTGTAGTAATTGATTATGGAGTAATAGAAAACAAACACAATGTTTTTCAATTGGTTTGTATCATCTCTATATTACTACTAGCTATATATTACTACTTTTCATATAAAGTAAATTTGATTCTGCTTTACCATCTATATTTCATTCAAAAGATGAATGTTCATAGCCTATTTTATTTTCTCCTGCATATACATATGCATTGGATTCACTTATTAAAATAATCTGTAGCTTTGATTTTAAGAAGTAGAGGTATTCGAATGTGGAGGGAATTCTTATTTCCAGTAAAAAGGACAACCACATAAAACAGCATATAGTTTTGCCACTTTTATATATAGATCCCCAAGCTTCTGACTGGAGTTATATATATTTAAAAAGACTATATATATATGTGTGTGTGTGTGTATAAATTGCTGCTCCACATCGAAAGATGTTCCTTCCCAAAGATGAACTACTGAGTTTTTTGCAAACAAGTTTCCACTAAAGACAGCCATTATTTGAGAGTAGGATGCCATAAGAATTAATGTTTTAAATTTTATCAAAGGTTACTCTCTTTTATCAACTTTATGGACTTCTATGAGTCCAGACGCCAACAATTCTAAATATAGAGCCTAAAATTATTTTTACAACTACAAAGAAGTCAGACTTGTTTTAGACAAAATGCTAACTTCTGGTTAAATTAGCAGTGAAGAAACATGAGTCAAGAATTCACATACATTTTGTGAGCATAAAATATACTTATGTAAAGTCAAGATCACTGAATTTTATTAAAGAAATACACAATTGTTTCCCAAAGTCAAACATTATTCTGCAGCATATGATGTTTAAACAGGTAGGTGTTTAGAGGTATTCTTTTTAATACAAAAGGACAACATACGCCAAACTATTTCACTTGGGAAATAGATGCCTTAGGTAATTAAATAATTACTTCTTAATTTTTTCACTTATTGTTAAAATATGTAGATATTTCTACACGTATTTCCAAACACAGTCATCTAGCCAAAGGTAAAGATTACTCAACAGGATTCTAGGTTCATTCCCAGATGAGGACACATTTGCCAGAAGAAAAAAAGAATAGGTATCTTTTGAATTACCTCTAATTTGGGTTTCAATTTTTTTTTCATTAAATAACATTTTTTAATTTAAAGTCTGAGAGTAACAGTTTCCATGCTTGGAAATAATCTTTTCTCGTGTGGATAAAATATCACTCCTCCAACAAAAGCGTTTGGACTTCTTCAAACAAGACATTTAGTGTGTTAACTTGGAAATCAAAATTAACATTGCAGTGATGTTTTCAAAATCTAATGTTTGCTTCATTATAAGAACATAAAGAAAGGAGAAAATAAAGGGACTATAGACATATTTTGGAGTCTTTTCTGTACTGCCAAGTTTGTTTTCCCAAAAAAAGCATTTCTCTTTTTGTTTCCTTCCAATCTAAATTCAAGGCAGAGACCGCCCCTAATTTTCTTAAGTTGGGAAATCCTGTTCTTCCTTGTCTTAACCCTGTACTATCATCTCTCCCAATATCTCTATTTTTTTCCAATTTCCTAACCTCTTATAGTTCACTTTTAATGTTGAAATTATTCCTCTAGAGTTTTCTATTAAACTTTTACTTATATAAATTAGGAGGAATAGTCTAGAATGCTTTCTGGGCCTTCCAGATTCACCCCCATACTTCCAGGACTGTCAAATTTCTGTTCGTTTCCCTGCAAGTCGCTATTCCAGAAATAGGAATATTTACTGCTGTTCTCCCAGTCCTCTTTTTTCACCAGCCTTGGAGGCTTTCCTTACTGGCCTCAACATCAAGGTCATTCCAGAGTGGCTAAGCTATCTCTAAAGGACCAAGTTCCTTGAGCTTCCAATTCTAAAGCAAAATGAGAATTTTGATTAAAGCTTCTGCTACCTGCTCCCCCACAGTGAGACTTGCTAAGCCTCTTCATCCCCCAGAAGTGGGTACTATCTCTCCTCACTTTCCACCACTCCTTGTAAGTCCTCAAGGCAGGAATTGGAAGTATGCACCATAGCAGTGGTCAGCCAGAAGTACTATTCCATCAGTGCTGAAAAAAATAGGTGACTGGATGAGTCTCCCCTATTTTATACTGTTATTATTCTCATTGCTGTCGTTTGGGCAAAATCACCAGTGTTTTAATCTATAAATATTTTCAGCACTATATAGTCTGGGACACATACACACACACACACCCATATATATATATATATGCTATATTTCAAAAATATATTTCTTAATCTATCAGAACAGAATATTCTGTTTCAGTATTCATTGTAGTTAGTTTCCACATTAAAGCAGTACCTGGAATCTAGGGGCTGGAGATTTTCACGTGCTCTGTGTGTAGAACTGTGATTGAGTTGGTCTCATACTTGACTGTTACTTTAAGATACCAATGATAATATTACGTGGTAATAGCAGTAATGACAGTGATGCTTTTAATTACAATAATGTAGTATTTACTGAGCAGGTTCCTTAAACCTGGCATAATACCAACTGATCTAGACAGATCATGACCTTTATTCCTAGTTAAGTCTTCTTTCATTTTGTAGTTGAGAACACTGAGATTCAAAGAACATCCACTTTCTCAACATTCAACAACCAGCAAGCAGACATTGATTTTTGAACCCAGGTGCCTTTCCTCCCCAAGTAAACATGTTAAAATGTCACAGTGTGTTACTCAGTCTCAGAGTGTTGAATGACTTTGCGTATAACTTCTAAATGTCTCCAATCCATTTTCACTGTAGGGTAGAGACAGAAACATTTTTAGACTGGCTTGCTGCCTCTTTCCCACCTCGACCTTTCAGTGATTATAATTTGAGAAACTTTGTATGATTATGTCACTGAGAGTCCCTCTTACACAAATAAGAGGAAGAGAGTAAATAATTTATCATTTTTTATCATCACTTTTAAATATATCTTTATCTATATAACTGCTCAGGATTTGCCTGCAAAATTGGAATAAATTCTACTAAAATTTATGTCAATAAAATTATATTTTATATATATGTTTTAATATATTGTCTTAGTTTGGGCTTATAAACAGCATCATTTTTATTTCTCATAGTTCTGGATGCTGGGAAGTCCAAGTAGTAAGTTCAGGCAAATTCAGTGTCTCTACTGAGAACTTGCTCCTCGTCTTTTCTCTATACTCGCATGTGCTGGAAGGGTGTGGGGTGTCTTATGAGGGCACCAATTCTATCCAGGAGGACTCTATTCTCAAGACCCAATCCCTTCCTGATACTCTTACACTGGAGATTAAGTTTCAGTATTAAATATATTAAAGGGATAGGGACCAAACTTGCAGTTGATAACACATATTAAATAAATGCTTTAGATGTCTATAGGATAGTAACTAACTGTAAGAATAAAAAAAAAATTAAATACTTGGTACTTACATCTGGATTCCCTAGCCCCTCTTGTTCTTGGGGTATTGTCTTGGTGCCCAGAGTTCCTGCTGGTCAAGCTAAAACACAGATTCAGGCAGGGGGCCTCTCACGTGGAAAAACATACTAGGAAACCAGCACCTCCTAAAAACAGGCAGACTTTATGACCAGATTAGCATAACCAGCTAGACTATCCTTACAGAAAGCTAAGTGAGAACAGGAACTAGAGATAGGCAGTTTGATCAGTAACAACAATGGAGGCCCCCAGGCAACAGCCCCTATTCAGCCCCTCTAGCTTGTGCCAGACAATTATGCACCCCCAGTATACATCCCCGCCACATACAGATTACTATGCATCCCAATCCATGTGCCCACCACATGCATTCCTCCACATACTTGCCCACCTTCCCTGACCCTTATCCCCAAAAAATGTGAGACTGCCCTTGAAAGGGTGCTGCACTTCCAGAGGTATGAGCCCCACTAGGTCTCTCTCTCTCCACCTGGACTTGGAGTTGTCTTTCTACATCCTGGGCCGCTCCAAAGGCTACCGCCCCACTATAAGGTGACACAACCATTTGATCATGTCAACTACTATATCTTAACACTTTTTTTTATCAACATTGAAGCCTGGCTTCAAAATGTTACCTTATTTCAAAAAACTAATTTTCATTGTATATGTAAAAATAATCTATTCCACCTTTTATTTAGAAGTTTCAAACTGTAAAACATATTTTAGAAAAATTAAGTCCATTAAATTTTGAAATTAAATATCCTGATTGATAGAGAACTTAAAAATTTTGTAAATTTAGTCTAAAAGACTCTGTGTTTTCCTTCATCCATATAATATTCACTTTAAATTTGGAGATCTGAAAGTGAAATGTGTACTTCCAAAAATTACAAAATTTGATCCTTATGTTTTTATGTTACATAGTTTTTCTAACTTTTCTGAATTTCAATTTACTTGTCTTAAGTATTTTGCTCTTTAATTTTGAAAAACTTAAATAAGAAACATAAGGATAGCAATTCACATACTGGTATTAGCACTTCATGTATGTTCCCTTAATGAAAATACAAATAATCTTTCAGCGAAATCTCTTTCCTGACTTTTCTACAAAAAATTATAAAGTGGTTTCTCTCACTGTGAACTAAAATCAGGTTTACTTCATAGAATACACGAGGCAACCATAGAAGTTGTGATAAAATGCAGGGAAGCTCCAATTAATTCCCCTTCCCTGTGGTATGACTTAATGTGTCTCTGAACCCGTTGCTGGCCCTAGAGACAGGGCTTCAGGCACCACGTGTGTGAGAAAGCCACAGTGCAGCGATAACATGGGCGTGAAGGGAAATGCCAGTAAATTCAAATGCCAGTCACAAAGCCAGTGACTCTACATGGGCTTTTCTCAGGCAGGGAACAGCAGGTCACGAACAAATGACCAGAATTGCATGCCCCTCACGGTCCCTGGGGGTTGCAGTAGATGACCATGACAGGAGTTGAAGGCTCTGTGGATGCAAGTGTCCGTCTGTCCATTTTGCCTTTGCTCAAGTTACTGGTATTTGTGTTTGTTTATGCTCACTTGGGAAGATTGGAAATCAGTGATATTTCAACTGGCAAAATAGCAATGAGCATCTGACCCACTTAAGCGACACTTGAGTTGTCAACACGGGCTAGGATGGCTTTCTGAACACCAGAACAGAGTGTAGTCAGATGATTAAAATGGAAAAGGCAGTGAGGGTGTTCAGAGGTAGTGATCTTGGCACCAAGCACTCTAGGTGTAAGTTAGGGCCAATCTCTGGGGTTTTGGTCTTCAGTTTCCTCACCTACAAAAGAGTAGATGGTGTACACCTTGGTTTATTCCACTTCTCTGCTCTGGTGCTCCTCATTTCATCCATTTCATTATAGGCAGTAAGTCCCATCTGGATATTTTAATATGGGGCATTGCTCAAACTTGAAGCACACATTGAATAACAAGACTAGCAAGTTGTTTCCAGAGAGATTTGGTGCCACTCTGCTTAAGTTCTGCTCAATGAGACGAGCAAGTCAAATACAAGGTGAACTTGAATCCATGTGATTAGAACAGTGAATCCACAGGGTGTCCACTTGTGCTGGACCAGGGTGTGGATGGACCTGGCCACTCTAGGGGAAGCCCTATGGGGCAGGCTAGAGACTGAGAGGTTTCTTGATGGACAGCAGAACATGTGAGACAGTTTCATGTGATGTAATCAGCTGTAGGTCTGCTGAGAATGGATCGAGGCTGTTCAGCCTGGTGACAAAACTCAGGTTAGAGATGGCAGCCCTTTTGCATGACATAGAGCATAAGACTTAAACTAAGGTTGTGAGCACCTATATTGGTTTCAAAACTAGACTGGAAGGGTCTGGAGACTTAACTTGTATCTAAGGGGATGAAGGAGGATTGCAGAATGATTATTTATTTCAAAAAACAGTCCAGCACTTGGAAGACTAGTCTGACACTGTGAGTGAGCTCAGCTTCTATATAGACAGTGCCATTTTCAACAAGAAAACTTCGACTTCTTTCTGCCGTGGTATGTGAATGTGTTCTGATTCCCTTTCTTCCAGGAGAAACTATCCCAGAATTTTAAATTTAAGAGATAGCTGTGTTAGCAGCAGGCAGCAAAGATGTTGCCTAATTTGTTGACAGTAAAGCTGTATTCATAAGCCCCAGTCTTCTCAAACATCTGTTTGTTTAGTACCTCAAGAGCTGAGGAAGTTTAAAAAATTGTCACACATTGTTGCTTAGTCATATGTACTTATTTGAGAATGTAATTCTCAGCAAGATTTTAACGAAAGGATCTGTCCAAGGAATTGACTGCCAGCTTTACTCAAAATTTAAAAATTAACCTCTCTCTAATGTGTCCACCTGTTAAGGGCTCATGGACATTTTGTCATTCCTCAGTTGACATGAGAAGTTTCATTCTGTCTATTGGACTCATATGTTGACCATCTTAAAAGTATAGCACATTCCAAAGCTCTAATCTCAGTAGGTGGGGGGTGCTTAAGACAATGGAGTTTGGGACCAATAAACTTTGAATTGAAGCTCAGCTCTGCCTCCTGCTAACTGGAAGACTTTTGGAAATAGACTGGCCCTCTAAAAACCCCATTTTTCTTTTTTTTTTAAATATTTATTTATTTGTGCATTCAAGAGCTGGGGTACAGGCCAGAGTCGCAGGAGGTGAGAGACAGAGTAGGGAGCAGAACAGGCAGATGGATTGAAATACACTGCTGAGGGGAGCAGCAGGCAAGGCAGGAGAGGTCTGCTGTGCCACGTGGATCCCCTCCCTGGCCAGTGATCAAACTTGTGCTGCTGTGATGTGGATGCTTCACAGAGCCATGGCACTCAACCGGCTGCGCCACCAGAGGGGCCCTAAAAACCCCATTTTTCTATGTGTGAATTGGGGAGAATACTATTTATCTTAGAAGTTTATTGTAAGGATTCAACTGGAAAGTATATTTATGGCAATTAGCATAGTGTTGTCACTGAGCAAATATTCTATATATGTGGATGGGTCTTCTTCTTAATTAATTTCTATAAATATTAAAATTATGACTCAGTTGTCACATACACAAGTAGCGAGGAAATGCCCTTGACTTCACAGTCATTTTTTAACTTTATACTCTTGCTTCTTTTTCTTTTATTTAGCAGGTGATATTAGCAAATCTGATTCAAATATTCTGTCACCAGTCCATGCCAGAGAACCCCACAGTAAAGTGATGAGCTTAAATGAATGTGAATAATGTGTAGGTGATAAGAAAACCATGATGTACTGAAACATTACACTACTATGAATTGCTAGAGAACTCTACAAAACAGAATGCCTTGGTCAATGAATTTCCAGCCATCCTGGTTAGGGAGAGCTTCTCACAAAAAATAACTATCAAGACAACAAAAAATAGATTACCTACATTTCATTAAGCATGTATGTATCAAGTAGAGTATTATTGAGTGATGATGGGGGATATAGAATAAAGCTACTCAGTTGCCAGGTTCCTGGATTTCTCAGCATCCAGAAAGTGTTAGGAAAATAGCAGAAGCAGCAGCATTAACAGCAGTGATTAATCTTTGAAATTACAATCAGGGCACAAGTTATTATAATAAATATCTTTACACTGTTTATACAGCAGCCCTTACTTTGGTATGCTAAGAATACTATTAAGAATAGTCGCCTTTGGTTAAATGAGCAAACTATTAGATTGATAAAAGTATTGAAATGAGTATGAGTTAAGTCTTGCATTTGAATAAACCTTGCTTGTTGACAGAAAATTATTACACCAGAGGCAGAAACAGTACATTTAGTGAAATATCCTGCAAAAAATCTATATTTATTTTTTTCCTTTTCCCCATTCTTCTTTTAGATGGAAATCCTGACTTGTAAGTTATTCTCCTAAAATTGGAAATGGAGTCTAATCCTTTTGGAGTTTGAGGCTCTTCCAGTATTAAGAATTCATATTGCTGTGTCCCCAGATATTTCCAGGAACCACACTTTGAGAACCATTGTTGTTACCTACTGAATGCATTTTGATATAATAAATAGTAACATTTATTGAGTACTTACTATAGATCAAAGACTCTTCTAAGCACTTGACTTTTAAATTTCTTTACTTTTTAGTATATACAAATGATTAAGTTTAAGGACACAAACTTTTTATATACATTTTGCAATATGAAATGGTAAATACATATAATGAATGATGTTTACTTATTGATTATTATTGAAGTGCATTTGGTTTACATCCTTGTTTGTGGTTTGGAAGCCCAGGCTCTTCTCCTTCAGGTGTTATCTCCATAGCAAACCCACCACTGAAGCACCCATAATCCTCCCCATATCCCATGGTGCTCACTTCTTATCCTACTATCTCTCTCCTTCCCCCCTGGATGCCTCAGATGTATGATCAATTTTCAAGTTCTGGTTTTAATGTTAGTCTTTGTCTGATCCTTTGTTTGGTTTCTTTACATTACACATAGTAGTGGAATCCAGTCTTTATCTTTTTCCCTTCTGACTTATTTCACTTAGCATCATTATCCCAGCTCCATCCATATTGCCACAAATAGCATGCGTTTATCTTTTTGACTGCCAAGTAATATCCCATTATATATAGACCAAAACTTCTTGATCTACTCATCTGTTTTGAGGCACTTAGGTTATTTCCACATCTTCACTATTGTAAATAGTTGAGCACTTTGATTTAGAATTGTTTTTAATTCTTACTACAAACTGGGAGAGAAGTTCTGGGTTTAGCTCTATTTTACAGATGGGGAAGGGTCAGAGTTTACGATGCTTGTCTAAGTTATCTTGTTACAGGGCAGGGAGAGGGGCACCCCAGAACTCCCAAACCTACCCTCTCTAAATGGGTTCTGCCATCGGCCGCATTAAGACAAACATATAAGGCCTTTAATGGAAAGGAATTTTAATACAATTAGGGTCCAAAACAGAAAGGACAAAGAACATAGTTACTAAGTCAAGCATCCAAAGTTACCCATCTCCTTGAGGGTAAAATTCCAGCCAAATAGGATTGGCACAAAGCAAGGCCCAAAAGTCTGCCACTAGTCTAAAGGACCTTTCAGTGGAGGTCCATAAAAAAGGGTCAGAAAAAGTCAGACAAATCTGGGAGGAAAAGAGCACAATCAAAATCAAGATGAAAGCTGCCATTATTAAGCTCCCCATGGGTCTCTCACCCACATCTGTTCCAACCAGTCCAGGACCAAGAAGCAAGCACAGTTTCTTCACATGTCCCTCTGCTCCATGTGCTCTCCTCTAGGTCTCCATGCTGCTCTTTTGCTTTTTTTTTTCTTGCTGCTGCATGCTTTTTCTTCCTCCCTTCCTTCCCCTATTTCCTCTCTCCAGCATCTTCTTATTCCTGCTCAGCTCCACCTTACTTAGGGTGGTACTGGGATCCTGGAACTTCCCCTTTTCCTGGGGACCACCTGTTACAATCTGAACAGTAATTGGCAGCTCTGAGATTTCTACCTGGTAAGGATGTCCAGAGATTACTCTTGAAATACCAGGAGAAACTGATCTTTGCAAGTAAACCCTTTCATTTATTTGCTAATTATATAATTTTCCCACTGTTCATTTTTCATATTTCACCACTTCCATATTTTTGAGATGCGTCAAGTCTGGAAATACAATAATTTTATAATGTTCTTGAGATTTACAGATGCAATAATGCTTTTTAGTTTTCCTTCAATCTATAAATACTTAAGGAAAAAACTGCCTCTTACAAGATTATGCTTGTAAAAAAAATGTTCATGATATAATAGAGAAAAGAAAGTAGGACAAGAAATTTTCATACCCAGCAGGATACTACCTATGCGGAGAAATTATGTATAGGAATCAAATTTGAGAAGAAAATACAGCACAATGCTAACTACATAATTTTGGGGTATTTTGAAGCCCACTTTATATCATATACCAGGCTCTTTCTTTGACAAGGTAATAAAATTAATGAGAGCAAGAAAGTTAATCTTTTTATTAGAATTCCTTTTACGTTTTAAATTAGCTCAGATTAATTAATGCTCCATAATAAGTAGAATTACTCCTTTTTCATTATTTTAGTGTTTTAGGAGCCAGAGATGAAACAGAGAGAGAATGAGATATCAGGAAAGCCTTACGTTTCTTCAAATATTGAGCTCACAGGCAGGTTCTCATACTTGAGTTCATTTTATTCTGAACAATTTTTTAAAGAGCAATGCATCACCTAGGAAAGAAAGCAAACACTGTGAGAAAACTAAATAATTTTTTAATTAAAAAAATAAAAAGGGGATGCATCACTTTTATTTTCGAACAAAGAGCCCAAGACTCAGATGTTAATGGATGGAATCAGAATCTGAGAGCCCCAGTCCCTCTACCCCCTACCCTACCCACCACATGTTCCCCTCCAAGAAAATTGGACTCTCTTACCTCCAAAAAGCCAGGAACCTGGGGGTGATGTGCAATAATCTTGTGACTTTGATTTTTCTACAAGATGTTCCTAGTCATCAAATTAAGGAAGATGAAGTGGTTTACAAAATAGAAAGTCAGAAGGAAAGACTGCTATTTTGTATCCCTGCCATTGGAGAAGTAAAGAATGAAGGCTGTACTTTGTTGGGGTCAGGAGAGCACTCAAGGGGAAACTGGTGGTGTAAGGTGAGCCCGTAAGATGCACCGCTGTGCAGAAGCCTGCTGGCTGTGAATGCACTGGTTATTCAATCAGGGGATGCAGAAAACCTCAGGAATTATGTCCAAGGTCTGACCCCACCCCACCCCCAGCCTCCCTGGCACTAAGCCCTAGCTTTGCAAAGTGAGGTCAACTGCCCCTGGGAGCTTGTTAGAGCTGCAGAATCCCAAGACCCTGCAGCAAGTGGAATACACAGTAGGGTTGAGAGAAGCTGCCCTTATGGTGGAAACTGGCAGAGCAGCCTTAGGTAAACACATGTATGTGCAGCAGGGAGGCCTGGGTCCAGGAAAGGAGCTTTTCTGGGCACTGAGGGGAGGCAGAGTGGTGCCAGATATAAGGACTTAGCTGGGGCCAGGCAACCCCCACCTCCCACCAGGAGGGCTCATGTCTAAGGTGGCCCCAGCCTGAGGCCCAGGAGCTCTTTGCCCATGATCCCCAATGGAGTCTGCTGAGCAAACATTCCCCAGCCCCAGGTGAACTGGGTCATGAGGTCAGGTCCCCTGAAGACTTCAGGAGCTGCCCCTGAGTATGTGGGCTTTCCAGGGCTGTTGAAGTGCATTGTCTGATGATTCAGACATACAAGAACAGCTGGTCCTATGTCTTCCTGTGAAATACATTTGTCTATTTAGGCATGGAAGGTCTTGCATTTGATATAGGAATGAATGTAGACGTGTATTTTTAGAGTCAGTAGTGACTGCCTGTGTGAGCTCCTCTTGACTTCTCTTAGCTCCAAGTGTCTTTGTGAATCTGCCTTTCAGCCTTTCCTCTCCTTGGCCCCCTGGGGCTGGCACTTCTGAGAATGCCAGTGGCTGGTTTTAAAGTTTCCGCTAATTGCCTTATCATTTCATAAAGAGGCATTAATTGCTAACATAATTTTCCCTTTTCCTCTGAATTGCATACTCCTTTTATGCAAAGTGACTACTTAAAATGCTTTTCCATCCTCATCTCCCCCTTTATTTCCTGTCAGTAGAGAAACACCAAGCAAACCTCCTCCTGCGACTACCAGAAGACTTTGCTTCAGCCTTTGACACTTCCTTGGTAGCATGAAAGTGGATTCTGTGAAAGATTGCTGGAAGTTCACTTTCTGAGTGAGCAGATATCCATTTTTTCCAAGCCCCTTCTTGATTTTCTTTTGCTATCTTGAGCCTATGGAAATAATCTGAAATGCTAGAACAAAATATTTTTAAACCACCAGTGATTTTTCTTACTGTCTTTTAATTTCAGAGATCTTACTGTATTTTAAATTGTTCTGTCCTCTGCTGTTTGCTTACCCCAGCTCACGTATGTTCACACAACCTCAGGGCAGAGAGGAAAGTTTCCCCATCCCTCTGGATTTTCCTGGAGCTCCAGGTAATCAAATTAACAGCAGAGAGATTAGTAGGAGTAAAGAACAAATTTAATTACATATAAGGGCCTATATGGATTTCAGTATTGAAATAAATGGAGCAAAATCAGGGTATATGTCCAGAGCTAATGAATGGTAGAGGGGCTTTGGGATTCCAGAGGAGGGAATCACAGAACAAAATGACCAGATGCTGTATAGTTACATGTTTGCACTGCTAGACAGGTAGGTGTCTCTGATAGAAAGATCATCTCTGGAAATAACTGTAAAGTTGGGTCATACCCCAATTTTCATTCTTCTAGGTAGTCTAGGGAGTATTAAAAGTTCTTCATGAGCCTACAGGTCCTCATTTGAGCTTACATCAAAATGATCTAATGCCAATATGACATGTCTTGGGAAGACCTATTCTGAACACCTTGGGGAGGCCAATCCTGCAGAACACATACTATGCACCATACCATACACACATCCTCATGTATCTACACACATCCCGCATGCACACACATACACCATCACACACCATGCACACACATGTATTATCATACACAGGTATGCCATCACACACACCATCTCACACACGAACACATACAGACCCCAGAAATGTCAGAGAATGTATAAGTCAAGGACTATATACCTGTCCTCCTCCTGTGTGTTCAGCCCCTGGCAGGCATATGTCCTACTGTCAGTTGTCGATAGCTCAACAGAAAATTATTTCATAGTCCGAAGGCCTTTAATAACCTTTGACTGAGAGAGTATTTTAAATTTTAAATTGCATAACGCTGTCTCCAAAACAACTGGAAATGCTCTTCATTCAGGTTGGCTTCCTGGGAATCTGACTGATGTGAGGAGAACGTGCAGGGGAGCAGGGCAGGGAGTGTGGGTCTGCTTGGGCAAAAGGCCCATCTATATCCACCATCAACCAGATTCCCCATTTGGGATCTTCCAGGAAGGATGAGGCTGTTCAGCCAAACCACGTCCCAAGGGTCTGACATCTGAGGGTCACCTGGTGGCCTCAACCCCAGCAGCTGAGATGGGGTTAGGGGTGGAGAGTCCTTCCATCATGAAAAAGATCTGGCAGAACATCACAGCACCCTGACAGCATGCCAGGGAGTAGTACAACTAGAACTGATTTGGCAGATAAGCCTAACCAATGCTAAAAACCATTGCTAAAAGATCCTAACAGTAACATTTGGTGAAAACATTTAGAATATAATTTTTCATGTGCTGTCCATCAACTGTAAAACATTCATAGCAAAGAAGGATGAAAAAGTATATATCAAAATGATGAGTGTTATCTTTGGGTGATTCTTATTTTTTCTCAGTCTTTTCTTGGTTGGTCTACTTTAATATTTGGTATTTACTACCTTCAGGTAAGACTACGCCAAGGCAGTGACTGTTCCTAAATTTATGAGTTCACCCCTGTGGCCATAAATCTGATTAGTTTAGTCCCCTCCTGTCAGCCTTTGTCCCTGCACTTGACATGGATCATATACTAAGGCCTTTCTCCATTTTCCTTGGCCAACCTTGCTTTCTCGGAGACAACTGTAGTCTCCAACCCTTAGCCTGACCACACTGGATTAGAGCCTTTTCATAAATTCAAGAGGGTCAGTTCTGGCAGCATGTCAATTGCCATGCTCTATCACTTCCTCTCCCACCCATGGAGTAAGCCTGGGGCAGGTGTCTGCAGGAGATACCTGTCCTAGATTGCAGGAAAACAGGACATGCATTGTATTGTCCAGACAGTCATTTATTTTTAAGAGACTCCAGTGTAGACAGGGTACCATATAGGCATATTTTCAAATTTATATTACTTTTCACCCTAGGAATGGATAGTTAGCATTTGAGGACCACAGTTAGGAGTCCATGGTCTAGGTATGCCAGCGTGAAAGTGACAGTGGGTACCGGTAGTCACATATGAGATGAGCAGTGTTTATGTGAAGGGCCCTCCTTAGTGGCACAGGGGGTTAAGGTGCGACACTAGAAGACTATCCACAGCCACTGCCGCTGGGGAGTTCAGTCCCCAGCTAGACTTCTCCTGCCTTACCTGTTGCTCCCCTCAGCAGTGTATTTCAGTAGATCCACCTGTTCTGTTCCCCATTCTGTCTCTGGTGACTCCTCTTACCCTCTGTACCTCAGTTCTTGTATACATAAATAATCTTTTTAAAAGGATAGATATTAGTATATACATGTGGATAGACATGCTGGCAGGCCCCTCTCCCCACCTTTGTGTGACAGGCTCAGATTTGGGAAAATTCTGTGTTCTAGATCTTTGAGTACAGCACTCCAGCCCCATGAGACTCTTTCTCATGGTGGATAATGTGGACATTGGCCATTCCTGGTACTGAAATGTTACTGTGTCCACCTTGGAATGAACCTCTCCTCTCTTCTGGAGAGAGCAAACCCCAGATTCTGACAGCAGAGAAAGCTTCTCTCCCAGCCCCCACACACACAAGCTATGAACTTTTGGGCCTGCTGAGCAATGAATACTTGGACATGAGCCCACATGGGGGATAAAACTGGATCCTTTTAAGCCAGTTGTTTTTTGGGGTAGCAGGACTCATCTCCCACTCATTTCTAACCATCAAAAGAGGCTGATATATAGCCAAAAATATTTCACTTGGGCTAATTATTCTGGATTTAGAGATCAGAACCATTCTGAAATCTGCATCTCTCTACTACTTCCCAGTTAGAATTTTGCTTACCACTTCTATAATGAAAACTTTTGGATGAGCACTTAGGGAGTTAAAGTGACAAGAAGTCAAGGAGAATCTAGGATGCCCTGGGATAAAAATACTTTGTTATCCAAAACTAAGCAGACTACATGGGGAGTGTAAAGCTTAGAGCTGAAGGAAAAAAAAGACAGCTTTAAAAAGCAATCTTATGGCATAAAGTATGTAATTTTCAAGATAATTACTATTTCTAAATAATACAGGGATGATGGAATTATCAGTACAAAAGGATTTTGATAATTCTGTTCTAGATACCTAAGCATATATTGTTCTGAGTGAGTTTGAAGACAGTAAACCAAAGCAAGTTTCCCAATCCATGATTTTAGATTGTTGAAAAGACCATTAATCTCTTTATAGCCTTTTTTATGAAAACTATTTCTAATTCTATTTGAAAATTTGGCTCTGAGTAAAGCCTAAGCTATCTGCATAATCTTGGGTTAACTCTAAAGTCTCCTTTCATATTCATGGTTTTGGTAAAAATCTAGTAAATCCAGCTCATACTTTGTATTCTGGAGACTCCAGCACTGGTTTCCACATTAAGCTTCATTTGCGTAGGCTTCCGAGAAGAGATTGCTTTTTATTGAATTATATTTTCCCTGTAAATTTTTCTTCAACACCTAAAGCAGAGTTAAAAATAGACCAGAAATGACTCACATTAGGTAGCACCAGAGTGTGTGGTTCTTATTTATGAACTTTAGAAGAATCACTTTCTTTTTTTGGCATCTTTCTGAATATCTGCAGATAAAATGTACTTCATTGAAAAAATGAAGTTAAATGCTCTGCAGAGCATTTGCTTTTTAATGGAAACGAAATCATCAATTTATGTCATTTTCAAAAACAACAGAGTCTTTGTTTTTAAAGATTTTTGATTTACACACCTGATAAAACTAAGCTAAGCACTGTTCCTCATTGGACTGTGTGTCGTGATCATTCTCACTATCCCTTGGGAAAATGGCTTAGTAGGATGGGAAATTTCCACCTTTGACCCAGCCTTGATTTCCATCCTCTTTAGCCAGGGCTAAGCCACCTGTGCCTTCCCAGATCTCAAGGCCAGTACCGCCCAGTGGCTCAGCATCCTGGTCTTCTGCATTGCTATTTATTCCAGACAGCCACCTGCCCAGGTGAGCGCAGTAAACCTGAGAGTCCTCTTATCAGATATCCCATCATCCCACCGCTTTCACCACAGGGCTGCTGACTCCTGTCAATGGATCAGAAGTTGGCGTGTCCCCAGAAGGCAGCGCCATAAAGTCACCCCACAAAACTCTGCTTGGTCTCAGCGGTCACTGGGGCTACCTCACTGCTGAATTTGAGACACAGCCTTATATCCCCACCCAGATCAGGGCAGGGCAGGACTGATCCCATGCAGGGCCCACCACACCTTGTGCACACCTCTGTTCAGCAGGTATATCCATGTCACTCCTGTGTGCCCCCAGTCTTGACACCTATGACCTGCGGGTTCCAACAAGCATGTTCAGTCTTCTTGTTCTCAGGCTGGGTCATGAGGGGTCAGGCACCACTGTGTAGTGGACACCTGAGGCAGAGCAGGGCAGGATGCTGTGAGCACCTCCATCCTGCTCAGAAGTCCCTGTTGCCAAGCCCACATCTTGCACCTACAAATTGCTGGTCTCTGGGGAACAAAAATGGCTCCTGTCCCCAATCTCTCTCAATTACATTGACTATCTTAAATCTCCAGTGGAACACATGACTAATTCCTGAATGTATATAGTGAGAAATTTCATTTTTAAACATTGGGAATAAAACTCTCAATTTCATAGACTGCCGTGTTTTACTTGGTGAACACAAAGTAAATACAGATGGTCCCTGAACTAAGATTTTTTGAGTTGGTGGTGCAAAAGCAGACTCACTCAGCAGGAACTGGCATTGTACTTTGAATTTCGACCTTTTACTGGGCTTGCCTTCAGGCTGACACGCTGTCAAAGGCCTGGGCACTAGGCAAGGGGACCCCAGCTCCAAGCCAGTCATAAGTGGATGGTGAACACCAATCCTCTCCAGACGTCTTCCCTTCAGCACAGATTCAGTCAACCACATGAGACATTCCACACTTTACTGTTGAACAGGCACTGTGTTAGGTGATTTACCTGGCGAAGCTGCCATGCTGGGTAGGTTGGGTATATCATTTAGGGTATCTTCAGTTCACCATGGGGGAGGGAGCTGACCCGAAGGTAAATGGAGGAAGATTTGTCTACACATGAAAAACCAGCCTGTCATTCTTTAAGCGCATGGTTTGGAGGCCCAGAGAAAAATCTTGAATATTCCAAAAAATCTCTGCCCCTGCAGCCCAAAGCCAGCTTGTCTTGGATTTGCCATGACACTTCCTTGATGGATGATGTTGTCATTTGACACCAAGTACAATTGCAGGAGTAACAATATGTTCATTCTTTCTGGACCCTGTATTAGATGGGCTTAGATGGGCTTAGAGACCTATTGTGAAAATGACACTGATTGATCAGTCCCTGGGAACACGTCCATGTGCTCTCTGTCTGCACTCCCTCTGCATCTCTCTCTTTTTTTTTTTTTAAGCTGAATCTGCTAATAATGTTTCGTAATATTATTCTAGACGATTGCTTTGCTAAAGAAATCTGTTTAGAAGACCACTCTAGACTGGTAATACATTTCAGTGTCCAAGTTACAAACTGTCAGCATTATCGAAATGATGCCTTAGGGGGCTATTCAGGAGGTATTTTTTATGCAAATATTAATTGTGTGTGTCTGTCTCTGTCAAATGCTGAGAGGACAATAAAGCACAAGATCCCCTCTCTTCTTTAGAGTGCACAGTAAAATTCAGTTGCTTATGGAATGTTAAAAGTAGTGACAGAGTAGCTAAGAAGAATGTCATCCAGCGACAGAGTTCTAGGTGAGAAACTCTAACTAGAAATACAAGTACAAGCATAGCCCCAGAGATGTATCCTGTGTGTCACAGAAGAAGCGGAACAGCTCTCGAGCTCCTTGTGCAGTGGCCATCCAGAAGGAAGCATGGAAGAGCAGGAAGGTGATCTTTAGAACCTGGAGATGAAGGGAGGCTGAGGTGGGACAGAGATGAGCGGCATTGGGAGGTGCACAGATGGAGGGTGGGAGGCTGGGCAGGTCTGCAGCAGCCTGTGGGGGCCTGGCGCACGGGACTTGTAGTCAGCCATGACCTGCGCATGCCTATTCAGGTCCTTCCCACCATCAACACTGGGGGCAGAGGAGGGTGTCTGGACCCTTTGCCAAAGCGCTGAGTATGGACTCTGGCTCCAGACTGCCTGGGCTGTGCCATTCACGGGCCCATGACTCGGAGCTTGGCCTTCCACTTCTCTGCTTCATTGTTCATGTGTGTGTCTGTGTGTGTGTGTCTGTGTGTGTGGTAAAATGTACATAACAAAATTTACCACCTTAACCACTTTTTAGCATTCAATTCAGTGTCATTAAGTCCATACACTGTTTTGCTCAGTCATCAACACTCTCCATTTCTAGAACTGTTTCCTCTTCTAAAGCTGAACCTCTGTGTCCAGTTCAGTTTTCACTTTTGTGTCCAGTGAAATAACCACTGTCCATTCCTGCCCTCCTCCAGGCCCCAGAACCTCTATTCTGTTTTCTGTCTCTAGGAAGTAGTCACTTCCAGGTGTTTTGTGTGTGTGAGTCATACAGTAACTGTTCTCTGTTTGCTTACCTGAAGGCTTCCTGCACTTAATGCAGTGTCTTTAAGATCCTTCCATGTATAGCATGTATAGGAATTTTCTTCCTTTTTCAGACTGAATAATATTCCACGCATGCATGTCCCACACCCCGTGTCCATTCATCCTCAGTAAGTGCTTGGGCCATTCTTAGCTCACAGGACTTGAACATGCACAGGAACAGACCCCCTAGGGGCACACATGTGTGCAAGCGTGAGCATGAGTCCCTGTTGTCAGTTCCTTTGGGAATATACCTGGACATGAAAATTGCTGGCTCAAGTGGGAATTCTGCAGTTATCTTGCACCTGTGTTCTCACTTGCAAAAGGTGGGACTTAATAGTTTTCCTGTGCGGGGCTCTGGTGAGCACTAAATGTTAGTGTTTATGAACTTCTCTTTCATGAAGTTAGTGCTATGAAGCTAAGGGCTGGGGAGAGCTGGCGCACAGCAAGTGATGATAGATGATTGTCTGCATTCAGACCACCTAGCGAGCGCCTGGCATCCTCACTTTTGCTGTCAAGGTGACATGCAAACACTGGGAGAACATGGCCATGCTTCCTAGACACCATCCTTCCCCAGCTGTGGGTGCTTCTGGAGTTATACGGGAGGCACACGCTGTCAGCCGTCCTTCTCTACAAACCCTAAGCTCTTAAACCCAGCAGTTCCTGTGAGCTGCTCCCTAAATTCCTGGGGGAAGTCAAATAGAACTGTCTGGTTTTCACTCGAGCATCATATTTATCGTGTAAAAACCTGCTTCTCTTTTCACACCCTGATGTCCCACCAAACACCCCACATGCCAGCCTGAGCCTCCTGGTGAAGGGGTCCCCCAGGCTGCCCATTGAGGGGTCACCCAGGCTGCCCATTAAGAATCCAGTCACCAATTCCTGCCGATAATTATGTTCTCATAGAGCACTGGGTGTGCCTGTGATACTTACACCTGAAATATTTACTCTCTAGAAGCACCACAAAGCCCTCACCAGTGCATTTTCATCAGGTGGTTAATACCATGTCACTTACCTGCACTGGGGCAAGATCATCTTTCAGCTTCTTTAGACCATCTGCTTTTCTAAATTAGTTAAAATTAGTTAACTATTTTGTTTAAATTTGTGTCAATTAATACCTCCAAAGAATTCTGAGAAGCATGAGCCACCCTATCCAGTGAACACAGCCTGTGCCAATTCAAAGGACAAATTTTTTTTTTAATGTTTTTTCTCCTTCTGAGGACATGAAGCCAAGATAAGTCTGTGAAATGAGCGGTTCACAGATCATCTGGTGCACAACACAGGCCCTAGGGTATAACAGGACTGGAGAATGTCCTGCTGCATTTATTTAGTCATGGGCAATAATTCAGTTGAAGTGTGTGAGTATTTTGTTGAAAAAAGAAAAGGTGCCAGTTTTGGAGAGAAAGTGTGCCATTTTTGGAGACAAAAGGTACCATTTGCCACGGAACAGACAGAAGCTGTAATTTCTCCCTCCGTCCACCTGTAGCACCGACCCAGTCCCCTACACTCCTTTTATCCCCTCATTGTTAGGTCAAATTCCCTACTTTGTTACTGAGGAAATTGCAAATATAAAAGAAAGACCCAGTATTGTGTGATGAGCCTGATTTTATATTTCACAGGAAAGGAAAGATATTTTATGTATCTAGATTATTAGTTTCTCTTATGCTTATAGGTCTAAGTCTCTTACAATAGAAAGTGTGGGTGTGGGAAGACATGAGTTGGCTCTAGCCTTTGTTAGCAGTCTCTAGCCTGACCCATCTTCTAAACTTCATAAGAACTACAAAGAAATGGCCATTCACTTATTCATTCAAGAATATTCGTGAGCATGCCCAAATCCTTTTGGGGAGTCTCTTGAGCAAAGACATCTGGACACAGGGGATCCTCCCTCCCCCACCATGAAAGCAGTAAGGGCTGGAGTGTCCCTTCTCTGATTCACTCAGACCCAAAGCAGCAGTGAAAGTCCTCCATTTGCTGGTGCTTGGAATTCTGTTCACCAAAGAACAAAAGCGTTCTCATTCTGCATCACGTCACAGGAACCCTTTTGGTTTAATGCTTTGCTGTGAGTGTATTGAAGGCAGGATGTGAGAATTCAAGAGCTCCTTTAAATGGCCCTATTTCATTAGGAGGTGAAAGGGCTCCGGAGGCTCTGGAGACCTATGTGGGAGGGAGTCAGCAGAGGGGGCGTGGGAAGATGGAGTTGGAGGGTGGGATCCACGGGGTGGGAAGGCAGGGCAGGGAAGGGCTTAATGATCACAGCTGAGGCTTTATAGTTCCTCCTCTCTGTCCTGTCACCTTTATCTGAGGCAGTTCCAAAAGGAACTTCTTCTGAACAAGCACTTCTTTCCAGCCAGATTTGTGAGGACCACTTTCTAAATATGGTTGAGCTTGTATTACCAGGGGATTAATTAGCTGAGGAACTGCTAAGACCCAGGGCCTGGAGAGGGCCTGGCCTGTGCTCAGAATGCGCTTGGTGAAAAGAGACATGGAAGGTGCAGGCTATCTGTAGATCCATGTCTCCATTCCCAGCAAGGGAGTGCTGTGTGAGCTGGCTGTGTCTGAGGAGGACCATCCAGAAGGGGAGCCATGAGACCTGGCAGAGGAGGTCAGGCGAGAGCTAGATACTAGGAGAGGAAGAATTTCAAAGAGAAAACAAAGTCCTGACTGCTTTGGAGTTTTTCAGACCCCAGTAAGTCCATCATATACCCCCGGTAATGACCTGTGTTGTCAAGAATGTCTATTGAACCTCAAGTTCCTCTCTCAAAAGATGTGGACTCCAGCCTGTAATAATCCCCACCTGGACCACTAAACTATGGACACCCAAGGAATGTGCCTTTGTAAGACTGGGATTATCTTGGTCTAGAGGCAAAAATACAAGTATAGGATGGGAAACTTGGGATCATTTATTACTGAGGAACTTGAGTTATACCACTCCATACTCTGTCTACTGGGATATTATTTTTAAAAAGGCAAAGGACTCCAATTCAGAAACCTTAAGACCATCTGTAGCAGCAGGAAGGGGTGGCACAGGAGCAAGGTTCGGGATGGTTCTGGGCAGACGGATCAAGGAAGGAGAGTCCTGGAGCCCTCGGTGGCTTTTCAAGCTTTATTTAGTAGAGGTGGCCAGGTACATGGCAGGCATGGGTGCCGGGGGGCCGGGAGGCTGGCAGGCCTCCCAGCCCCCGGTGCATCTCACCCTCTTGGCTGCTTTCTTCTCTCGCTGCTGGTGCTGCTGCTGCTGCTGCTGCTCCTTCATCCTGTCGGTTCTGTCGGTTCTTTTGGTCGGTCCTGGCGTCTTCATGGCGCCGCCCATTTAAGCCCGTGTCCCAACTCAGGCATGCCCACTTGCACATGCCCACCCTGGAATGCTCGCAGCACCACAGGTTTCCATCATCACAGTGGTGGGAGGGTGGAAATACCTGATCAACCTTTACCCTACACCATCTTAGAAGATCATCTTAATGTGATTTGAAAACCACAGGATGACACGTGCACAGGTTCCTAGAGCTGCTGGGGAGTGATCTGCCTCAGAACCAGCCTTCCAGGGAACCTAATTGTGATCCTTCGTAATTGCATATTAAGTATTGAACATATTAAGTATTGAACATAACCAGTGTTTGCAGATTAAGTGTGAAATTAGTATCAGTTTTGAAATGTTCATGAAATCTACATATTTAATTATAAATGGCATGCGAAAGTCAGCCCATTGTCTATAGTCATGCCAAATAGCTTGTGGCAGCATGCACAGGGCAGGTTCACTATGGGTTCAGGCAGATGGATCAGGAGAACCCAGGAGCCCTTGGTGGATTTTTCAGGCTTTAATGCTGTATCAGGGAACCAGGTACATGGGTGCACCAGACAGGGAGGCTGGCATGCAAGGAGGCAGGCACGGGTGGGGGATGGAGGGGCTGGAAGGCTGGCACACCTCCCAGCCCCCAGCAAGCACATCTCCCAGCCCCCAGCAAATCTTTTATGCTTTTTCTCTCTGCCTCTCTCTGGCGTTCTCTCTTAGCCTGGCCTCTTCCTTAGTCACTCGTCCTCTCCTAGCCATCGTCTGAGCGATGCTACCCTTACGTCCCCTCCCTCCTATGCTCAGGTGTCCACATTTGCACATGAGCAGGCACAAACCCATGCAACAGGAGTCCACAATCAGATACCCATGCCCTATGATCCTGTTCCCAAGGACCTTATACTTCAACACCATCAAAGCCAAAGAGGTCAGTGGCGCAAAAGGCCTGATTAATCCAGTTACCCTGCATAGCTCCCCTCTGTATTGGTATGAGACATATTGGATAATACATGTTAAAAACACCTTGGTTTTCCCTCAGGACCAGGAGGATGAATGTAAGAAAAATGTATGTATGCTTGTCTAAAAAAATATGTGTGTTTGTGTAGCTTAGGAGAGGTGGTATTTTTCATATTTCCTTGTTCTTATATTCAAAAATTTCTGTCTGCACCTTTATCATCTAAGAATGGCATTGGTCCATATGGAATCACTGGCTCTAACTGGTCCTGGATAATGAAGCCTGGTACCTGCACAGTCCTCTCTGCAATGCTGCAGTGAGCTGTGATTAGCAGGAGTGGTTTGTGAGTCTTTGGACCCCTGGAAGGAGTCTCATTTGTGTAAAGGAAGAGTTGGCTGTAGCGAAGCTTCTTTGTGAGTGTAGAATTGACATAGTCTCACTGTACCTAGAGCCTGGAGAGAATGTTGAATTCATAATGAAAATTGTGTTGATTATAGTCTGTGGCAGTGTTTCCAGAGGATGATGCTAACAAAACACCACATCCTGATGATGCTGTTATTATTAGAAACTTTTACAACTGGAAGGAGACTTACAGATTCCAGATGAAAACTATATCCTGGAGGTGACTTATCCGAAATCAAAAAGTCAAGACTCTATAGAGTTGGGTCTCTGGAAAGTTCAGGACCCTTTCCTCTAAACGACATAGTGAAGACTGAGAGATAAGTTGCACCCCATCTTGTCTCCCATGCAAAGGTATGATCTTTATTCCAAAATATGGAAACAAAAAATTCATCTCAGTGACACAATTTAACAGGTTTCTCTCTAACACTTGTGTATCTATATTTTTAAGTCTCATAGTTTGATGGAATTAATAGCCAAGAGTCCTACAGTGTGTCTGCTGGGTTTAACTGGAATCCCCATTCATCATGCTGTGGCTTTCCCTGTGGGCCAGGCTCCCACAGCTGGGCACGCAGTCTTGCAGGTCATGGCGATGTTCATACTTGTAATCAGTTATCAGTCAAGAAAAGCAAACAGAATTTATGTCTTTTCACTGGGAGTCAGTTAGTGTCACCTGCTGTTGTCAGGGACTGCATGGCTCTGGACCACATTTCCTAGTGGATCTTCACACGGAGCACCAATTCTGAGGTTTGCAGCCCCTGATGCCTGACCTCAGAAGGGAAGTGACTTCAGATTGTGTGACAGACACTCACAATGCAATAGGGTGGTCCACAAGGAAAGGGGAGGTTCCAGGTTCCCTACCCTATCCAAGGGAGGATGGAACTGAGTAGGGAGGAGAAGAAGCTGGAGACTGGGGAAGGAAGGAGGACAGAGAGCCAGAAGGAGACCTGGAGAAGATACATGGAGCAGAGAGACAGGTGAAGAAGCTGCACTTGCTTCTTGGTCCTGGGCTGGAAACAGATGTGGGCAAGAAACTCATGGAGAGGTTGACAAAGGTAGCTTTTGATCTTGATTTTGCTCTTTTCCTTCTTGACTTGTGTGGTTGTTTCTGACCCTTTTCTATGGGTCCCAACCAGAAGGTACTTCAGACTTGTGGCAGGCTTTTGGGACTCAGTGGTCCTGCTTTGGGCCAATCCTGTTTGGCTGGGCATTTACCCACAAGGAGATGGGTAACTTTTAGGTGCTTGATTTGGAAACTTTATTCTTCCCCTTTTCTTTTTGCACAATAATCATATTAAAGTTCCTTTCCATTAAAGGTCTTATGCAATAGAGAATGTTTTGTCTTGATGCAGCAGATGGCAGAACCTATTTAGAATGGTTAGACTTGGGGGTTCTGGGGTACCCGTCTCCCTGCCCTGTAACAATGACACATTTAGCACTTCCCTTCTACCAGATACTATGTTAGGACTGGAATCCTAATAATGGGTGCTAAACTGTTTAGAAGTATTCAGGGAAAATTCTAAGTTTCAGTTGGGTTTTTAATGGTGGTGAAGATCACGATAGCAAGTGTGCAATGGGTAGTTACTATGAGCTGAGCATTGTGCTAAGAATTTTACTTGCATCCTCCCTTTCAATTGACAGAACAATTCTTTAATGAAGGCCTTTTATTGTTCCTTTTTTTAAAGAATGATGATGAGGAGACAGAGGCTTAGATCAAATCCATTGCTGGAGAGTAATTATGGAAGGTCAGCTAGAAAGCCTCTGGAACATACCTCAATGTTAAGACAGGACTGTGCTTGCTGGGAGAGGAGTCAAAAAAAAGTTCCATCAAAGGGTGGGCAGCATTAAAAATATGGCCATTTTAATTTTGAAGATAACCCTTGTCATTTTGGAGGAATAGCCAATTTTCATTTGATATGTATGTTTAATATACTTCTGTTTATTATTCTGAAGATTGATAATAAGTCAATCTTCTGCATCAGATGACTCCTCTACTTCTGGGTGAATTAAAATGGGAAATCTAGAAAATAGAAAAGCTACAAAATAATATAAACCTAGTAGAACAAAGTCATACCTCATTCCATTTTGTTTCTTTAGGTTCACATAATCACAGTTCTGTTAAGGAATGTAAATCTTTATCATCATTAGCATTTCTCCTGCACACAAATCCTGACTATATTATTTAAGTCTATTTGTCGCATGCTCTAGGTGCTGAGTTCTGGCATATGGTAGATGATGCAGCACAAACTTCCCATAGAAGCTGCTGAGGATCCACTGGAGACCAGCTGCCCACCTGACTGGGGAACCTGGAGGGATCATGGTTGGATTGGCAGTGGGTGAAGGCAGCCTAATCCAGGAGGGCTGCCACTTAAGGCTGATGCAGACAGCAGCATACAGGACTCAAAGGAAGTAAGACCACTCAGAATCCCATGGGCAACAAGTTCTACGGAATCAAGGCTGGATTCTAAACACTAGTCTTCTCTTAACACCTATGAAAGCAGTCCTGCTCCAAATTATTCACTGTGGCCCAGGATGGATCTTACTGTGCCTCTAGATTTTCAGCATCCCTCCTTAGGGAGATCAGGGGGAGTTAAGTCCAGTGGGACTGAATTTCCCTGTGCAGGATTTGTACTCTCAGTAAATACCACAGGCTAACCTGGCCTTTTCTTGAAGTAGGTGATTCAGGATTTGGAAAAGGGTGTGTGTGTGTGTCCTGGGAGGGTGATGAACATTTCTGCTGCAGGTTGGCCAAAGTAGAATGAGGGGAGATAAATTGCAGGCAATGCCAACGGAAGCTTCATCAGAAAAGAACCTAAAACAGAGATGTCTATGGTGATTTCTCCCAAGTCAGGTCCATTTTTCTAGGAATAAGGGGTAAAGATTTATGCTCCCTCCCTCCCTCCCTCCCTCCCTCCCTCCCTCCCTCCCTCCCTCCCTTCCTTCCTTCCTTCCCTCAGTCCAGAAGACTGATTAAACACTCCTTCTGTAACAGCAGTGCCCAGGAGAGCTGCAGCAGCCTGGGTTGATGGCTGACCCTGTGCAGCATGTTTGGGTCTTAGGGAAAAAAAATGTCAGTTTTAGAGACACGTGGTTCCAGTTTGAACCTGGCCAGTACCGTTCAGATCAGCAGAGCTCACCTGCCCAGCTTGGGCGTGAGATGCCTCAGGGCAGTGTGGGTTGCACTGCAGGGGTTTTGGATTTGAATCCTGACCTGGCTTTGAAAATGGATCAAACAGGTCCAGGCCCCCACTGACAGCAGTTGGGTTCAAGCAGCCCAGGACCAATGGAGCCTCAGGAACAGCTGGTTTGGAAAATAGGCCAATCAGGCTTGAAAGGCAGGGCCCCTAAAGGGGGATTTATAAACTAAGGCTTCGGAAAGTCTGGATGCTCAGCTTGATGGAGGAAAGAGAAGTTGGAGGAAAGCTGCTTAGGAGAGTTGTTGGAAAGGAGCTGCCTGGAGAGAAATTGCTTGGGAGGGGAGTCGCCTGGGAGGGCTTGGAGCCAGCTTGAGAGGGGAGGCTTGGCTGGGTTCAGTAGGCTTGAGAGAGGCTGTCTGGGAAGGCAGAGTCAGTTGAGAAGGTTTGATTTAGCTTGGAAGAAGCTTCAAGAGGAGACTTGACTTCTGCAATGTGGCCTCAGCAGCACCACCTTTGCCCATTCCCTGGTGCCCCCATTAGCTGGGTCCTGGCCCATCGCTTACCAGACCACCAGGCCCAGGCTCTCCTCAGAGGGTCAGCACCATCTCGCACCAGCAGCTTTTGGTTTGGATGTCTGGACACCGTGGCTACTCTCTGGGGTAGGAGAACCAGCCATGTGTGGCCCTGGAAACGCTTTCCTTATCCCAATTTCCCCTTCTGTTTTGTTGCACCTCAAGGCTGATCTGTGTCTTGCTATTGTGAGTGCTGTTGAAGAATCCACAAACTGAAATCCCCCCAAACCTGCACACTTTCACGTGATGTTCATGATTAATGGAACTTAGGGTCCAATTTGGAGAAAATGAGTCAGTAAACCAGGTGAGAAAATGGGTAATTTCAAACAATATCCCCTGTCTACCTCAGAAAGAGTTGGCGGTTTAGGACAGAAGCACTAATACTCAGAAATCGAGCCAAAGTGAAGAGTTCGCAGCAAATGAAAAGCAAACCGCCAAGACCTATAAGAAGATATAGTTCCAGGAGGAGAGCATGTTTGCTTCTGCTTAGAGACATATGAGATGAGTCAGAACTGATTACTTGGTGGCCGTGCTAAGGGGAAGCCAGCAGGACCTTACAAGATTGATTTTGGTGAAATGAGGGTCCAATTCAAGGAGTGAGTGGGTCCCAAAAGAGTGGAAGCCTTTTTGAAAAGTTTTTCTGTGAAAAGAAGCAGTAAACCATTGCTGTCAAGAATGTAGAGATTGAGTTTGTGGTTCATAAAATTAGTCTGAGCTGACCTCGGGCTCTGTAAACCTCAGCCCGGATGAGCCTCAGTCACGCCATCTCTGCAGTGAATAGGTGGCACTCTTAAGGGCATATGGGGCTAAATTTTTTTCTTCCAGCACAGTCATTTGTATATATGTTTGGAAATAGGGAGAACTCATAGCGGGAGGGGAAAGGACCAGTAGGTGTTTCTTAGGTGTAACTATATTGTCTTATGTAAGTAACATAATCATTTGAATAAGAAGTACCCTCTTTCAGAGGGAAGTCTTCAGAAGTGTTGAGAATGACTGTAACTTGTTTAGTTGATATTAACTTGAAATGCAGTTGGGATAAATGTAAAGACTTTTCTATATTCTTAGATTTATAAATAAGCAAAGATCTTACAGTTAAAGTAGATGTAAAATTAGGGAATATCAAATAAAGCAAGTGATTTAAGGGATAAGAGGATAATTACAAGATCTGAGTGTATTTTATGATGAGTACTTAGTAGGGTGTACTTCACGGGTCTCTCAGAACTTGCCCTCAGGGGTTGCTTATTCAGAAACTGGAACTTCTCTTCCTCTGGAATGTTAATTTATTTTAATATTGGAAAGAAACTATTGTAAAATACTTGCCCAAGAAATAGTTGATGCACAACATTCATTTTAGGTGGTCGTAACATGGTAAATATTACAAGATGAAGTAGTTATTGCTATTTGTAACTGTAGTCACTGTGTTTGTATAGGAGGAGGATATTGTTTTAAATTTGTAACATCTTTTTGAAGTGGGAATGGTAAAAGGAAGCCCCCACTCTGAATGGAAAGGCTTAAGTTACTTGGTGTGAGTGTTTAGTGGTCGATGGATGATAAGCAAGGTCTTCTGGAGACCAGCACAGCATCAGGGAAATGCCCAAGTTCCTACCAGTGTGCTTGGTCTTCATTCTAGCACTTTCAAAGGGCAGCCAAAACATGTCTGGCTTGTTCTGTATGGTTCTTGCATAAGTATTTTATCTGTCGGTACACATGCTTGCCAGACAGGAAGTGGTTGTGACAGTCGAGATGATTTTTTAAAAAATAGCATCATTATGATTAAATGCACATGTGATAAGATCCATGCTTTAAAATGTTAGCTGCAGTTAGTTTAATATTTTCCAGTTTTGCAATCATCACCATTATCTAATATTAGAATACTTCATTAGCCCCAAAAGAAGGTTGCCTGTCCCTCCTCATTTCCCTCTTCCCTGCTCCAGCAGTTGCAGATCTACCTTTTGTCTGTACTACATATGTGCTCTGCACCATGTTGAACCTGATCATCAATTTACAAGCTGTTTGGTGGATTTTTGATGCAAGATCGTATCTTCTCTGAACAGAAACAATCTTATTTCTTCCTTTTCAATCTGGCTGTTTTTTATTTCCTTCCCTTGCCAATTGTCCTGGCCAAGACTTTGATTAGCATGTTGAAGTGGCTACAATAGACATCTTTGTCTTGTTCTGCATTTGAGGGATTATGATTTGTTTTAAGATGTGATTACTTATGAGATATATTAGTGGTGACTGAAAATTCAGTAACTTGTTCATTTTCTCACTTAATAAAATGACATCATCGTACTTAATAAATTAAATGTTTTTGACTGGAACAGATCTATTTACACGTTTTTATTAACTATAGTAAAATGTTGGTTATAGATTCTGTAGCATCTCTTACAAACATTCAACCCTTGGGTATTTAGATTTTCCTTATCGTTAACACATTTACTTCTGCTCAAATTCAAACATTTGTGCTATTTTAAAGCCTAGTATGGTGCTATGTTCATAGAAAGACATGCTTTGTAGTGTTGTAAAAAGTATGTCATTGCTTATTTGTGGCTTGAGTTTATGTCCAGGTTAACCAAATACAAACAAATCCAAACTTATTGTGGCACCAAGTATGGCATGTATAACCCAGCCTAGCTTGCTGCTTCATTTTAACATCTTGAATCTTCTTAACCATAAATCTTCTTAACCAGGTAGAGCCCTGACTGGTTAATATATGTCATATAGGAATTGCCATCTGAGATCCTCTTTCCTTATTTTCTACAGTATTACTGTGGTCTTGTCACAGAAAGAGGACAGTAGCTTCATTTTGTCTGCAGGGTTTCACATCATTAATCTTCCAGTGTCACTTTTATTATATGAGGAAAATAAACGGACTTGTATTTGAGGAGTATTGCAGTATTTTCATGCTAAGAAGCGTGACTTCAGGGTGTGATGGCCATGAGGCTTTAGCCAAAGAGACCATCCACCTTTTATTAGGAAACTGATTTTGTGGCTGTGAGTTAATGAATGTGTATTTTTGTTGGTTTGTCCCATTTTCAAAGAAACTGCTTGATTTGTTTTTGTGGTCTTATTTCATGCAAGCAAACATGTTCCATGGCAATCTCCCTGTGCTGATGTTTTTGTGGGATGTGTGCCTGTGCATATGCATTTGCGCCTTTTACAGAAAGGGGGGTCAAGGTAAAAGCAAAGGAACGCTTTCTAGGTTTGTTCTAATATTTCCTGCGCATCTGCTTAAAATGCCAACTCCTGTGCGTAACTATCACTGCACATCCATGCAGCATGGCTTTTTGAGGTCACACTGTGACATTTAAACATCAGAATTTTTTTTTATTGTAGCCAAAGGACACAGTAAAATAAACTTGACAGCTGATCATCCTTGAAATATGTTTAGCAATTATATCAAGAAAATGATTCTCAAATATTTGTATTATATTCATATTCAAACATATTAGTAACTCAAAATCCATCATGTGAATACAGCCAGCTCTCAGGGAAAGAATAACTACTTTCCAGAAGAAGACATATTTATACATCATTTTTAAAAGTTGGATTATCTTGCATGGATAGCTAGGTATATAATTTTGTCAAGTTGTTTAATATATACCAACCAAAACTATTAGAGTTAAATATTAGTTCATTACTTAAATTATTTAAGCACTGGGAATGGGAATTACTGGGTCAGATGCTTCTAGTGCACTTGATACATGAACATACTTTCTACTGTCTATTGTATGACTATTAATCCACCCTGTGTATTAATGTCACTTTATGTTATTGAATCATGTGTCTCTGAAGCAAACTTAATAGCATGGACTTAATATAGGTTGATCAATTAAATCACTGTTTATAGCTTGACACATTGGGAAATTAAAACCCACTTGAAAGTTTAAAAAATGAATCTTTTTTTAGAAGATAGTTTTATCACTGGTAAATATTTGGTGATTTTCAATTATGCTTTCACCTGTCTTCTATATTTTCTCTAACAGAAATAGTTCTTCATTTAGTAGTGAAAATCATTTTTGTGAAAGTGAAATGGTGAAATGCAGAAATGTTCGTTGACAATAAAGTGATGATAGGAGAATGAGACTGTAAGTAAATGCCAGTCCTTTCTCCATTGGATTGACCAAACTTTTTACAGCCACTCTCATGAAAGGAGCCAGAGCAAGCCTGGCCCCGCCTGGCCAGGATTTCCTTTCTACTAGGTGGGGTCAGTTTGCAGAGCAAGTATCTAGTGAAGTCTTCAATTCAAGGGTGTGTCTTCAACTCCCTGATTTAGAGAGAGGGAAGGTGAAGGAGAATGATAGGGAAACTGGAGAGGATGAGGGCATTGAGCAGGCAGCCAGAGCATGAGTGACCTGGTAGAGCCAGAGTCCCCTCGGGCTGGTCCTCAAGTGCTCCATCTACTACCTACTCCTGGATGTAGCTTGGCAGGGCAGGCGTTCCTGTGCGCCATACATTTGTACGAAAAAGGGGCCAGGAAAATGTAGCACGCCATATTTAGAAGATAATGAGTTAGCGCCCCCTTCAGGAAGATCTGGAACGAACCGGAGAGTTTTGTGATGCAGAGATAAAACAGGGAAGAAAGGAAAGACAAACACCATGTGATTTCACACGTGCTACAGAAATAAAACATGCAAATGTACTGAAGGAAAAAAAACAAACTTTTAGTTGGTAAGACCAAATGAGTGGTTACCAGAAAGGAAGAGATGATACTTCAGGCGGAAAAGGCTCAAGTGTATGATGGATAGAACTAGACTTTGAGTGTGCTTAATGCAGTTCATTTATCATGATGCACATCTGAAATGTAATAGAATGGTATAATGCAATATTCAATAAAATTATTCAGTTAAAAATAGTTTAAAAGAAAAAAAGCATGGGGTATATGTATGGAAAAAACTAGCTTGAACTTGTGAGCCTGGGGACCTGTTTCTTCTCCCATTGACTTGGGGCTAAGCCAATGTAATTAATTATATGCTCACATTGTTTTGCTTGTTCTCATCACCCATGCTGGACAAGGCCTTGCTCATCTCCTGGAGCTCCATGTAAATCAGCTGGTGATCAGTTCCCAGCAACATAGACTCGGGTGCAAGGATGAACAAAGAAGAACTCTACATCACATCGGTCCAGTGGAGTTTTGAAGGATAAGTAAAGTGTTCCAAATATGGAAAGGAGGAAGGGTCTTTAAGTCCATGTGATATTGACACAAACACATGGAGGACAGGGTGAGGAGGCCCTCTTGGTAGAGGTGGAGATGGATGGGAATTTATGCGGGTGCAGCCATGACTGTGGATCCCTCAAGATACTGGTTCTCACTTTAGTCTTTGGGAAATCGATGGCAGAATTTTAGCCTTTGGAAAGATTTTAATGGAGGCGTTAACTACCTAGATTTGATTTAGGAATAGTCCCAGCTGCAATGTATAAGGGCCAATTACAGAGAAGCAGGAAGACGGCAGCATCAGTAGGGTCTGTGGACAGGGACGGTCACATCTTCACTAGGCTCAATTCAGAATGAATGTTGCTGCTTACAGTTCAGAATTGTTAAGACTTTACCAAAAGACACAAAAACACTGAATCAAAAGAATACTTGCACCCCTATGTGCAGAGCAGCGCTATTTACAATAGGTAAGACCTGGAAACAACCTCATTGCCCAAAAAACAGATGACTGGATCAAGAAGATGTGGTACATATACACGATGGAATACTATTCAGCAATCAAAAAGATAAACTAGAGTCATTCATAGGAACATGGATGGAGTTGGAAGGGATTATGCTCAGCAAAATAAGTCAAAAGGCAAAAAAAAAAAAATACTGGATGGTTTCCCCCCTAGGAGGAACATCAGGGAACCAAATAAGGATCAAGGAAAAGAATAATAACAACAACAATAATAATAATAAATAGCACAACAAAAACAAAAAGACAAAGACAGGTTGGGGACACTTGGTCGGGAGGAGGGAGGGAGAGGGTTGAGGGCAGATAAGAGCACAAGGGACTGAGGTGATGGTGCACTGGTGAAATGGTGATGGGGAATACATGGGGATTATAATTGATGTCAAATATATATAAATAAAGAAGGAAAGAAAAAAATTGTTAAGACTTTAAAAATGGCTGAAACCTTAAAAACAGCAAGAGGGAAAAGTTAGATGCCATACAAAGTAGCTATTAGATTAACATCTAAGAACTTAATAGCAACAATGAAAGACCAGAAGGCAAAAAAAGGTATCTTTAACAGGATAAGAGAAAACACATGTCGATTTGTAATTTCTAACCAAGCAAAAGGATCCCTGAATAATGAAGGTGAAAGAAAGGTGTTTTTAAACAAATTTTTAAAAGGTGGTGACAGCAGAGCATTTGACCAAGCACAGGGACTCTCGATGAATACACAGCCCTGTGCCCCTAAAGCCAGAGCTGGTGGAGGAGTCAGTGAGAGGTGAGATAAACCCCGGAAACTGATTTAAGTTTAAATAAATGAGAGTGCTATTCTCCCATTAGGTGAGAAGTGAATTCAGAAAGAAAATCTCCTCTATGAGGCTGCAAAGTGGATGTGCTGAATGTGCTGAACTGACTTCAGAATGTTGTGGGGTAATATCCATGTGCAATCAGAAGTACGAGTCTGGAACTCACAAAAGAGGTGAAATCTTGGAGATTATAGTGATGGCAATAACAAGGTGGTATGCTATACCCTCAGATTAACTGTATGAATAAAGGTGACCAAGAACAGGAGATGTGGAATAGTGGAGTTGAAAACTGGGAGGATCCCTCAAGATGTCTTTCCATCCCAGGATTTCAGCTTCAATCAATGCTTGGCATGGAAAGGGAAAATTCTTGGGCAGAAGAATAAAAAATAAAGGTTTCACTTCATTTCTAGAAGTTAGATGATCCATTCATCAGAGGTCCCCAAACTTACTTGTGCATTGCCCCCCAAACTTGAGGGGAATGAATATAATAAGAAATAAGTTAGGACTCTCAGGTTTTTATCTTGGCTCCCAACTTGGCAAGGCTAGGTCTGCCACCGCCCTTTACCAGTCTCTTCCTCTTTGATATAATCTCACCAGTCTTGTAGGATTCCTGCATCTCTAATCTTCCCCACAGCCATGACTCGGGATCAATTATTTTAACTTCTGACACATCCCAGGTTAAAACTTTGGTTTTGATCTTTGCTCACTACAGATAGAAACCAAATAGAATGACATGTCTGTGACTCATTAAATGTTAGAGATTTTTTCTTAAGAAAGTGAAATGACCTTTAACATTTTCTGGGAAAACATGACAGAAATGTTGAGAGTAATGATTCCTTTAAAGAATAACTCCAATCAACTCTCAGCAAGATAACGTGAAATGCCACTGGCTTTTACTGTGCATGCCTTATTACCATAAAGTTCAAGTTCTTGGACATAGCACATTATCAAAGTTTCCTATTTTATCATGTGGAAACTCCACAATTTGATGAGGGAAACTAGAGACAGAATTCCTATGGAGCTGTAGTTAATGTGTGAGTTATTTACTTTCTCATTACTTTTAATTCTTTTTGACATGATTTTTAATGCTCATCATAAATACATCCTACAAGTATAGAAAGTTCAAGTAATAATTCATGAAAGAGAAGTACAAGTTAGGAAACACAGCAACAAGATAATTTTGTCAAATGATACCTAAACAAGCTTAGTTTAACTCATAGCTGTTATTTAGACTTCTGTTTCTGAAACTGAAGATGATGAGCATAGAGCACCTTGCTTAAAGCAGAATCACACTGACTAGCTTTTGGGGATGAAACCTGAGGTTTGGTATTTTTAATGAGCTCTTAGGTGAGTCCCAGATGGCTCGGATCAAAGAATTGCACTGAAGTGGCAAGAATTTCAGTCTTAAGGCAAAATGCTGTACTTTAAAAAAAAAACAAAAAAACCTCTTCTACCTTTGATTCTCTCCCCAAAAGTCACAGTAAAAGTAGGGAAGGCAACCATCTCTAAAGAAAGTGAGAAATTTAAACACTACCAGTTCTGCCCATGAGGAATAGCTGTTTCAATGCTAAATTTAAATGCATTTCTGCTTAAGGAAAAATGAACTATTTGATCTACTTTCAAGATTTTGCTTCCTATGGAGATTCTGTAGGAATTGTACATTTGAAAAAAAATAAACAGGTAACTTATTTCTTGGAGAGTGTAGTTAAAGGATAAACTGGCATATTTAAAAAATGTTTTCATTCCATTCTAATGAAAATAGATCCAAATTAAAATGATGCTACCTCAATAAAAAGTAAATTAAAAAAGATATGTAAAACACCAAAAGCTGCAGTAAATGTGCTTTTTTGTTTCTCCTAAAAAAAAAAAAAAAAGTGATTTAAATTGAGCCCTGTCAAACAGAAGGGCTAGAAGCACTCCACCAATAAGAGCCAGGGGAAGTTGTGAAGCATTGAAAGGAAATTCTTTGTTTGTCTGAAGTGTAGCAGAAACCTGGTTGGTTGATTGTGATTGGTTGTCTTTGAGTATTGATTTCTGACCCTTGAGGCATTTGCAGACTGAGAGCTTGGTTTGCTTAGTAAGCTGTTTCCAGCTCCAGCGCTGTCTGACCACCACCTTGTTTGACTCATTTAACATTTATTTACATCTTATTTTACTTCAGTATTTTTGGTGGGCCTGTATAAATATGACCCTACTTTCAGATTCTTCTTACATAATCCAGTCTTTAGCCCTTATACTTTCTTTTTCCTCATTATTACTTTTCTTCCACTCTCCTCCCCCTATCTATTATTGAAGTAGTGGATCAGGAAATATAACTTTTTTGAACTAGATAAATGTAATAAAGCATCCTATGGGATGGATTTTTAAATAGTATTTTTAATAGTTCCTCGATGTGTGTAATTTCCAGCATCCTCTGTCTGTTTTATAAGCACCTTTTATAAGTCTAAATGCCTGTATTTACAGAAAATTGTTCCCTTTAGCCAATAAAACTCAAATCTGTTCACTGATGCAATGCCTTAGGGAAGTCAACAGAACACTAGACTTCAGAGTTACTGGAAATTTGTTCTTTTTTATTAATGCTTAGTTATTTGTTCTTCATGGTATTCTTTTGTATTTTAAAACAGTTTTATATTTTGAAACAGTTGATTGGTTTGTCTTAAAAGAAATAAAAATGTACCAAGAAGTTACCTATGTCAAAGGCAAATGGTATTATGTCCTACTAAATTCACCTGAACTTGATAATTTACTAGTCTCTTCAATTCTGACATTAATATCCTCAGTTCTAGAGTTTGTTTGTTTGTTTGTTTAACAGTGACAAAATTTTCTGGAGAAATTTTGTAGTTTAATTTTTTCTAACTGTAAGCATTTATTTTAGCATGAGTATTACAACTTTTTCAGAGTGCATAATAAAAGACATCATTTCCTTTAATAATGTGTTAATGTATAGTGTTCAGGGCTACTCTAAAGAAAACCAATTTTCTCCTTTGCATGATCCTATCAAAAGCAGGAGGGAAACACCTTTCTCTATAGCTCAGCATCTATTATCTCAACCCCAGTATCAGAAACATGGTAATTGTGTGCTTAGCAGACCATCAACACAAAGACAGGGAAAAACTCAGGCCCTACATCAGACAAGTGCTTCCTATTTAAATGCTTATATGGAGGAGCATCCTTTGCTCCAAAACAGGCTTAGCTCTATATCTAACAAAAGAAAATGTTTGTAAGCAAAATTTTTTCTGGGTAGAAAAGAAACCAATAGTTCTAATAGTTGAGTTTTGCCTAAAATATCTCTATAGAGTTCATAGAATATTATTTCATATACTTAATATTATATGTAGAATATTTTTAAAATGCAATATTTCATACACTTAAAGTAATTAAGTATAATTTATACACTTAAAGTCATTTCATTTATTTAAATTATATTTTAAGTATATGAAATATTTATGTAATTAAACATTCAGTCTTTTGCTAAGTCCGTCACATACAATCTGTATTTTCCATTCTGTTTATCGTTCTGAACCATGTGGTTATGGAACCAAACTCAATCTAATTTCTAGTCCCTCTCTTCGTAGCCTCCTGTCACAGATTTTCTGAGAATGTTTGGAGTAACTGTGACCATATCTTGAAGGAGATTTTATACTTTCACTTTGGCATAAACCATCCAAAAATATATCGAAATTCATATTACTAAGTAACACTGAAAATCCCAGGCCAAAGCCCCTACCAGTTTTATATTTCCTATCTGCATGACCAAAAAGACTCCCCAAAGTGGTACCCCCCCCCCAAAGAGAAAGACACCTACCTCTGAGTGCCATTCCTTGAGTCAGTATCAAATACAGTACTTGTAATACATGAAGTAGCACCATTCCAACATCAAAAACTCTGATACCCTTTCCCCAAACCAAACCTTGCCATGAGGGAGCCAGGTACCGTGTTTAGCTCAGTGTATTCATCAGTGTTAGCTGAGAAATGTCTGTATTTTCCAAAGCAACCTAATGTGTCCTCCAAAATATGAATCTTAGCTCCAGAACAATTACCAGGAAAGAAAAAAAGTTGATTTTTTTCCAAGTTGAAGGATAGTCATTTAGATGGAACTAAACCCTTAGTTCTTTGTGGCAGTCTTTTCTTGAAAACTTAATACCTGTGTTGGGGGAGGGGGGTAAATAACTATAGAAGACACTTGTATCTGTTCACACACACACACTCTCTCACATGTAATATACCTTCTTCTAAGAATTTAAATTCCTAGTTGGAGAAGCCAAGGAATTTATTGCACAATGAGGTGATAAATATTGAAGCACAGGTGTAAATTAAAGTACAGTGAGAAGGACATGGAGGCAGGTGGGAGGTGGTCTTTGGAAGACTCTTGTGTCAAGTGAGCACTGAAAGACAAAAGTTTTCCCTGCTGACTTCATGGTGAATCTGTTGCCATAAAGAAAATGAATAGAAATGGGTAACCTGGCAATTATATCTCTCTCCTTCTGTACCCATCTGTCTGTACCCATCTAGCTTAGGTATCCAGGGGTCTCTGTACCCTAATTATATGCCAAACGTGGACTGAACCTTGGGCACAGTCAAGATTTTGGCAGGCATCTCCTTTTTAAAAAATATTTTAATGAGGTTTTTTTTTCTTTATTTATATTTATTTGACATCAACTGTAATTCCCATGTATTCCCCATCACCATTTCACCAGTGCACCATCACCTCAGTCCCCCGTGCTCCCATCTGCCCTCAACCCTCTCCCTCCCGACCAAGTGTCCCCAACCTATCTTTGTCTTTTTGTTTTTGTTGTGCTATTTATTATTATTATTATTATCATTATTATCATTATTCTTTTCCTTGATCCTTATTTGGTTCCCTGATGTTCCTCCTAGGGGGGAAACCATCCAGTATTTTTTTTTTTTGCCTTTTGACTTATTTTGCTGAGCATAATCCCTTCCAGCTCTATCCATGTTCCTATGAATGACTCTAGTTTATCTTTTTGATTGCTGAATAGTATTCCATCGTGTATATGTACCACATCTTCTTGATCCAGTCATCTGTTTTTGGGCAATGAGGTTGTTTCCAGGTCTTACCTATTGTAAATAGCGCTGCTCTGCACATAGGGGTGCAAGTATTCTTTTGATTCAGTGTTTTTTGTGTTTTTGGGTATATTCCTAGGAGTGGGATTGCTGGATCATATGGAAGTTCCATTCTTAGTAGTTTGAGGAACCGCTATACTACTTTCCATAATGGTTGGACCAGCTAGGCATCTCCTTTTAATGAGACTTTGGACACCTTTTTCTATATGGTTTTCAGGAAGCAAGTCATGTAAACATTGCTTATGCTTTTCTTCTTCTCAGAGTGACTTCACATCTATTCTCCCTTAGTCCGTAACTTCAATTTGGAGGTCACTGTGAAAGGCCAGCTCTTGATCCCCTCACAAGAGGCTTTTAGCAGGTTCTCTGTTAAGGAGAGACTGCCACATTCAGGAGGTGAACTCAGGCTCTGAAAGTGTGGGCAGTCTGCTCCTCGGATGCCACGGGTGAAGGGCAGCTAAGGGGAGTCAGTACAGGTGCTGGTGGCCAACCCAGCTGGAGCTAGCAGGACAAGAAGATACTGAACCCCAAGAGTACTGAAACCTTGAGGGAGTGGATACACCATGTGAAGAGGAAGGGACACAAGCATTTTCAGTAGGAGCGGGCTGTTTGCACCCAACTCTAAATGAGCCTGATTCCTCCCATTGGAAGTCTGGTCTTGATTTTTTTTTAAACCAACAAGTTTGTTCAGATTATAATAAATCTATAATAAATGACAAAGAAGCCAGTGATGGCTAACAACTTTTGGGTTTTATTTTAGAGAGTTTGGAAGAACACAGAAAATGTGTTTCCTTATACATCATATTTTATAACACATTTCAAAATACCATGACTCATAAGTAGATCTTTAATATCATAGACTTCATGCATTTATTCGTGTTTTGCACACATCCACACTGTGATAATTAGAATCAAGATAAGTAAAATCCTCAGTGAATATAAAGTATAGGTAAGTAGCTAGATGGATAGATAGATAGGTAGATGGATAGAGTGAATATGAATAAACAGATAGGTTATAGATTTTGTGGATGGGTCAATGGATGAATGAATGGAAGGACAGACTGATGTATGATTGATAGATGATAGAAAATAATTAGATACAATAGATAGAGGATACATAAAAGGGAAAGGAGAGAAGGACAGAGGGAAAGAGGGACAGATGAGGTGCTGAAAGATTTATGCAGTCACACACACTATATGTGAAATATGAAATATCAATAGTTCTCTAAGAACTCCTAGTGATTAACATATATATCTGCCTCCTAATATAGATTATATATCTTATATTTTGTATACATTAAATGTATATTTATTTGCTTATGTATCATTCTCTGCATAGATGACTACACAATCTCGGAAAGTTTAGTCAAGTTATGTGGGACCTAACTCCATCCAATTTCCAGTTATAGGTTTCCTTTTATGAGAGTTGAAGAGAAAATCAGATTACCCCATGTTTACAGATTAAACATGGAAATTATATGTTTTGTGAAAGTTTTGCAGATGTATCACAATAAGATGGAAAAAGAAGCTTTTAACTTCAAGGAAAATTTAAGAACAGGTGCCCCTTTTGCACTCTTTTTAGTTATCCACATAGAAAAGTCACAGTGACCAAACGTTCAGCTCAACTTCTAGAGAATGTAGAATACATTTGGATGAGTCTCTTGCACTCTCATTAACATCTGTTGTACTTTTATACTTACCTTTGAAGAGTGAGGTCATAGTAAAGCCATTTAAACAAATAGTGATTTGATCTAATTCACCAAGTTTTTCTCTGAGAGGAAGAGATCAGAGATTGGAATAGGGGTTAAGAGAATATGCTTAGATTTAAATAATTTTCTACCTCCTACTTATTATAACATCCTGATTTGTTGCATTCACCATTATCACAGGGTACTTATGAGGTGCTGTAGAGGATCCAAGCAGAGATGTCAGTTTACAGAAATAAAAATAATTTTCAGTCTAATTGCAGAATATGTTGAAATCTTCAAGTCTCTGACTTGCCTGGAGTTTGGTCAAATGCTTTTTGTGTCTTTCCTTCAGTCCTAAAGCTGTGTCTGTGTGAGGTTCATAGCCCATTACAGACCTGGTGCTTTGAATGCAGAAGTGTCGTGAGGTACCTTTGTATATGATAAATCACTAACAGATGAATTTATTTTACCTCTGTACTTTGAAAGCACATTATCACATGGTTTATAGCTTGTGAAATTCATTCAAAGTAAAAGCTGAAAATGACAGTTTAAATTCATAGGAAAACCTCAAAGACATAATCTGTGACATTTGGGGGTCTTGTAGATCATTCGTCTTTTAATCCAGGACAGTATTCACAAGCTAAATGGAATAGCATGGAAAAAGCATGAAGAGTGTATCATTGTTGTTTTTGTGAGAGTGTGTGTGTCAAAAGCTCAGAGTTGCAGTCTCATTAAGCATGAAGAAGTATCCTTGCCTTGTTCAAACACACAGAGCAGGCGCCATGGCGGGCTGCATACTCTGCCTGGCCTGTTCTTCTACGGCCGTCTTTATGGGATCGCCACAGCGACAGCTGGCAATCTGAAATGCTCAGGGTCACTTATACCCCAACCTCGATGATGTCATAACTCCACCCTCACTGCCATTTTTGCAGCTGATTTCTGTTGCTATCTATAGTTTCCTTCACTGAGACTGTCATGTGAATTTGATCATCTAGATGACAATTAAAACCTTCATGACAGGTCACATTTGCTGATAAAATAGATATGATACCTATAAACACATCTGTGCATTTCCAGGATTTAATTCATTGTCTTTCATTTGTGTGTGTGTGTGAAAAACACTGTATTTATGGTTTTAGACCATTACTTTTTTCACCATTATTTCAAGGGACATGCTTCTTTTCCCTAACGCATCCTATGGGATTGAGCACCTTTCAGTGAGAGACGTTCAGGATGTGGCAAGGGAGGAAGCTGGATTTATCCAGCAGGATGCAAATGCTTGTGCAGATGATACTTTAGGAGCTGATGGGGCCAGGGTTCTTAGGGTTTCTGATGACTGATGTGATCAAGGATAAAAGCACAGGGAGGTTCTCCAAATGGTTCTCAAAATAGATGGTGGTGGTAAGGCAGGGAGTGCTGGCAAGGCTGGAGGTTTTGATTTTGTTTTAGTCTCATGATGAACACTGGTAACATATAGCAAGCTTTTTTCGCTTATAAGTAATTCACAGAAATGAGTGGTCTCTGCTTCTGGCCACAGTGGCTAAGTAACTCTCCTGGCCTTTGCCCAAATCCCACACCCAGCATGTCAGTCCCTGGACAAGTCTTGCATCTCCCAGCTCAGAGCAACCGTCATCTCAAGCCAATCAAGCACTATGGCTTTTGTAGGATTCTGTTTCCCCCACTAGGCTCCTTGAATCTTTGAGGAACAGTATCAGTTTATTCAGCACCATCTGACTTGCAGTACAAAAAATGCCAGCACATCGTAACTGCATAATGAATATATGTTGAAGTAGATTGAACCTCTGAGTGTAACAGTGACTTTCAGATTGTGTTAGGAGGCCCTGTGTGGTCAGAGCCAGGGCATCCAGGCTCTTGCAGTTGGCTTGCTTGGTGAAACCTCACTTGGGAGAGATCTGAGCATCACCCTCCATTGTCATTCATGAGTGGGAGCTCTTGTTCGGGCATAGGTTCTAGATTTTCTCATTTCAGTGGCAATAGGGGTGTTACCTGGGGAGAGTCCATCTAGGAAGCTCCTACCTTGTTCTTGGAACACATGAAGCTCCCAGAAATGGGTTGAAGAGGAGTCTGAAGAAGTGTTTCTTGGATGACAAGCACTGTGGGGACTTGGGGGGGGTGGTTTCAGCATCCTTTTCAAGTTATCTAATGAAAGAATGGGTGATCCCATAAAAGCTTATCTTCCTTAAGCAACATTACTAGTCTGTTTCAAGGAGTTTTGAAATATACTTGAGAAGCATAAAAAAATAAATAAAACAACAATAAAATTCAATGAAAGAGATATTACAAGGCAATTTTGATTAATTGCCAGTTAAGAGGTCTGACAACTGTGCTGTGTTCTGCTAAACGCCTATCCACGCATCAGGGCTCATTAGATTTGGTCTTTAGAAGCAATAATAATAAGCCTTAGTTTTCTCCATAAAGCATATTTTTGGCTGTACCTGAGAGAGTACAAGAAAATCAATTCTATTTATGTTCTTTGGATGAGATGATCACCTGAGATGCATGAGATACTTCAGTGCCATGCACATCACCCCCCACTGTTCAGTATACATTATCAAATATGTAGCTATTGGTGTAATAAGCTGATCAATAGTATAGTGGAGGAAGCCATAGATTTATTATTTAAAACACTTCAGCCAGGAAGGACAGAAAATATGAAACAAAGTGGCCAAAATGTTGGTGGCTGGTGAAAGTTGGGTAGCAGGTATACTGATGTTCATAAACTTCTTGGTAAATACTGATGAATGCTTGAACTAAATCAGAATCAAGTTGATGAACGACAGTTCTGCAGAAGCTGGGCCTCCTACTGGAGAGTTAGATGGTAGGACAACAAGAAAAAGTGAACAAGACCAAGAGCTCTTTTCTGGACACCATGAACTCATGGATGGTTTTTACAATAGTCTGAACTCCCTTTAAGGTACAGACCAAGTTTGACTAGAAAATTTTTCTAAAAATATACTTCATAGATTTAACTAGATCCTCAAAAGCATTCTTGACCCACAAAACTTGAGCTTCACTAACCTGCAGGAGTTCTGAAGCCTAATTCAGCTTTAAAATTCTATAAACCCATATAGCTAAAAAGAAATTGTCATTTTTAAGAAGTCCCTGCACCATGGAAAGGATTTCTAATTTCCTGAACTATGCATATTAATATATTTAAATTCTTAGTATAGCAGAGTATTTAAGAGCAATAGATATATTTAAAATAAATCACATCTAAAGGGACTGAGGTGATGGTGCACTGGTGAAGTGGTGGTAGGAAATGGGGACCACAGTTGATGTCAAATATATATAAATAAAGGAAAAAAATAAAATAAAATAAATCACATTTAGATTTTAGACTCTTTTGGCCACTAACACAATGCTCAAATATAGCCATGTGATTTTCTCTCTTTTAAATGCCTTTCATTATTTATCCCAGAATCTCATGAAGTGAAACTCACTGTCAAAAGATATACTTAAAAAAAAAACAAAACCTTAAGAAGTGGAGAGCATTATGGCAACATAAAATCCCTGACTTTACACACAGGAGTGATGGTATAGATTTAAGTACCAACATCTAATTGGTAGCCCAGAAGAAAATAGACCAGGAAAGGCTGCGATTTCCCTAAGCTTGTACATTTTCTAGTTGCTCGACACAGTTCTCTTTTATCATTGAGGGAACAGCATCTTTGGGACCACTGTTTTGAGGAGTCATGGAGCAGGTGTTTGGGGGTACTAAGAGAGCAAAAAAGGAATTGAGAAATGGACTGTGGGTGTCCCCAGTCTCTTGAGGCCCTAACAAGGGCTGCTAGAGTTAACAGTTGGTCAGTTTCTGTTGCAAAAGTCATGAAAAGAATGAACGTCCTGCCTTGGTCTGCAAGGGACACTAGAGAACCACTGCTAGGAATACAGAATTCCAAGGAAAAGCAAGTCAGGGATGTAAATTGGAATGTAGCTTTTCAGTGAGGTCACTGGGCATTCACCCACAGAAGTGCAATGAGAGAGTCCAAAGCAGTTACTGCAGACCTCAAGAGGCACAGTCCCAGCCTCAGGTTATATTTGGATTGAACACTGAAGGGCAATTCAAGGTTAATACTGTGTGTAACAGACAGACAGACAGAGAGAGAGAGAAAATGTGTGTGTGTGTGTGTATACAGACCTGAATTTTTTTCTTGAGCTTCTAGGGCACTAAGGAAATCACCCCATACCCCTCAGGTTCTTCTAGGCTGGTAAATAATCAAACAAGCATCAGGCAGATTGACAAGAGAAAAAGCCCAAAAGAATTTTAAAAATAATATGTCTACCTCATGTCTACATGGAAGAGACTCAGCAGGACTGAGTCCCATGTGGCTTCAGATGCCATCCTAGTTTATCTAAGACACAAGGATTTGAGCATGGCTGGGGGGGGGAGGGTGGGGGAGGGAAGGCCAGCTTGGAAGTTTACCAGGAAGGCACAGTAAACAAAGATATGCAGATTTAAATTCTGCCATCTCCACTGGAAAGAGATTAAGATTAGATTTTCCTGGTAGAATACCTTATAGAGAAACTGTTATATATAAATATCCTTTTCAGGAATAGTCCCCACCCAGCCTTCATGAAATATGTATTTTGTCAAAAGACATATTTGGAGTGATGTATTTTACCTCCCTTGCACAATCTTTTGGAATCGTTGGACACTGTTCCTCTGTTCTGCAGGTGCATTTTGGAACTCTTTAAATTTTGGCAGCTGAAGTCTTAGATTTGAATAAATATTCAAATTATAATTATTTATTCTTAATAGTTAATCAAATTTATAATTATTCAAATAATAAATAATTATTTTAAAGGAATGGAAGAAGTATCGGCAATGCTACTAAGGAGTCTTAACACAACTGTCCAGTTTTTACAGTTGAAATAATTGGCACTTAGTACACACAGTTAATATTTCCATTCGTTAACATATTTTGGTAAATAATAAAGATAATCATTTGAATCAAAAAGGATATTCAGTTTCAAATCAGAGTCTATTAAAGGAAGTCATTAAAAATCAGGGCATCTACTCTTACAATTATTGATCAGATAGAAAATGCAGTCACTATACTACATAAATTATTTTTTAGGGCCATCTGTTTCTTCAGCCCTCAGGTAATTAATTTCTTTAGGAATGAAAGCCGTATTAAAGAATTTATAAGAGGAGCCTCCCTGGTGGTGCAGGGGTTAAGTCTCAGCACTATCAAGCTATCACCAGTTCTATCCCTGGCCAGGGAACTGACCCACATGGTGTAGCAGCAGATCTCTCCTACCTCACCCACTGCTCCCCTCAGCAGTGTATTTCAGTAGATATGTTTGTTCTGCTCCCCACTCAGTCTCTGGCGAATCCTCTCACCCACCTCCATCTCTGGCCTGTATCCCAGTTCTTGTCTGCATAATTAAATTTTTTTTTTTAAAAAGAATTCATGAGAAGCCAGAAAGGGAAACCTGATTCTAATATCTAGCATGGAATTTATAAAAACATATTAACCGTATGAGAAGTAACCACTGATGAATGGAAATGGGATCTACTGGGATGGTGAGGACTGAATGAATGTACAAGTGATCTTTGTGACCTTCTGTGGATCAGAGATCTCTTTTTGTTGCTGGATTGGTACCCTAGGTATGGCATTAATATGTCTGACCTCAATAAAACATAGAATTTCCCCATTTCTAAGATGGATCTTTTCTCATGTTACATTGACATTTGGAAAAATTGCCCCATCTTAGTGAGTATTCCAAAACTTATCAAAAATAGTGGAAGCCACAGCTTCCTTCAGTCTTTCTTCCTGTGTTGTAAGCTCTCAGGAGGGAGCCTTGCTTTGCAGAAGAGCAACCAAAAGGTGGCAGCACTTCTCTGAAAGTTATTTGTATTTATTGCATGTAGGCATTTGTTTTGCAAATATCACTCACATGTCCTTGAGCCTTGTTAGCATGACATTTACTTATCACAAAACTCCCATCTTTTGCAAAGAAGATGAAGACAGTCATAGCTGTTGATAAAATTGAGCTTCAGGAAATGTTTTCAGTGGAGACTCGTGCCTCCCTTCAGCCAGTTGGTTTGCCAGGCTGAGTGATGTGATGACACACCTGAGTCAGCTTCGATGACATGAGTCCCCAATGTCCCTTCATCACCTCCAGTGACTGACTGTATCAATTACCCACTGGGAGGTTTAGAACCTTACTTTTCAGGATTTTGTGAAAACCAACCTATTTTTAAGGACTGCAAATAGGTCTTTTATTCCCGACTAAATAATTTTTATATGTGAATATTTTGGGGTGCACAAATATTACCTTTTCGTACAAGTTTTTGATCACTGTGACATTTGATACATTTTAATGTAATGTATATTAATTTGGTTTTTTAAGTCATTCAGACATGTATAATTCTAGATTATCCCACCTACAAATCTACATTTAGCCTAGATTGACCTTTTTTAGATCCTTAGCATTTTCATAAACTCTTTAGTCTTTACTTAGAAAATTAACAAAGCCACATTCAAAATTGTCTTGAAATAATGCCTTGTTCATCTGAAATAGGACATTATGTAAAATCTCATTGATTCAGATAAAATAAAGTCTGAAGATTAGCATTCTGTTAATGGAATTCTATTACTGTTGAGTGCTTATAGTTAGCCTAAATTAAGCTAAGTAAGGTACCAGTTCCTGTCAACCTGCTTTGATGTATAAATTACAGATAAGTATAAATGACTTGCACATGACGAGGTTGTCAGCTCTGTAAAAGCAACAGTATGACACGATTCTGTGTTTTACACAGATGTGTAGAGACTGAGAATGCCATTCTCTGTAAGAGTGCAATAAATTCTAACATCAATGTGTCTCTTTAAGGCATTACATGATAAAATGTACAGCTCTAAGTGGTCTTAAAGATCAGAGATTTTGCATCTGTTTATAGATAACAGAGCTTTTCACATTTGTTTTGATCTGCTGCTTCTTGTGAAATAATCCTCAGAAGTCCATTCCCTAGCTCAACCTAGAGAGGCAAAGTGTTATTTGCTTGATAGGTGTGGAACCTTGAGATTCAGCAACTCCCTTGCATCCCAGTCACCCTGAGACATGCAACCTGGGACTCTGAACCTCAGGTTGAAAGACAAGGATGTAGCCTAAATCTTCACCCTGCCCTCGGCTTCCGAATGCTAAGTCAGGACGCTCTCACACAAGCAGCCTGCTCAGAGCCAGTGTGGTCTTTAATCAAAACTCAGTAATTATAGAACTGTATACTTCTTAAAAAATTCTTTATTTTGCTTTATTTTCTATTAGTCCTTTTTTTTTTTTTTTCATTAAAAAAATTAAAAGAAAAACAGGTAGAAGAAAGTAGATACCGATATCANAACTGTATACTTCTTAAAAAATTCTTTATTTTGCTTTATTTTCTATTAGTCCTTTTTTTTTTTTTTTCATTAAAAAAATGAAAAGAAAAACAGGTAGAAGAAAGTAGATACCGATATCAGAAAATCAACTCACAGGAGGCATATATACAGGTAGACATACATACATATGTGCGTATATAAACATATATTTATATCTGTGATATTTACATAGACTTATAAATGTGTAAGGAAACCCAAGTCATTCTTCTAGCATGGGACAGCAAGAAATAAGAATGGGTCCTCTTCCCTAAATGGAAAACACTAGGAACTGGTTCTCATGGTAATGATTCTAGATGCATGTTTAAACTCCTGTGAGTCTTAAAGACCCTTTCAAGAAAAGCCAGTAAACCACCTCTTCACTTGCTCTACGTGGTGATGGTGGGAATCCAATACATGACCACGGCCTGGGTGTATTGCTAGTTTGTAAAGTGGTGCCTGGACATGTACGAGATCACATGTAGGAGACCTCTGTAAATAACCACATGCCAGGTTTGGTTTTCACCATTCAGAAAGACACCCGACAGCTTATTTCCTCCTTCCTCACATTGCAAAGGTTGTGATCATGTTTGACAGCTGTCCTTGTTCTCTTTGAAAATATTTTTGCTAAGCAAGTTCTCTTGCATGAAATCGCAGTGTTTTGGTGACAGCAGAGTGTCTGCACAGAACCAAATGTTCAGTGGTAATTAGAAAGAGTGCGTCACCAGTAGCTGCTGAGTCGCTGGGTTCTGTCTAAAAGATGTTATTTAAAACATTGACTGGTGGCTGCATGGAAGTCAGACTTGTCACTTTAGCATCTTTCCCTGTTGGCAACAGCAGCTGCTTCGAGAGTCCCGTGCTCTGACAGAGAAGCAGAGTGCTTGCACAGCCAGGAGAGGTTTGATGTACTGGCATTGGAGGGCACCGCCAGTCTTCCAGAGTCCGTTTCGAGGTAGCATCTGGTACTCTCGGGAGCACATGCCACATGTCTATCTTCTTAGGATGCAGCATGGTGAAGATTGTGGACTCTGGGCTCAGGCTGCCTGGGTTCCCGTCCCAGCGCTGCCAACTTGCAAACTACTGAACCTCTCTGTGCCTTAGTTTTCCCATCTGTCAGTTGGGGCTGGTATTAATAATCCTCCTAGTGGGGGTTGAGAAGACTGAAAGGGAGAACATATGAGAAGCACTTAGGATAGCGCCTGGTGGGCAGTAAGTGCTACTTGTTTGCACTTCTCATAATAAGTGATGTGTTCCGTTATCCACTCCAAGTCCTGTCATTCATGTGAAGATGGAGATCTCCCCAGAAAGGCTAGAGGTGCCCTCCCACCCCCAGGGAGACAGCACAGATAAGAACAGGTGACCCTGACCCAGGAGTTTCAGTAATTACCATCATGATAGTGTAGTGCTGTGAAATTTAAAAAGCTGTAGACTTCTTAAAATTTACTTTTTCTGCCTTCTCAAAATCTGAAGATGAATCATCACATTCTTCTTACTTTGTGATTTCTTGATCATGCTCAGTATCCACCACAGTCAGTTATGATTCATTGGTCTTGTGTGTTCTTTCCATGTTCATGCCAGGGTGGGGATGTGCGAGAAATGAGGTATGGCTTGTACGTGAGGCATTGGGGCCATACATTTTTAATACTTAAGAAGATGAAGTTGCAGATGCAATGGAAAACCAAAAATCAAACATGTGCACAGGCTCCTACAGGTGTATATTCTATTTTGCTTGTTTCCTTAAGCAACACTTGTTGTCTGGCTTAAAGAATCAAAGAATATAAAACTCAAAATGAAATGAGACATTGAAGTAGTCTCCTTCAAGTTTCCCTGGCACTTGGTAAATCTTTTAGCGCCTTTGATTAGTGTCTAGTACAAATTTGCTCAAGAGTAAGTTTGTAACAAATGTGCATTTAATTTCAAAAGACATGAAAGAAAGGAAAGTGTTAGAAATGCACTTTGCATTTTGTTTTAATGTTTGTTTTATAAGTAGTTCATACAAGAATAAAACTGAACGTATTTCTCAAAATGCTTTATAATTTTTAATGGGCAAAAACAAAATGATGAACCATTTCCTCATTCTTTGTTAATAGCTGGCTTTCAAAATGTATACATCATTTTCTTTTCATATGGAAAATTTGAAAATCTCATGGACTAGAGTTTTGTAAAACACCACTGCAAATCTAAATAGTCAAAAGTCAAATGTTAACCCAAAGATAGAAAGGGAGGCTCTTTAAGTAGTGGTTTCTTTTGCTTCATCTTGAGGTTCTCCGGGCCCCACGTCAGGATTGCCAGTGTCTTCAGTGTATGCTACAATGGATACTGCACTGAGAGTGTTCTCTAGAATATGAATCTGAGCCATGACTACAGCAGGTGAAGTTAGGAGACACAGAATAAACACAATCAAGCTAAAAGAATACTTGCCTGGTGTACACTCACTGCCTTCTTCTGTCACACACAGCTGTGTCTGCAGATGATAAAAATGCTTTCCTCATAGCAAATCTTGTTCTAAAAAACTATAAATAAAATGAATAACAATTGAGATTATGTGTTAGGACACCTCAATGAGCAAGCATAAAGAATAAATTTATGTGAATGGAAAGTTATGTGGGCAGCTGTGTGCCAATCACAGAATTATTACTCATTAACTTTGTTCTTTGAATATTTTGTGGTGGTATCCAGAACACATCTCCCAACTCATTCTGTTTTCATTTCGTTCAAAGGAAGTGAGGCTGTGTGTTGAAGAGCTCCTCTAGTAACCTTTTTGTTTCTATTTGGGGATTTTCAGTGTGCATTTATTGAATTTACCAAAGGAAAATGAGTTGACAGCATAAGAAATTCAAACAGATTTTATAGCCTATAAATTTTATCTAGAAAAATGAAGTACCTCAGTAGTTTAGAAGGGAAAGGTACACAGAGTACTTGAACAACACTTCCCCAAAGGGGATGTAGGGGTGCCAGCTAAGCACATGGAAAGGTGTTCAGCATATTGGACCATTGGGAAGATGGTTTGGCAGTTTCTTATAAAGTCAAGCATAGACCTATGCTGTGACCTGGAATCAAACTCATGGAAAATGGAAACTTAGCATTTCTACCAAAACTGCATTCAAGTATTCACACTCTCTGTATTTGTGATAGTAAAAAGCTGGACCTACTGTCTTTCACTTGTCAATTCTTAAACTAACTGTGTTACACTGATACCATGTGGTGCTATTCAGCAATCAAAAAGAACAAACTCCTATGCATGCAAAAACCCCAGCAAATCCAAAGTCATTTGCTAAGAAAAGTCAATTGGAAATTGTTGGATATTTACGATGACATGACATTCTCCAAAGACAAGTCAAAGATGAAAAGAAAAGACTATCAATGATTACCAGGGGCTATTGGCTGGGGGAGGAAGTCATGGGTGGGCTGGGAGAAGGGAGGAAGACTCTAAAGGGATTGCAGGAGCAGGGAGGTGTTTAAAATAACGCAGTTGTTCTGTATCTTGATTATGCTACTAGTCACATGAATCTATATATGTGTGAAAATTCCCAAAACTTTATCTCATAAAAAGATACCAGTTTTATTGTATGGTAATTAAATTAATCACAGGGTTAGCATTTTCTATCTAAGCTGCTTACAAAGCTGAAGTCAATTAAAAAGTTCAAGTAAGTGGCAATTTAAAAATAGATAGTCAAATTTTACTCTCTTTTTCTATGTTCTTTATCAACTTTGTGAAACAAAAATATCCACATTTGGAGTAGCTCTTCCCAAGTTGCTACTTGGGATGGTAGCAGGTGGAGCATGGTAAAATATTTTCATTTGAACAATTTTGTATTTACTTTAATGGGTTCTTAAAAATGTAAATAATATGCCAGGGTGTTAATTGCATGGATTGTGCGGCCCAAAAGTGTTGTAACTATAAAAATTCATGGAATAATTTTTAAATTATGTGAATTAAAGGGTGGGTCAAAGATAAGTAAGGAATGTGATTGAAATTTAAGAAATAATGAGTACGTCAACATTTTTTGAAATAACTATCTTAGGGCATACACAGTAGGAAAGAAAAAGTTATAAGGAAATGACCATATAGTCAGACTTTTTAAGATACAGTAATTTTTTTTTCTTCTGGAAAATAAAAGAGAACACTACTGAAAATTTCCATTGTTTAGAATTAACTTTATCTGTGTGTGCATAAGTTATAAAAGCAAATCTAAAGTGTAAAATGGGCAAGAGAACCCTAGGTTTCCATTTGACAAAATGGAAACAAATAATATAGGTAAGAAGAAATTCAAATTGATGTTTTGTCTTGGTTTATCTATTTTAAATTATTTCTGACATGACCATTAATATCTTCTATTCTGTGTTCAGTCATGGCTGCTTCAATATGGAAAATAAAATTGTATTAACATATCCATGAATAAAAGTATTTAACCTGTTTTTATTTTCACTGAACCAAAGGAAGCATTATTTTTTTGTGAACATAAGTGTGCACATTAAAATAATTGAACATTTTTACCTCCTGTCCAAAGCATCAGGTTATTAATATATATGTCAACTGTTCCTAGATAAACTATGGGTATTATAGTATTATAAACCATAGTGACATCTATTAATAAGCAATAAATGGGAATACACCATAGCTAATCAGCAACTGGTTATTTATATACGGTTTTAAATTATTTGGTACACAGCCTTGATGAGATTATCTCAAATTAGAGATGAAAAAAAGATAGTTTCACATGGTAATAGCATAGTGAAGGCAATTTCGGTTCAGTTTGGCTGGAGATAAGGGGGGAAATGAGGGTTGGATTGCTTTTTTCTCAGTCTCTCCTTTGACTCCTCACCCTCCTTTTTTTCTCTTCTTCTGCTTCCCTTCCCCCACCCCCCACGTTCCATTTCTTTTCCCCTCCTTTCCTTCCCCCCTTCCTGGATGAGTCTGAGTTCAGTGATAGAGGGGAGTTGGACATACAGTAACTGATGTACAAAGTTGCGCTCCTCAGGCCCAGAGAAGCAGCAGCAGGAGGTGGGACTCTGCCCCCCAGCCCAGTCTGTGTGCTTTTCTTTATCCATTACGGTCTAAAGGGAGCCAGAAAGAAACATCACACTTAGAACCTTGCAGACTTTGCATTGTGAGCCTACCCGGGCTGCCTGTGTCAGTTGCTTCTGGGACATTCTGCCCACGCTGGGCCAGCACCTTCCACTTTGTCTGCAGCCTGAGCCCAAGCCTGGCCAGGCACATTGGGTCCTTAAAATGAACAAGAGCCTCCTACTGGTGATTCCTGTTTTGTTCTGTTTTATTACTGTGAGCACATCTCAGAGAGGTGCTGTGTTGTGATTGAATCACATGGATTTTTGGGTTTCCACGCATAAAAAAGGGATGGTCACCCACAGTGCTGTCATCTGTGAAGTGCCCAGCAGTGTCATGTTTAAACACAGTGCACACACCTTAATTAAACATGACACACAGACACAAAGGTGCGCATGCCCATGGACTTGCCAGAGTTGGGGGCTCGGGGGACACACCTCCACTGTAAAAACTATACCCAACTCCAAACCACAGACCTGTGACATAAAGGGAAACCCAATAAAAAAAGATTCCCTGCATGTTCTTAACATTCCGTTCCAGGGCCTCCCTGGTGGCGCAGCAGGCTGATCTCTGCACTGTGAAGCATCCACCGTACAGCAGCATGAGTTTGAGATCCAGCCAGGGAGGGGACCCACATGGCGCAGCAGACCTCTCCTGTCTCACCTGCTGCCCCACCCAGCAGTGTACTTCAGTCGATCTGCCTGTTCTGCTCCCCACTCTATCTCAGGTGCATCCTCTCACCTCCCACACCTCTAACCTGTATCTCAGCTCTTGTATGCATAAATAAATAAAACCTTTTAAAAAAGTACTCCCTTCCAGAGCAGAGTTATGGGAGCAGGAGAGGAATGCCCCAGAGGCAGGGAATTCAAGGGGGAGCCAAAATCACACTTCTCAAGACACAGACTATTTTAAGGATACATTTTGAAAAATAAAAATTGAGGCAAAGGTATATGACGACTAAGATAGGGAGGGCCTTGAAGCAGACAGGCAGTGTGCCTTGGGGCTGATGCCATCACACCTCTTTATGCTGCATCTTTCTCATCTCTCCTGATGTCTATCTGGGCTCCTGGGATGGGCCCTGGTATGCAAAAGATGGGGAAATGGAGCTGTTTATAGTGTCACATTTTTTTTATCGTGGTCCTTTCATTTTTTTCCACTTGGTTCCTAATACAAACATGTATACTGCCTGAAGTCATCCCCATGACTGTGCTTGGGAAGAACCAGCCCTAGTGGGTAGCCTGCCTTGCTGGGTCTGCAACTTCTTTCCACAGGGGGCTCACCAGTCCCCAGCACCCTCCTCTACCCTCCAGCTTCTCACATGTGGACTCTACTTCCTGTTCAGACCCCACTCTTTGCCAAGTTTTTTTAAAATAATGAATCTCTCTAACTTTCCATACAAGCTCACATTTTTGAATCCCAGAGAAGGCACATCTTATTTGGGTTTAGTTAACAGAAACACATTCCAGGTGTTTCACCAGAATCAAGAACTATCATTGAATCAGCATTAGATGTAATGACTGGGAGCCTGAGGGGAGTTTTCAATGGTCTCTCAGCACCTAACGAATATCATGGGAGCACATCGGAGAGAAGTTCGATAACCAGTTACTTAAAATGATAGCACAGGAGATACAGCGATGTGGTCTGTACTTTGCTGGTGGAGTCTTAAGTCATGAAGAGATAATTACCTGCCCACGCCCGCTCAGCAGTGAAGCCCAATTGCAAGTTTATTCTCTTTTTAGTGTGTAGTGGAAGGAAATAGCCTCACGATGTTGAGATCATTGTTACTGTTAAATGTATTTTGAACACAGTAAAAGAGACTGTAAACTCACGGCTCCTAGGCTTGACTCTGACGGTGTTTGCATCTCTTGATGCTCAGATTTAAGCTTGGCAGGTGACCATTACAGCTACTTGTAGCGGTGCTGACTTACCTGACTTTTAGGATGCCTCTGGAGTTGAGACTTAATAATGATTTCCTGCTTGATTTCCATAACATAAATATCATGTTTGTTTGTTTGTTTTTTTTAAAGATTCATTTTATTTATGCACATAAGAGCCGGGGTACAGGCCAGAGTCACGGGAGGTGAGAGGATCCACCAGAGACAGAGTGGGGAGCAGAACAGGCAGATTGACTGAAATACACTGCTGAGGGGATTAGTGGGCGAGGCAGGAGAGGTCTGCTGCGCCATGTGGGTCCCTTCCCTGGCTGGCGGCAGGGATCGAACTCGTGCTGTAGTGGCTGCGGTTTGCTTCATAGTGCGTTGCTTAACCCACTGCGCCACCAGGGAGGCCCCATAAATATCATGTTAATTTGGGTGTGCCATGAAATGTGAATTGAACAATCAGAAATAAAAGATCTTTCTAGAAAGCTGTGGGATGGAATCCACAAGATCCTTCCTGTACTTTGTGTCATTTTCATCTATACATTGAACTTGCTCTAGTCAAGTCATAAAAAACATGACTGAAAACAGTGATTTCCTTAACCAAATATTCTTAAATGTGTATTCCCCTATTTTTCTTTTTTATTATTTTTCATAGAAGACTTGGGTATATGCCAGAAATGCAGGAGTGAGAACAATCATTAAAGACAGACTGGGGAGTAGAACAGGTTGCTAAGGGAACAGCAGCAAGACAGGAGAGGTCTGCTGTGCCATGTGGGTCATCTCCCTGACCAGGGATAACTCAGGCTGTAGTGGTGACAGCACTGAGACTTAACCCCTCAGCCACGAGGGAGGCCCTTCCCCCATTTTGTATGTTGAGATTTTTCTATGTTAAATTTTCTGTTACATAAAAAGAGGGAAATCTCATTTCAGGACATTCAAAATTAGCTAAGATCCTTTCTGTTCTTTTCAATAATATGATTTAATGGGAAGAGAAAGGCCAGCATAGAAATAATGAATAAAGCAACTATTATTTCAGCAGGACACACTTGTCTATTGTGATTTCACCCTATAAGAAATAGTAAAACCTATGTGTGTAGAACCCTTTACATTTTTTAAGTGTTTTTGGACTACGCATTAATTCTAACAATGATCATGTGCATTCAGCATATTTCACTCTATCTACACAGAAAAATGTCCTCTGGGAATATCTCCATACTGGATAGTAGGTGGCTGCTGTTATTCACAAAGAAGTAAATTTGTTGGGTGCTATTATGTAAGAAAGGTTGCAGGGCTCTGTGGCATTTTTAGTACGTGAAAGTGGAGCAGGTGAGCCAATTTGTGCCTCAGTTTTAACTCACCAGGCAAGAAGATCACGGGAGAGGCTCCTTACCCATCTGCACATCCACTGCTTCTAAAAAAAAACATGAATAATAATACCTTGCATTACTACTGAGGAGTTTGAGTGAATCCTGCACGTACTCACTGCCCAATGCCTTGCACGTGGTGAATTGCCCAAGAAACAACTCTTGTTGGTAATTGTAGCTGAGCACAGAAGGGCCCGGTGGGAATTTCAAGGCATTCTGAAATTCTGAAAAGTCATTAATAATTGAAGACTATTGATAGAGTTACAAGTCTGTAAGTAGATTTTCCAAGTTAATTAGTTTCCCAAATCATCTGACTTGAGTCTATCCAGGTTTAGCAACAAAAAGTCAACTATTTTTCTCCTCTGTGTGAATATAGGACATGGGTTGCCCAAAGCAACTCCACATTTAAAATAGAAAGTAGAATATGAAGGTTTCATTATCAGACTCCACTTTCTCCTGTCAGGCGGCTCTCTCCACCTTCGTTCAATACCCACTATCCCCATTTCTGTGACGGGGTTCTCAGTTTCTTGCTCTGCCATCAACAAATCATGCCACGTTCACTGGGAACAGTCCTTCTGTCTTGACTGGAAGTTTATTTATTTATGTGTCTCCCCCAAATTCTGGCAGTGTGACTGAATGTGTGTCTCCCTGGGATTCTGGGTGCAGGGGGAGCTACAGTGAAGATGCTGGAGAGCAAGAATGCCCATCCTGAGTTGAGGAGTGGCAGGGTGCCAGGAGACAGGCGGGGGTACTCTGTGTGTCAAGGAGGGGATGAGCTCATCCTTACTCTGAGAGTAGAGAGGAGATTCTCAGAGAGAGAACCTGTTTACTGATAAACCACACCACACGAGGCCCCGGACCGCATTCTGTTAGGTCATGAACAGCAGTGATTGCTTCTTGGGCTTGGGGAGGGTAAAGGACTGAACCAGGACAAAAGCTCTTTCAACCTCTGGGGCCTTAAGTTGCTCCTGGTACAACTTGCAGCCTCTCGGTAATGGTTATAGACTTACTGGGGCCTCAACTGACCATGGGTCCCCATAGCAAGGAGTCACTGATTGCAGTGGAAATCCTATATGATTTCCTCTTCAAACCCTTTGGGGAGATCTCTAGCCAAGTATTTGCATCCCCAAGTTAGGAACATAATCCATGCTGCTGAATCCACACTGATTGGAAAGTGGACAGCACTGGAAGGTGTACTGGAAGGTTCTAGCTCTTAGACTATTACTTGTTGACCTTTAGGTTCTAGTGTGCATACAGGGCAGTAAGAACTCCTTGCAAGATGGCAACTTGAGCCTTGACAAGTCCTTTAACCCCTGCTCTTACCAGAAAACAAAAAGCAGCACAAAACTATCCACTCAATCTTTTTTCACTTTCTAGCAATACCCAGGTAGTATACAAGCTATAAAGGTGGCATAGGGCTGGTGAGAAAACTAGCTTGTTTGCAGTATGAAGAGAAGAGGGTAGTCCCGAGCCTTGCTTGGTGTGTGACCTGAGAAGAGACTTAACACAGACTCAAGAGAGAGGCCCTGGGGTGAGCTCATCTCACCCCAGCCTTGCTGAGCAAATGCCCGCAGAAAAGTGAGATTCACAGATGTGGCCCTGGCCAGCTGGCCCAGCATGGGCAGGAGGCAGTGCAGGTGGCCAGGACACTTCCAGGGCACCATTGAAGGTGACTGGTGGCAGTGAGGGACAAGAGCTGGGAGGCAGCCACAGGCAAATGCTCAACTAACGGAAACTCAATCAAAGGGACTGGGTCAGGACACAGAGGATGACGCTGCATCTGGAAAACTGCAGTTATCACGGCCATCAGTGACAGTTCATGAGAAAAATAAATGTTCCGTGCTGTGTTTGTTCCAGCAGTAATTTCTGAGCCGGCACATGCAGGGACCACTTCTTTTTTCTTAGTGCCTTCTCTCTGCTTCATTCTTTGAGAAGCCTCTAGTCACCTCCTCTGTCTTTTGAAAACTAGCCAGTGTCCAAGACCAAGGTCAAATACTGGCTTCTCCAAGATGCTTTTTTGATTCTCACTGCTTGACCAATTTCTCAGTCTGTTACCAATGATCTCTGTCCAATTTCTGTTCCAGTCTGGCTGTTATTACAGAAATTACATAGACTGAGTGACTTATAACAATAGAAATTTATTTCTCATAGTTCTGGAATCTGGACATCAGGTTGCTGGTGTGGTTGAGTTATCACAGGACTGTCTGTGGCTTGCAGACTGTGGGCTTACCTGGTCGACAGCAGAGAAAGAAAACTCTCCAGAGCCTTTTAAAGTATGAAAATCCTGTTAATGAGGGCTTCCCACTCCTGACATCACCTCATTCTGATCACCTCCCAAAGGCCCCACTGCCTAAGACAGCAGCACCCACTTAAGTGAAATTTCTCTTGGTGGTTTCAGTTACCCGTGTTCAACCTCAGTCTGGAAATATTCTGTATAGTAAGATATTTTGAGAGAAAGAGGCCCCATTTCCATAATGTTAATACAGTGTATTGTTAGAACCATTCCATCTTATTATTAGGTATTGTTTCTCTCTTACTGTGCCTCATTATTAATACTGCTTGGTCACAGGTCTGTCTATACATGTGGGAAACGTGTGGTGGTGCCATCTGCAGTTTCAGGCATCCACTGGGGGCCCTAGATAAGAGAGGTCTACTGTTCTATCACATTTTGGGGGGAGGCAAAATTTTAACACATGAATTTAGGGAGACGTAAGTGTTCAGTCCGTAACATCCAAGCAAGTCTTATTCTGTCCTCCTCTGGACTTTCCTCCTACCATTTTTGAAACTTAAAGCTTGATTCTGATAGTTAGAGAAAGGTTGTAAAAATTACCTATTCCAGTGTTTCTCAGTTCCCCTAAGTAGACTGGAGGTTCCATGATTAGTCTTGCTTATTTGGGGATGAGGGTGAGGAAGACCCACTGTTTTGCCCAGGGTGTGAAGTAGAGCTGATAAGGAATTGGATTGGTCAATAAATTATCTTGGTAAAGTTTTTACAAGCCGTGCTGGAGGTTTATGGTTTTGTTTTTTAACTCACAAGACCAGAGTGCATAAGTTTGCTGTTTAACAAGATTCATGTTTTCTCTAGACAAATCGCCATGCTAACCAACTGATCATGTCCAGATCTGCTTATGTGCATCCTCAGGCCCAAACAGCAAAGCTGTGATTCTTGAGGCTCTTGCTTGCTGCTCACCAAGGAGGAAAGAGCCCTTTAATGCTAGCCAGACGGGGTTCACAAGCTCCTGGAGAAGTTTACAAATTTAAGACAGATTAGGGTGCCTTCCTTTACACCATGAGGTCATGTCCAGCATCCCTGCTGGAACAGCAGTGGGTCCCATGGAGGCACCTCTCAGGCACTCTGCCTGTTCAGCTCTCAGCGGTGCACCTGGCTACTTGCTCCTGACTGCTTGACACTCCACAGTAACCTCACTGGGCGAATAGTGCTGTGTCCTCTCCACACTTCAGGGCAGATGCTCACTGTCCCTTGAAAAGAAGGTCTCCCCTGGGAGTCATGAGGGGGCTGTTTGCCCAGTTGTTGAGTGTCCTTGGAATTCTCAGAAAGTCCTGTTTGGTCTCCTTCCTATCTGGAGGCCCTTCCTGACACTGTCTCCTCCCCACCCAGGACTCAGGTCCGTCCATTGAGTAGTTGCCCTCGACAGGTATTGCTTATGTCTTGACTATAGAACAGTTTGTTTCTTACAATAAACTAAGTGGACTTCTGATGCCAGGAGGGTCTAGAAGAGGCTGCAAGTAGCAGTTGCTTGTTAGTGATTATGCATTTGCTTCCTCCCTCTGCCCTGCCGCTGGCCTCTCCTGTGGGGCACTGTGGAATCTTTGAGAAATAGTTGTCATCTTCAAGCCTGTACTCAAAGGATTCCACAATTAAACACATCCTATTATTTTAGTTCTTGAGCTCTGGCAATGCATTTTTTTGTTTTCTGATAAAGATTTTGACCTGCCACTAAATCCCTAATCCAGCTAACACTGCTAAAGTTGGAGCAGTGCAGGTGGTTCATCTCCATTAGCCTAGGAAACATCTCAGTTTTAGCCACTTTACTCTGTACTGAGCTTGATGTCACATAATTGCTAGTCAGTCTAAAGTTTCCTGCTCTACATCTTTCCAAGATGGAAAATATACTATAGTGTAAAACTCAGTAGCGGTCCTACCTACATGTGAGGCCGTGTTAACCGCGCCAGTGCTCAAAGACAGTAATGGCAGCAAAACTGTAACCTTGGAAGTTCTGTCCACTAAAAATGCTTGGAATCTAAGTGTTGCTAACATCACTGACTGCTTTAGTGAATGTGGAAAACCACCCTTCTGAATGCAGTCAGTCCTCTTTTCTCCTGGTGAGAGAAAAGAAGTAGAAGAACTTTTTAATGAAGTAGGGGAATATTCAGATGTGTTGAATTTTAAATCTTTCACTGGAAAATACGTATTCAAGTAGAAAAGTAAAAAACAAAATTAAAAGCTAGAAAATGTGTTAAAAGCATAAACGTCCTACCAAGTAGTAAGAAGACTGAGACTGAGGAATCTGCATTGCAGGCTGATTCCTGAGTAGTTGTGCCTTTTGGGGACCAGGCAGATCTCAGTGCGGGCCTCAGCCATGTGGCATGGGCATTCGATGAGCTGAAGGCTGAGATTTGCTCAGTACATGGTCTGGCAAAATATATCAGTCCCACTGCACATGAACTCTGTCTTGTGTTGATGGTTTTGTCAGATAAAGACAACAGATTTCCTCTTTCTACAGTGTTCCATCAATGGTAACAAAGTCACCTGGGAAACTGGGGCTGTGAGATTTGTCACCTTGGTTGTAGCTCAATAGTAACCGGTCGTTGACATGGGCAGCTCATTGGTTTCACCTGTTTCCTTCCCACAGTGGACTACAGACCGAGGTGCACACCTCATCTGTAGACATCCTGGCCTCAAATCCTTTGCACTCCTTTCCGGCTGTGCGAGCTTGGACAGTTTCAAATCTTTCACCCTGAAATGAAGGTGATAACTTTGCTAATCTTGAGGGCTATATTGAGGATGTGCAATAAGTGTTAGTTAATTCTGTTGTTTTATTTTGCTCATAAGAAGAGGGCACTGTGGCTCTGATGGGCTGTGTACCTGAACAGTGACCAAGTCAACACCCCATAGGAAGGCATAGTGAGAAGTTAACTGGGAAGAGGACATCACCAGGAACTGGCCACACTGGCACCCAATCTCAAACTTCCAGCCCCAGGACTGTGAGACATAAGTTTCTGAGACCCCCAAGTTTCTGGTACTTGTGGCAGTCCAAACAAACTCAAGCACCCACCAGAGAGAAGGACAGTTTTATGCTGGATGAACGAAATGCTGAGTGGGTCTCTGTGCCATATCACTTGCAAAAAGAAATAACAGTCCTGGCTGTGGAAAGAGCTAGAAATTACTTCTCTGACCACTGACTTGAGAGCAGTTGGAGAAGTTTGCCCACTCAGGGGCATTGGGTAGAGAAAACATTCTCACTTTGGAAAACCAAACTCAAGACCTGCTTAAGGGTAGGGTCTAATTTTACACTACCTAGATCATGCACAAAGCCCAGATGACAAGGTTAAACTGAAGACTTGTACAGAAACCCTGTTTCCTAGGTTCAGGGCTCCGACATATGCAAAGGTGACACTTCTCAGAGGACCCTTCACCAAGCAGATCATGTAGGAATCCTGCAGGAAAGAGAAAAAAAACCCTGCTGAAAATGAGCTCAGAGTTAGAAATGTCAAATAACAAGATGAATGAGTCATCCTAAAGAAGTCAGAGCTTTCAACAAACAGAATGATTAGCAATCTAGGAATTTGAGTTGGTATAGCAAGCTGAAAGGAACAATGAAGTAAGAGGCCATAAAGTCTGAAAAAGGACCAAGCAGAATTTCTAGAAATGAAAAAGTATAGACACTTGAATGAAAGCCTCATGAGAGAGTTTGAGTGAGCAAAAAGCGGTTCCTGCACTGGGATCCTCAGGGCGGAGCACAGGGCCTGGCACTTCTTGGGTACCAGGCTGGAAGATGCCCAAGCATCGACGCGCTGTGAGGACTCAGCACTTCCTGTGTTTGTACCATGGGGTAGACCTTGCAATGCCTGCCTTTTCTCCTCAAATTTTTATTCTGAATGAGTTTGTTTTGAGTGAAAGTTACCTCAGAATCCACTGCCAAGAAATACCATGAGTGGATTTATTATTCATCTTCATGAATTTTTATTCTGTCTCCACAATGAAATCTCATATTTTCTTCTCCCTTTCATCTCCATTGGCTGGAAGACTTGCTAGAATCTTTGGGACTCTGATACCCAAGGAACATTTTACTTCTGTGTTGCTGTGATTCTTCCAGGGCTGGGTGCCGCCACTCTCAGGCTCAGACACCACGAAAACACTGCAATAATACTGTTTTCTTTCATTCTTAATTGTGCCTTGAGTCTTATTCCCACTGCTACCGTTGCCATTTTCTTAGCAGTGTAGAATAATGATTTCATCTTGGCATTTTGCGTTGAGACATTTTAACATTCATTTGAGTTAATGACAGAAGAAGAAACTTGCAAATCCTTTCGTTAAAAGAATAGCACGGCATCACTTAAAGTTAATACATACTTTTTTTTATCCTCTTCGTTTTACTAAATTTAAATGCAGGAAGATTTTCCTGTTAATCCATATGCCCCTCTAAGGAATGTGTCTTTGTTAGAAGCTTAATGATACTTATTAAATTTTTTACTGTTTTAAAGACATACTGTTGCATGACTTTAAAAAAAAAATAGAGTGTTAGTTGCACATTGCAGCTAATTGGTCAGAATTGACCTTAGGATTCTGCTGTTATCACGGGGACTAAATCCACAATCATTGCTATTAGAATGTCATGAAAATTTCCGCAAGAAAATACTCCCAGGAATACAATATTAAGTTGTTTACACAGTCTGGCTATCATAAATAGTGTTTCCACAAACATAGAGGAGGACATTGATCTCTTTCGATTAGTGTTTTTGCATTGTTTGGCATTGATATCTACGAGTGGAATTGCTGAATCATATGGTAAATCTATTTTTAATATTTTGAGACATCTCCATATTGTTTTCCGTAAAGGATGGACCAGTCTACATTCCCACCAACCATGTACAAGTGCTCCTTTGTCTCCACATCCTCATCAGCACTTGTTGTTTCTGGTCTTTTTAATATGGCCACTCTCACAGGTATGAGGTGGTATCTAACTGTGGTTTTGCTTTGCATTTCCCAGATAAGCACTGATAAGCATTTTTTGCCTGTGAGCCATCTGGATGTCTCCTTTGGAGAAGTGCCTATTTCGTTCTTCTGCCCATTTTTTTTATAGTGTTATTTGTTTTCTTTTTATTGAATTGTATGAGTTCTTTGTAGATCTTGAACATGAGCCCATTCTCTCATGTACAGTGTTCAGATATTTTTCTCCCATTTAGTAGGGTATTTTCTCTCATTTTGTTTTAGCGATTGTTTCTTTCACAGTGCAGAAGATTTTGGCTTGATATACTTTTAACTGTTTATATTTCTTTTTGTTTCTTTTGATGTTGGAGATGTAGCTACAAAGACATCATTGAGGCCTGTGTCATGGTGTGTTTTTTTCTGTGTTATTTTGTGGTTCGGGTCTTATAGTCAAGTCTTTACCCATTATGAGTTAGTTTTTACATATGGTGTGCCATACATATGGTGTGCACACTTTTGGATGTGACTGTCCAGTTTTCTCAACATCATTTATTGCAGAAACTTTCCTTCTTCCAATGTATACAAAATTATAGTATTCAAAACAGTGTGATACTGGAATGAAAACAGATGCACAGATCAATGGAATTTAACTGAGAGTCCAGAAATAAACCCACACCTATACGGACAGTTACTCTATGACAAAGGTAGATGGTAGGGAAGTAGGTTCATACCTCTTCAAATATATGTCACCACACCTCACCCACCACCAAAATACCCATAGTCCTTTACCACAGTCCACTAGGCTCCTCTCCCCTTTTTTCATTCCTCTCTTCCACCTCTAGTCACCTCAATTCTACAGTCAGATTTCTAGGGCTTGTTTTAGCTAGTTTTGTCCTTTCCTTTTTTAGCTTCTCTATAATCCACATACTAGAGGCATGAATTTTTTTTTTTACATATTTCAAATTAGAATGAAGTGGGGTAGCTGAAAAAGATAAAAGGAAAAGAGAAAAGAAAGGAGATGAATTTTTCTTATGGTAATTTTTACTCATGAATCTGTAGACATCCCCCTAAATGTGATACATCATAGTCTATGTTGATTTGATTGTAGGATTTGGAAGCTTCTAGCTAGTCCATTTTCTTTAAATTTTTTCCCCCAAAGACATGGATCCAAAGGAACTCATAAGCAACTGCCAGGTGTCAGGTCTAGAACTCAGTGATAAACAGTCAGTCTTCCAGTAAACTACCTTCCAGGTAGAAAGCAGAACAAAAAATTCTCTCTGAAATTTGTTGTGTCTTTTAAAATTAGCAAATAGAAGTTTCGTAGACACCAGTGTTACTTGTATCCTAGTCTGTGTCCATAAAGTCTGCCAGGAGGGAAGTTTATCCAAGAGCAGCCATCTGCCCTTGGGATTGCAGTTGACCTCTGTCTTCCACTGTGTTCAGCTGTGAGTCAGTCACTTGATGCTGTAGCAGTGCCCATATTTTCACAAAGGAATTCCAACAAATAGCAGCAAACTCCAGATGGATTTGGTCATCTTCCTGCCAGTCTTTTTTGAGAAACTAAACTAAACCAGTCAGCTAAATATATTTAATCACCTTAATTGGATTTAATATTTTCAGGATCCAAACCATTTTGGAAGGAGAAACAGATGTTGTATGATAGCTATATGAGTTTTTCAGAAGTTCCTACTAAAATAATTATAGATCAGGAACTGCACAGTCAAACATGGTCTTCATTGGAGTCACTTTGGCAAAAATAAAGACGATAGGAAAGCTATCTCACTTCTGTCTACTTACATCCTCCCTTTTCAAAATTGGAACACAGAACATGTAATAAGACCCAATTGTCGCATTATGTTTCATATTATTACCATTTTCTCAAACACATATCCATCCACAGTGATTAAGAGCAACCCATTCACTGTCTCAGTTTGGGAAAACAGCACATACTAGAAAAGCATGCAAATAGAACAGCCACTAGTTTTTGAATACTTTGTGCTATTTCAAGAAAAGTGCTGAATGAGCATGCACAGTGAAAGAGTGGGTTTATTTTTTTAGTATTTTAATACAATTTCATGGGAAAAGTCATACCTATTAATAGCCAGGTAAACAATAACTATGAAAATACAAAAAGCTTCTAGCAATTTTAAGCATAAGTATGTAAGAAAATTCTCTCTTCCGAAAAACAAGAAACAGTTTCAATGATTGGTAAATCTAAAGAAGATATTTCCAGGACAAGAAAGGAATATCCTGCACCAAGGGATGCATACTGGAAGCAGAGGTTGGGTGACCGAGAAGGGGATTCATAGCAAATATCTTCACCATGAATGAAACCTACATCAGACCCATGACTGAAGAATTGTAGTTAATAAAGTGTATAAGTCAATTTTGGTTCTTTTGACCTCTTAAGCCCCATGTCTAGCCATTGCCAATTCTGTAACCTCGCTTTCATCATCTATCACCTACTGACCTGTTTAGCCCACTGCCCCAGTGCTCCCAGTAGTGGCCTTAGCCTTATCTCTGACCTCCCAGTTCCCTAGGAGTCTGCTCTCCAGGCAATTGAGCCTGGTCCTTGAATGCAGAAATCAGATGTTTCACTCTCTCACTCCACTACTTTCCGGATCTTTCAGATACTCAGCAAACATCATCTCACCGTGTCGTGGACCTGCTCTCTGGCAACTCCCTGTGTTCTTCTGACCCTGAGCTCTGCCCTCCACTCGGCAGCACTGACAATGCTCTTCCCTCTGCCTGGGCCTTTATCTCACATATCCACAATTGCTCCTTCTCATCACCTGGTCAGTGAAGAACCCCAAAACTTGATTTAGAACTAAACCCTTGATACTACACACCCATTTCCTTATTTATCACCTTCCAATATACTGTGTACCTATTTACTTATTAATTGTGTTTAATATCTTTCTTTTTACTTCAAAGAAAGAACCTTTGGTTAATGTCTGAATTTCCTAATACCCAAAGAGGCGCGTTTTAGGAAATCAATAAATATCCTGTAAATGAATGAATGAAAAATTCAATATATTTACAGTTTAGTTTCTTAATCATTCCTTTAGATATAACCTATAATCTCAAAAGTGAATTTACATTCTGGTCATCACTAGTTAATAAAGGTTAGCTCAAAATAATTAATTAAAATTACTTCTAAGGGTCTCTCTGGTGGCATAGAGATGAAGTCTCAGCGCTATCATCACTATAACCTGAGTTTGATCCCCAGCCAGGGAGGTGACCCACAAGGTGCAGCAGTCTTGCTCACTTCTCCTATCAGCAGTGTATTGTAATAGATATGCCTGTTCTGCTCCCCACTCTCTCTGGTGAATCTAAGTGCTTAGCCTCTGCACCTCTGCCAGCACCCCAGTTCTTCTGTGAATAAATAAATATTCTTTTAAAAAATTGCTTCTAAACTGAAGTTAATCTTGGTAATTTCTGTAGCACTTGCCTTATCAATCAGTTAAGAATGGAGAAGCAAACCAGAAATCTCTTTTATTTACCAATAAAGTCACACTTACAAGGAACACTTTCCTCACTGCTAATGCTCAGCTGGACCAGCAGTTCATGAGCACTTGCCTCCTTTACCCAGAACTTTAGATTCACTGAAGAGAAAAAAATGCAAAAAATGAAGTCAATATTTGCTCTTCATTTAACAAAGAAATAGTATTTTTTTCATATTAAAAATGCATCCATATATGCTTCCTCCAGTGTCTAGTACAGCTATGGTCCAGAGCTCTAATTTAATACTGGCAAAGTGAAAGTCAAAAGTTGGGAGACTGATGCTAGGAAGTGATTTTCTCTCTAGATTGAATAATAAGCAATGCCTCCAGACACGTAAATGGGACCCACATTCCTCAGGCACCTGCTCATAAGCCTAAGCAAGCAAGTGACTGAAATCTTTGGTGTAAAGTTTTTTATTAAAAAACACAAGTGAGGAAAAGGGGTTGTGCCAAAAGCTTGAACACTGATAGAATAAATGATTAGCTCTCTTATGGACTTATGGATCTTTATATAACTTCACAACTTAAAGGATAGATGTATGCATGGATGGAGGAGGGTAGTAGGAGAAGATGGATGAAAGATAGATAGATAGATAGATAGATAGATAGATAGATAGATAGATAGATAGATAGATAGATAGATAGATACTGGGTGGGTGGGTGGATAGATGGATGGATGGATGATAGATAGATTCCCCTACTTCTGTAGACACTTATAAGTACATTTTCAAGTTTTATACATAATTAACATGAGGAATAGCCTGAATAGTATACCATATACCAAAAATAGGATTATTATTTGAATACATTTTCTAACTTGGCCAGAAGCAATATAATATAATTACAATACACTTGAAATGTTAAAGCAGGAGCATTTAAATTGGCAAAGCTATTATGTTGGACTTGTGTGATTAATCTTTGAGAGGAATGGCAAACTGATTTTTAATGAGTTTTAAATGTAGGACTAAGATTGATGGCCAGTGCATACTTGGTGTGAGGACTGAGGCATACGCAGATGCAGGGAAAGAGAGCGGCCATGTGATGCCACATGGGACAGAAGCAGTTTCTAGATGGTTAATCTTGTTGTCCTTTTGCTTGTTTCTTTCCACTGTGGTCATTCATTTGCTGTAGACAAAAGTTAAGAAACACATAGATTAGACTGGTAGCAACCCATTTCTTTGTTGACATCTGTAATTATTTAAACAAAACACTACATTACATGAAAGTTGCTTTCTGAGATCCCAGTAATGGAATTTATTTCCCATTTATATTCCTGACTTTAGTTTTTAATTTTTTTTGCTTGTTTTTGTTTTGCTATTTTCCCTAATTGTAGCCTATTTCAATATCCGGTTTGTTATTCTAAGGATAAAAAATTAGAGTGTTGCTTCCGTAAATGCACCGCCATGTCCTACTGCTGGGAGCTGGCATCCATGGCAATGCCAGGACATGAGCAGCAGGAACAGGAAGCCAGGACAGACAGCCAGGACTCATATGAGAGGTGCCTGGTGATATCACTAATTTGGTCCAGTGAATGCCAGGAAGCCAGGCCACACCCATGAGGGGGTGACAAGTCACCTATGTCTTCTGCCTAAGGTCAATGAAAGTGAGGTAGGAACCACCTAGACTTAAAGTTGGAACTGTGAGCTCTCTCATCCTCGCTCTTTGCTCTTGACCTGTGATTATGCCCTGTTTGGTTTGGGTGGGACAACACTCAGAGGTGTGTGTGGAAATCCCCAATGGCAGTGAGGCAAGGGTCCTTATTGGTCAGGAAGGCCAACTCTCATCGATCTTCCACAGAGGCAATGACTTGAATGCTGTGTCCCCCCAATTCCTACGTGGAATCCGCACCCCTGTTGTGATGGTTTTACGGAGTGGGACCTCTTGTGTACTGACAGGCCACAGGTTTGTGAGGGGTAAAGAGAAGAATGTAGCTCTGAACTCATCTGTGGCTACCTACAACATGAGACAGAGTAAATGTTCATGTGAAATCCTAAACTAGCAAACAAAAAGACAATACTGAGTCAGTGCACTGGGGGGAGAGCGCGCACGTCTCCATCCATGGGTCATTAGAAAGGTTCTGTTGTAAACGAAGTATTTGTGAATGTCTTTCTGAACATTTTGGGATTGGCAATACATGGAGAAGAGGTGTTTTCCTTGCCTGGTAGAGAAGTTGAAGAACTCTCTGGGAATGTTTCCCATTATGAGAGCAGATACTTATAGCCATGAGTGCTGTCCAAGCAGGAGAAAGTTGACAACTTCAAGCCCTTCCCCTTGGCTGTTCCTTCTGTTCGTGGCTTTAAGAGGAGGAATTCCACTGTCTTTTAATTTGTTGTAGTTAATAAACAGGAAACCAGACTTTCCTTTAGATTGCTGCCAGGACACCTCACTAGGTATGAGTTCAGCACTTGAGACGTCACAATTTTCTACATCAAGTGACAAATTAAAGATGGACATGCTGTTGACAGTTATTGACAGTTGTTAATAATAACAGCTGTGAGCAGTTGTTTTTATTTAAAGACGGGGTTTGGAAGAGGATGGGTAAAGCAGAGCATCTCTGGAAACCTGTGGTATAACTTTCCATCTGTCACCTTGTATCATCATGACAATTATTTATCATTGTTATAATGAAATTTAAAATGCATTGAAATTAAAACCTAAGACTCTGCTATCATTTTCTTTTCAGTTTTTAAAAATATCTTTATTGAGGCAGACAGCACATGCCCTGCCCTCTGCCCACTTGAAATATATGCTTTGGTACATTCACAACCACATGCTCTATCCTTTGCCCACTTGAAGTGTATGCTTTGGTATATTCACAGCCACAGTCAACTTTGAACACCCTGTAAAGATATTGGCACCCTTTAGTCAACACCCTGTTGCCATATTTTGAAGACAGAGTTCTTTTTATCAGGAGTAGCATGGTTGAACCACATAGTTTCATTTTGGGGGAACTCCCTGGTGGCCTAGGGGTTAAGTCTCAGTGCTGTCACCCTACAATCTGAGTTCAATCCTCAGCCAGGCAGCTGACCCACATGGCGCAACAGACCTCTCCTGTCTCACCCACTGCTCCCCTCAGCAGTGTATTTCAGTAGATCTGCCTGTCTGCTCCCCACTCTGTCTCTGGTGAGTCCACTCACTTCCCACACCTCTGGCCTGCATCCCAGTTATTCTATAAAATACATTAATAAATATTTTTATAAAATAATTTCATTTTTAACTGTCTTAAGATGGTAAGTAATAAGAGCACTCTGCTAATCACCTTCTACCTACTATCTTGTTTACTTTTCTTCCTTTAACAAATCTTTGAGTTGATTGGCATCGTAATCTCTCCTTCGAGAGTGAATGGAGTAACTCAGAGCACTGAAGGGTCCCACCCCATCTCACTGGGGTGAAAAGGAAATTTTAGGGTTCAGGGAACTCTATTTTCCCTCTGCAAGTGAATCACCAAATCCAGATGATCTTTGCAAAATTGAAACTGGAATCTTGCACTCTGGGTGTTTTTAACATGATCTTATATCCTTTATTTCCCGTGATGAAAATCTCATATTTTATCTTCTGGACTTGGGAGATGATGAGATGAAAATTAAAGATGCATAAAAGTTAGGAAAGGATGAATGCCACTATGCACAGTTAAATTCACTGGTTTGCTCATGGATTCTAAGACAACTCAATGTGTTAGTGTGCCTTGTCGTGCTCCAGGAGGAAGCGGAAACCTGGAGCCTTTCCCAGATGCACATAGGCTGCCAGGGAGCAGCTATTAATGTCTGGCTGGAAATGGGATTCTCTCACCCCTGCCTGCTCCCCAACCCCCAGTCTCCCACCTGTACAGGCTCAGAGACCAAAGTGGTCATCACTGAGGGAATTTCACATTCATTCATCTGCCTGGGAGCTGTCCTGCTATGATGCTTGTGTGGAAACATACTTTAGGATGACTCAGCCCTGCTTCTGTTCTCTGAGGCCACGGCACTCCCCATTTCCTCATGTCCCTCAGAATGCAACAGCAAGCTGGGACTCTGCCCTGTACCTGTGGGTATAATTCCACAATCCATGCTTCCTTTTAGGCCAGTTCATAGAAGTTACCAGACAGGTTTCCACAGAGCTACTCTCCCATTCTCTCATAAACCCAGCTCTATTTTGACATTTGAAGTAAGTGGATTCTCAGGGATTTTCCCAAGTAAACACAGTAGTGAAGACTAGAGAGCAAGAAGACGTAAGATTGAAGGGTTTAATCAAATGCTCTTTAGTAAGTGCATACTAAATGCTAGACTACTTAACTACATGGGTAACTCATCTCATCTTCACAACTCTTTTAGAGCCTTACCTTGATAAAAACATTCACCTGTCTAGTAAAACACAGAACTAGAACTGGGCTGAGCCCGGGGTGAGATTCCAGAGCCCTTGCTATGTTCCTCTCATCAGTTAACATGATTGTTACATTTCTGAGGGCGGCAGGGATAGCAGGGGTTGCAGTCAGACTGATGACATTGGACTTGAGTAGGCAGCTGACATGGAGACAGGAGAGGGGCCCAGGGCCTTACTCCAGGGTCTTGGAGTCATCCAGATTGATGGCAAGAATCTACTATGAGGGATGTTAAAGGTGTCTCTCTTGTGTGTGAATAGAGGTGCTCAAAATGCCTGTATTTGTTGATCATCAAACAGGACCCTGAGAAGCTACAAATATAATATCTGTCTTTATCAATGTAGAATCATTGAGTATTCCAGTTTCCTAAGAAGGACAATGTGGAGTTGAGGTTCCTGACACTGCCCCATTCACTAGCTCTGTGACCTTAAGCAAATGACATCACCTCTTTTGCTTTAAAAAATGTGGAAAATCCTACAGAGAGTGTCATATGAATTAATGGATGACATGTCAATTGTCATGTAAATGTAATGTGGTGAATTAATACTGTTTCTCCATTGTACCATGGTATATATAGCAATTCTGCATCTAGAAAATTTTAAATTTTGAGAATTATATGTACAAAATAGTTCCTAGACCTTTACTCTGGATAATATTTTTGGAATAGTTAATTTGTAATAACATTTTTAAATAGCAGATCAGAGCTGAGGCTGCCTTCTAAAGGGTTGAGGTTGGGATATAGAAATGTGTGATGAGGACAGAGAAAGATTTTCTCACATGTGACATCTCCCTTGGTGGGGTCACAGCCACAAATAGGGGACCACAAATCTATGCATTATTTTCTCTTACTATAATTAGGATGTGGAGGTCTCCCTACCTGGAACATCTTTCAAAATCTCACCACCCTCTTATTCCCATAGTGAGTAAGCAGAGCCAGCCTGTTTTTACATGTGGGCAAAACCAATGCCATCCCCATGATGCAGGGAAGGAAGACAAACATAGTCTTTTCCCCCTTGGAACCCATCAAGAAGTAGCAGAACCCATTAAAATCTATTGCCCAGATGATTGAGTTAGACACTAAATGAGTGACGGTAATAAGTATGCATTTGCCCAAGTAGGTAAAAACTGAAGTATAATGTGCAGCTTTGTGGATACTGTGCTGTGAGAAGATGAATTCTAATTCATCTTTAAATAAAAGTTCCCTTGTGTTTAATTGTATTAATTTAGTGACTTTCATTCATAAGGCCTATGAGATACTTCATTTTCAGATCTGAATGAATGAATGAATGAATGAGCAAATAAATAGCCCTTGCTGATGGAGAAGATTTATGCTGACAGAGTGGAAAAGTATAAGTAATCTGTGTTGCTTTCAAAGGCGCCTGAGCAAGCAATCTTGTTTGGATGAAAGCAAAATGCTAAATTCCTATTCTATATGATCACTTTAATTCTGAGCAGAACAAACCTTCCTTGATAAGCATTACTTACCAGTATTTAAATGAAGAAAGTCATCTTTGCATGCCCTTATTTTCTCTTCTGTTAGAAATGGATGATCACTTCTTGAATGACAAAATGATTGATTTTCAACCAACACATCAAAACTGAAAGGCAAAAAAGAGGAAGGAGGAGGAGTGATTCCCACAGAACTGTCTAAGCTGTAGCTAAAAAGAGACATTAAAGGTCACCTTCTGCCATTGACTTTGAAATTCCCAGTATGTCAGTGGCCATCTCCATCACAATGGGTCTCCTCATGGGGAGCAGGACAGCCAGCCCTGGGTCAATGTCACCATGGTTTGCACTGGGCATGGGAGGCTCCTGGTTAGGACGTGTGTGTGTGTGCTGTGAAAGTGAATCAGAACAGAAATGAGAAGTGTTCTGACCAGCCACCCAGGGGCTCTTTATATATAACTAGCAGAGGAAATGATACAGATTTTCTCTCCCAACTTTTCTGCATCTCACTAAAAAAGCTCTTACTATACAACTCAATCCCATTTTTCAGTCCTACATGTGTCTTCTGTATCCCCCACTTGAGAGTGACTTACAGGACTTGCCATCAAGCTTCATGCACGCTCCCTAAGCTATCAGAAAAGCAACCAAAAATTTTCCTCGGTTCACACCTATCCTGTTTGACTTAGACCTTGAATAGGCAAGTGGTTCCAACATCTGTGCCATGCTGAAAAGAACAAGTCATTTACCAATATTCAGTTTCCTAATACTGAGAAAATTCCCATTTGTAAGAATATACCCCCCAAATTCCAGAGCTTTCTGTTACATTCTATTGCATTTCATCAGGAGTTCATAGCACCAAAGTATCAGGAGATCCCTCTAAACCAAGAATGCCTTTGAATATAAATGAACTTGATTTAAAATATGTAAAAGCACATTATACTGGTCATGTTTTCTTTATTTTATATATGTGTGTGTGTGTGTATAGAATCCTATTGTCATCTAGGAATTGTCCTATAGAGATTATTGGAAAACCTGTAGGGAAAAGAGCAAGAAATTGTAATAATGTCACAATAAATCTAGAAATGACAGGGTTTCACATCCTTACAGGGTCCTTTCTCCAAAGAGAACTGAAGTGTTTGTGCAAAGCACTGGGGTAGCTTGTGGTTGTGGCTGCTGATGGCACTCCTGAGGATGGTTGTTAGTGTTACTAATCCATCTCTGATTTAGCCCAAGCCATTGCAGGCACTTAAATGCATGATGCTGTGATGATGTGGAAGACAGTAAGAAGTAGGAAGTTGGGACAGAGACAGAAACACAGGACCTCAGATGGGAAGACCCTGAGTTTAAATTCTTGGCTCTCAGTGTCTGCCAGTCACCTCATTTCTTGGCATATGAAGTGGAGACTGTGTTGTTGACTTTATGGAGTAGTTCACAGTACCAGATGCTTAAATGAAGCACCTGAAGCTTGCAGGAATTCATCATTGTTAGCTGTTAATGAGTAAGATGTAAAATTTTTCTCCAGGAATTTTTTTCTTTAACCTAAAATTGATCAGTATGTTGTACATATAATTATGATGAATTTCAAATATGTGTCTTTCAAAAAAATTTATGCACATAGTCTACTGGACTATAGAGTTTCAAATTTTCATTTAAATGAGCTGTTTCACAAGTCCAGGTTTTCATGTCTGAACTTTTTTCATCCTGAAACCAGCGAATACGTAGAAATCATTGGATAAGGGCAAATGCTAGTTGCTGTAAGTGACTCCAACCTGGAATCATCTCATGTAGCTCAATATCTAACTATATTTTGCATGTGTAATATTAGATAGGTCATGCAATTCATTAAGGACACCTAAAATAAAGCCCTTGAAATTCTAAGAGTTGAGCCTCTATGGAAGATGAATTTCCTGAGGAAAGAAGCACTTCACAGTAATGTCGTAGCTTCTCTCTAAACATTATTATGCCTAGTTACATATATACTTATATTGAAAGTTTAGTAAAATTGTTTTAATTATAGGAACTCAGATACTTGCATTCTGAAAAGCGTGAGAATTCCTGACATTTTAAAAAGGTTTAAATTACATTAGCTTTTGGCTTGGGGATGTTTTAGCAGAAAAGCCATAAAACTTTTTTTTTTAAAGATTTATTTATGTCTGTATACAAGCACTAGGGCACAGACCGGTGGTGCATGGAGTTGGGGGGGAGGGTAGTGAAAGAATCCACCAGAGTGGGGAACAGCACAGGCAGATCAACTGAAACACACTGCTGAGGGGAGCAGCAGGCAAGGCAGGCAGGAGAGGGCTACTGCACCATGTGGATCACCTCTGAGCCAGTGGTAGGGATCGAACTCGTGCTGCAGTGGCTATGGTTTGCTTCACAGTGCGTTACTTAACCCACTGCGCACCAGGGAGGGTCAAAAGCCATAAAACTTTATCCTGATATTTGGAGGTATTTTTCCACAGCAACTCAATTTCTCTTTGTGGAGCATGAAATGCACTTTTATTTACCAATATATTTTCTTCATTAATTCGTAGACTTGCAATAAAATTGTTTTAGCCATAATAGAAAGACTCGGTTAAAAAAAATGCACATATTGAATTCCGTTTGCTCTTTGTATTGATGCTCTACAGCCAGGGGATTAATCCTGTTGATGCCAGCATTGGATATTTAGCCCAGGGGGATGTAGTAGTTCTTATCCTTGCAACATGTAACATCATTAAAATTAGCTAATCCGTTATTTTAAAAGTTTCTTTCTGAAGCATGTTTAGCCTTAGAATTTATAATTATGGCTGGGATTATCCCTGTAATCAGCTTGGAAAGTATTTCTTTTGAGCAAATAACAGAGGAGAGAAATCTCTGGAAGGCTATGGTTGCCAGTTGTGTTTATTTAGGTATGAATAACTAAAGAATAATAACTAAGTAGGAGGCTATGCCATTATGCTGATTCTTCTAATGAAAGAAAGTGTTACTTGCATGTCTTGTGCCATCTGAAAAAGATTTCATCAGTTTTCTGTTTCAAATGTAAAAGACTACTATAGGATTTGAGCAAATATAGTAGATCTTTAAAGTATGAATTTTATAAATAATCTTAAAGAAGATACATAATAAATATAGTTTAAAAAATAAAAATTTTATATTTCAGTCTGATGCTATTATAATCATGCCATTCCTAGTATAATCATAATGAAAAACTCTCAAAGAACACAAGACTTGTAGATGCCATTGGCATATATAGGTGGGGCAGAAGAACTATACTGAATTTGGTGTGTTTTTAGAGCCCCTGGTTCTAGCCATGACTGTGCAACAGAAGTACATGAAGTTAGGGAGATATAAGGACTTCACTGTGATGTAATTTTTCTATTAGGTGAGCTATAAATCCCTTTTTACGACAATTAAAAGCTATGTTTCATGATTATTAACCAATCATTATACTAAAGGTGTAATAACTAACTCAGAAATATATAGGTATCATATGGCTGGCCTTCATCTGCATTATACAAGAGACTCAGGTCAAAAATTAATGTTTTTGCCTTTTTGGAATTTTCTATAAACTACAGAAACTTTGCAATAATAAAGTACTCTCTGTCTTACATACTGCTCCAAGATTGCCTCATAAAATCTACCTTATATGACAATTTGTAGCCATGAGAATAGTGTATTAAAATAGAAAGCAGACATTTGAAATGAGAGTAAAAGTTTGTCAGTATCATTAACAAAGAGACTAATGATAATAAGACCAGAAAACATGCAAAAATCCTAAAAGTACATGTGTGCAAATGGCATGAGTATATAGTTTCCAAGAAAGGAGTATTTGCAAAATATATAAAAATGGGGTAATACTTCTTAAAACTCAAAGAAACCGAGATTTAAAGATGTACAAAGGACAGCATATGTGTGCCCTCCCCAAATTTATGCATTGAAATCCCAACCCAAGATGACGGTGAGTGGAACTTTCATGAATGGGGTTAGAGCCCCTATTAAAGGGGCCCAGGGGAGAGGATTAGAAAGTAGCCCTCTAAAGCAGAAAAAGGGTCTTGGACACAGACTGGGCTGGCACCTAATCCCAGATTCCCTATGTCCAGAATGATGAGAACTCAATTTCTATTGTTTATAAGCCATTCCAGGCTGTGGTGTTCTTCTTTAGCAGCCCAAACAGACAAGGACAAGAAGACATACTGCTTTTATCAAAAAAATTGAGAAAAACATATTTTTTAATACTCAGTACTAGACTGTGGGCCATGACCCCCTTAATACTCATAAACTGCAGGCAGAGAGAGAAAATAGTTTCATTTTTTCTTTTGAAAAAGCAGCAATATATACAGCAACCTTAAAAATGCTTACAACTGCTGACCATTAAATCCAGTTTTCAGATATCAACCCTAAGGAAGAAGTAAAAACATATGGCACAAAAGTTTAGCTGTAATTTAATTAGAAAAATGCAAAGCTAAATCTCCAGTGGAAGGTAAATAGTTAAGAAGTCTCCATATAGCCATTGCTTAGTGTCTATAAAGCCATTAATTTTTAATATAATATGGAAAATATATTGGCAACAGTGTTATGAGGCAATACCACATGTGCTAAGACTAATACACTCATGAAAACAACATAGTTCTGGTTAAGTTGTACATCAATTTAATTTTATATTTTGTATATTTAATTATATTTAATTTTACCCATTGAAACTATCATTAGAGGTGTGGCTGATTGCCAGAGACCAGCTCCAGCTGAGGCCAGGGTCACCACAGGAAGAGACTGCGCCGGTGAATTGGGGGGGTGGATTGAGGAGTCACTAACCAACCACTTGATCAGAGTGTAGCAAATGTCCTACTGAGGGTTTCAGCAGGCCTTTATTTATACATTGCAAGCAAGCAGTGGGATTACATCATCATGTGCATAGAGCAAAAAGATAACAATCATTACATTTTTTTTCTTAAGAACAGCTCGGGGTCTTTATAACCTCCAGTCAAGATTCAGGGCATCATGCTGTTTCAAGGTAAGGCCTATGTGCTAGACGACATATTTTTATCAGCATACTAGTTTTTTAATGTTAACATTGTTTTTATAAGCATAGCATGTTTTTATTAGCACACTAGTTTTTTAATATTAAGGCAGCCACGACAACTTTGTGCAGTCACAACTAACTAAGCGTAAAACAGACTACTAGCCGCAAGGTCTAGAGTCAAACTAATGTCAATACTTTTTGTTATTAGGGAGACTTTTTATATATGATTATGATTTAAGTAAAACAGAGGCAGAGAAGAGGGGAGGAGGGTTGGTAGGGTGTACGTGACTCATTTATCACCTGGGAGAGACAGAGCCTTCCACAATGGGCCAAGTTACAGAGGTCTTTCTTTGGCTCCTAAGGCCAGTTTTCCATAGCAAATGTTTAGGTCTGGAAAATTATCTAATAACTAACTTTTGAGTTTGTAAAACAACCACATTCCAATTGCATTTGATCCTGCCTGGTTTTGCAGTATCGGCTTTTTGAATTTGTGTTACAATATTTACCAATCGGTAGTTCATCATCAAAATGCATAGCATCCAATTATTTTGTTTACCAAAACAGCCAATTTTATAACACCCCTGTGAATGTTTTTTTCAGTAAGCATATATCATGAAATCACAGAATTACAATTTAGCCAAGAGAAAGGGGGCTGGCAGGGGCCAGCCTTTGGAGCATCCCGATCTTTCAGGAGTGTCCCTCATACCCACACTTTTGTCATGCAGCACGAGCAGCTGGTTCATACCAGCTGATCCCTCACCAAAGGTGACATAAAGCCTAACCCTTTAGCCCAAGAAATTACTAGAACTAATCATGAAATAATGTCTTCTGTGATTTTTATGATAGAACTCGCCAGTAACATCTTGGATTGGTCCAGGTTGGACATGAATAGTGGCCAAGGAAAGACTCCTACCAGTGATATTTAAAACACTTGTCACAGAAATATAAGAAGCAACCCATTTTATAAAAATGATAGGCTGGTGAGAGAGCTGCTGAATCCAGGATCCTCAGAAGGCGGGGACTGTGGGCATAAGGAGAAGGACTCTCCTGTGGGATAAACCAGCCCTTTGCTGAGCCTGAGAGGGTGTTTCTATCACTTGGCTTGTTCTAATTCTATAAAACAAGTGTGCTTCCCAGGTCTCTGTGGTATATCATGCTACCTGGCTACTGTAAAGATGCCAAATCCTTTGGAGAGGCATGGTATTCAGTCGACCCAACAAAAGCCATTTTACATCCAATCTGTTTTATTGTATCCCGGGCATGGTGGTAGATAACTGGGGATACACCAGTGATGTATTTAGAAACTGTCTCTCAGGAGAGTATAGTCTAGTGAGGGATTCAGATCCTCGATCAATGGACAATAAATAATATTGTATCATAAAAACAAGAGACATCTAAAAAGGAATAATACCACATCAGTTAGGATGCTGTGGGCTGTAACAGAAACCAACATGAGAAGTTAATTAATGAATTAACTAATTGATTTAGTCTATCAAAATGACTTTTAGTCTTTTCTTTTTTGTTAATTATGTTAACAAAAGTCTGTAAAGGTTCAGAAAAATGAGCACTCTCCTATGCTGCTAGTAAGAATGCAATGGTAAAATGTTTGGTCAGTTGGCCATATCTATCCAGTGTTGGAAATGCTTTTATAAATTAATTAATTTTGTAATTATTTTTTAACAGATAATATTGGGGTTCTCCCATCAGGTAGTATTTTGTGTCTCCTGAAGTGACAGTCAGGACTGGTTGTCACTCAGTGCCATCGTTCGGGACCAACTGTTTCAGTCTGTCTTTCTGAGCTCTTGTGGGCTTCCTCCTATGAGCAAGTGGAAGGTGAATAGTTAAAAAGTCTCCATGCAGCCATTACTTAACGTCTTTGAAGCCCCCACCTCCACCCCGTGGAGGCAGATGACTCCCTGTCTCTGTAAACCACCTGTTCTCCATCCATGTCAGATGGGAGAGATTCTGGGTGCAGGGCTGATCCAGATCTCCTCGGACAACACAACAGTCAATAACTATGAACTTTTTATCTGGAATAATGTTGCCACCTGTGCTTATTTACCAAGCCTGAAGATGCTGAAATTCTTCCATGAATTCACTATTCATTTCAAATAGATTATCAATTAATTTGCTTTCAAATATAGGGACAATGAAGTGCTAATGAAACAAAAGTATAAGTTTCTCTTATAAACAATCATATTTGTAAATAGCCTAAAAGTAATGTGTTCTTTTTGTAACAGTTTGAAAACATTTATTTGACCTTACAACAAGCAAGAAAATGAAATTATTTGTATTTTGATTATTATTAACACTAAGTGAAAATTTTAGGTACCTAGATAATTGTGGCTTTATTTTCCATTCTTCGGGCTTTATTGACATCAGAGCACAAATTCTTGGATTAAAATTTTGTGACAGGCCACATGAGAATGAGTGGACATTTTCTACTTTTCAAAGACACGTTAATATGTGAAACATAAACTTCAAAATTTTAAATTGGGTCCTTTTACTTGATTTCTTATAGTATCACTCACTTGTACCAGAACTGCATTCTTTGAAAAATGTTTTTATTGAGAGTATATCAATATGAATCAACATGATATAAATTATATTCAGTTCACCACAAAAAAATAGTCCATACAGTGAAAATGTATGCTTAAATCCTGTGTTATATCTACTTTAAATTTGAAACAGAAAACTGGTTAGGATTTATTTAGGTCGAACAACAGACGTGAATAACTCATTCTGTCTTTTAAAAATTACATGTCATATCATATCCTTATACTTAGATTTATCCTTTGGTTATTATACTCAAATAAATAAAACTAGCCACTTCTGTTACTTAAAGAACAAAAACAAAACAAAACAAAACATACTAATAAAACATTAATAAAGCAATAAAATCTAACTCCCTATTTAAACCTTTCTGATTGAAATATAATAATATTCTGGGTCTTTTTTTTTTTTCCTCTCTTAGTTCATCGGTAAAGGTGGGCATCACCAACCAATTATGTACTGATTTTATAAAAATAACTAAATTTTAAATTTTAAAGTAGTTTAGTTACTTAATACATCTAGTACATAAATATGTAAACTTAGTATTCAACCTAATAATACCAATTGCTGTTGGAGTCATCCATTATTATTAGTTGTGAGTGAATCACTTGGTTTGAGCATGTCATCAGCAGTAACCACTGAGAAGCATGCAAAACCTTGAATGTTCACAGTTAGGATAAAATTGCAATTTTGTGATTCCACATAGAGACTAATCCATCATCTTCTATACCACCGTTCAAAAGATTCTGCCTCTTTCTTCCTTCTCTTGCTTCCAAGAACATTTGCCCAAGACTTGATTTGTTTTACCTTTCCTCCGCCCAATTTCTACAGCTGAAGCCTCAGGAATATTAAATATTCTCTAAAAAGCTTACTCCGTTAATATAATTGGACCTTCAAACAATCAGTCAAGGTATGCATTTACAGAACAGTTGTATTTTATTTCCACTAAATGTGCTTTCACTTTAAAATGTACTCATTTTGAGAAATTCCTTGTTTCTTGCTTTTCAGAAGATATTTGTCAGCCAAATGGTTAGTTAAAATATCAATTCTAAAAGTGAGACCATCTGATATTTTTCTTTTTTCTTCTGACTTATTTCACTGAGCATAATCCTTTCTAGCTTCATCCATGTTGCTGTGAATGTCATTAATTTATCCTTTTTGGTTACTGAGTAGTATTCCATTGTGTGATATACCACATGTTCTTGATCCATCATCAAACCAAATAAGGGATCAAGAAAAAGAACAATAGTAATTTTTAAAAAAGAAATCACAACACCACAAAAACAAAAAGACAAAGCAAATCAGAGACTCTTTGTGGGGGAGAGGGAAGAGGGACTGAGATGAGGACAGGAAGAGCATAAGGGATTGACTGAGGTGATGGTGCACTGGTAAAATGGTGGTGGGAATTCCATGGGACTACAATTGATGTCAAAGAATCAATTATATAAAGAAAGAAAAAAAGTATCAATTCTATTCTATCTGGGTGGGTAATAGCCATCTGCCTTGAGTGCACCCCACTCTGCCAGCACCCAGTGTCTGGCCACACGACTTTCCCCCAGTACCCCCCAAAGCTCTCTATGTCTGTAGCTCAGAGGCATTAACAGGTGACCCCAAGGCTCTGCTCCACGTTGTGTGGGCACCTGGTCTCAGTAGTTGATGCCTGTGCCCAACTAGTTGCTAGCTATTTTGAATATTCAGCTGATAGATATTCTTCAAAGATACTTTTGTTTTTAAAACATAATCTCAATTTGACACTGTCATATCTATTCCTGTTAATAGTGGAAACTTCCGGTTGCATTCAAAGTTACAGCTGATCACTCTCCCAGATAAAAAGGGAAAAGTTCTTTTGTCTATGAGAAAGAAATTATGAGCTTGTGCTGTGTCTGTGAGAGAGAGAAAGAGAATGACATAGAGAGGGACTGAAAGAGACAGAGACAATAATGGAAAATAGGCAGGAAAGAGGAGAGAGGGAGACGGAGAAAGAGCGAGGTGGAGAAATAGGCAGGAAACTGGCTTCCCAGCATCAGCACCTGCTACCCCATCTCTGAAGCACTCTCTCCTCCAGTTCCCTTGCTACAGGCATTATGCTCCCCTGCAGCCTCCTCCTCTCCCTGTGAGGTCTGCTGATCCAATGCCCTACACCCATAGCCCACTCCCTTGTAACCTGCCTCGGGTCCCAGGAATCCTCACCCCTTGCAGACCACTGAGAGCATAGCCCGAACTCCATGCAGACAGGCAGCTCCACACCCTCTTGGCTCCCAGGCTCCTTTCTGCCCTTTTGGTCTCCCCATCAGAGCCAGAGTGTGTTTCCCCAATCCCCCTCCATCTCCTTAAGGATTGACACCTACACTGACTCACAAAGCTTTCCCCTACCCACAGGCATTGACTAGAAGTGCCACTGCTGGCCCTTAACCTTCACCCAGAGCAGGCACCCCAGTCCTGGCAGCAGGAGGAAGGAAGTGTGTGAGCATCACTCAGAGTGACAGTAGGTTCCTGAGAGTCTACATCTGTCTGAACCCCAATTTAGTACAGTTGTTTGGATATCATCAATGCAGGGATCCTTAGTGTGTGACCACGGGGCACCCAGGGACCCCCAAGTTTGCATGCTCTAAAACAAGTTCTTGCCATTCACTACATGAAGACAGAGCAGACTCTTAGTGTTTAGATATTTATCAATTTTTTAGGTGCATAGAGGGAGAAGAGAGGACAATTATCTCCCCATGAAACCCTAAAATTACCTATCCCCTCTTGGGCAAATACCCAGCCAAACAGGAATGGCTCAAAGTGGGACCACTGAGGCACAAAAACTCACCACAAGTCTAAGGCACCTTCCATCAGGGAACCTGAAAAAGGGAGTTAGGCAGGTCCCAGAGAGCTGGGACGCAAGGAGAGAGTCAGAATTCCAAATATGCCAAATTATCCACCATGAAGCAGATTGAAGTCAGGACAACAGCCAAGGACCAGGAGCAGCCCCTGCCGGGGTGTCTCCACATGTCGCTCCCCTAACTGTGACTTTTCCAGCAGTCCCAGGGCTCATGTTGTGCTGCAGGAACAAGAATTCTCTTTTTTCCCCACCCCACCTGCCTTCTGTGTTACCTAGCTTCACTGGCTGTGCAACTGCCCCATTGAGGCAGGGAGAGAAGCCTCTTTGCTGTGAGAGCACTAACACGCTCACACCTCAGGGCAATGGGACACTCAGCCTGCTGTTCTGTTCTGTTATGGTTTCAGCTGTGGGCCCCAAAAGGTAGCAGATATCCTAACCTTCAGAAATTGCCTGTGACCTTGTTTGGTAGTAGGGTCTTTATAGATGTAATGAGGTCACACTGGATTAGGGTAGACCATAGCCTAAAATGGTGGGTGTGCTTCTAAGAAGAAAGTTGGACATGACACACCAGAGAACACCATGGAGGACAGGAGGCAGAGATGGGAGCACTGCTTTGTAAGTCAAAGAATGCCAAGGGTTACCAGAGACCACAAAAGAGAGGACCCGCCCACCAGTCTTTGGAGGATGTGATCCTTCGACACTTTGACTAAAACTTGAGCCTCCAGAACCCCGGGAAGATAAACATCTGTTATTATGAGTGACCCAGTTTGTGATACTGGTTCCATCAGCCTTAGGAAATTAACACAGTTTTCTCATGGCCTTTTGGGGAGAGAGAACCCCCCTCCATTACTACCCTCTCTAGCCTCAGCTAGTGGACCTTCTCTAGCCTTAGCACAGCCCTGCTTGGCACTTCTTCCCATCCATGCACAGGACCTCACTGAAACTCAAGACTTTACCCTACACTTTGCTTTCCATGGTTTCCAAGGGCCTCACCAAGCAGGAGAGGCTAAAAGCGAGAGCCCTGCAAGCCACCTGGTCCCCAGAACCATGAAGTGACTTTGTATTTGCTCTGTTTCAAGTACGTGACCCAGTTCGTTATACTCTTCCACATTCCCTCCTTGCATTCAGTGCCGCCACCGGTGCTCGAGTGTGCACCACTGCACACTCGAGCATTTCAAGGACTAGTGTTTTAGAGAATCACAATTTTCTCCTGCTTTTTACTTGGGTCATTTAAGACAATTGTGGGAAAAATACATTTTGTGATGAACACATTTCAGTATATATAGTTTTGAAGAACAGAAAATGTTACCAGGGGATACTCTTCCCCCACAGCCCAGTCATTTGACTCATATCACTTTCATATCACACTAGGCCTGTTGAGTTCGCTGTTACTTGTGGGTCCTGAATTGTGTCATTAAGTCCAGGTCAGGGTAGACCAGTTAACTTTTTCTAGTTAATACTGTTTCTGAGCTGAGTTAAACAAAGCCAGTTTTTTGTTCTACTAAGAGTAATTAATCACTTTATCCATATATGTAAATGAAATTGTGCATCATGGGCATCCAGTGAGCTGTTGTTGTCAGCATGGAATGAATGAGTTAAGCTAATATTGCTCTAACGTGTATGTTTTGCTATATCCACCCAATATAGTGATATTAAATACTATCTTGGGGGAAAAAACTGAAACTCAGAGTGTTTTAAAATCTCACTCAAATTTGTATTTTTTAGAATAAAACAGATTGAAGTGAAATTTAATTTTATATGACTTCTAAATGAAAAATATTTCCTCTACATTACATATTTTTTCATTGTCCAGGGCACTGTTAAATGTCACTTTTGATTTACTTTTAATTAGAATAACAGTATATGACTTAAGGGACTATGAATACATCTAAGAAAATAGGACATTAAAATAGAAAGGAAAATAAAGATAAAAATTTGGAAGAGAAATTTCAGCTGGAGAATTTAAGTTAATCTGTATTCACATATACTTATATAAACATAAGCATATATATAAAGAGAGAGTTTATAAAAAGATAGATATCTCATGTGCTTATAGAAAGACAAATATAGATGCATATATATCTGTGTCTGTATAAATACAATAGATATAGTTCAGTAGATGTTTATTTATTTAGAAAGATATACATAAAAACACATAATTAATTATATTTTCATCTGTGGAGCCACCAAGCCAAGCTGGAACAAAAAGATAACTCTTTGGCATGTGCACGAAGATCCTTACTTGTCGGTCTATCCAGTAAATACTTGTATGCTATCCACATATTTTTATACGAAAATTAGAAGACAAATATCAATACAAAAAGCATTCAAATAGTTCCTGCATATTCTGTGCCCACAGTCTACTAAGTAAATAACAACACTGGTAAATGTTAGAATTTATCTGTTTGGTAGACACATTGCAGCTTTCTCATGGTTATTTCTTAGATGCTATCATGCATAGATCTTTGTTAAAATACAGAAAAATTGAGTTTTTGTTAAAGCAAAAGTGAAATGGATGGGGATTTTATACTCTCATAAATTAGAGCTTCTAATGTGAGATTTTATAAAGACATAAAAGGCTAACTAATTAATGCAACTATGTCAGATATTCACTTGTAAGCATTATTATAAAGATGGAAACAATAGCCCATTGAAAAATCCAGTTATTCTCTCTGCTAAATTAAGATAAATTTGATCATAATAGAACATAATAGATTTAAGCCAACTGTTTATGAATGTATGGAATTTTTAATATTTGGGATTGCTCTTAGTTCTTTTATGAAAAATAAGGTTTAAAATGTAGATGTATTGTATGTTTTATAAAAGGCAGTTTTTTCAACATTTTAATATGTTAGGACTTAATCTGAATATATTATCAAACCTATGCAACTGGAGAATTGAGTTGGTTTACTGAAAATTTCCTATTTGCATTTATTTATATTTTTATTGTATTGTATTGTTTTTATTGTTATTTTATTTATTGTATTTTTATTGATGTTTCATTGGCTTACCATGCAATAAATGGTTTAGGGAAATAGATTTGCATCTCTTGAGCTCCTTCACCACACCACACCCACCACCAAGGTACCCATCCTTCTCCACCATAGACCACTGGCTCCACTCTTTTTTCCACCCTCACACACTTCCCCTTCTAGTAGCCTCAACTCCACAGTCAGATTTGCAGGATTTGGTTTGATTTGGTCTGGTTTGGTTTGGTTTGCTCCTCTATAGTCCATTCTATATTTATATAATATTCCAGTGAGATCATCTGGTATTGTCTTTGTGCTTCTTAGCATTTCACTTAGCATTATCCCCACATTTGGATGTTAAATTAAATCTTAATATTAAATTCAGATTTTTTTAATGTCTTGTATGACATCCTTGAACTTTTGACAAAGTAACTATAAGCAGTACTTTTTTGGAAAGGAATTTATAAAATTAAGACCACTAAGTAGTTCCACTGCTTTGTCCCCACAATGTCACCTCTGTAAATCTGTTCAAAGAAAACAACCAACATTTATAATGCTCAACATCCCTCATAATCAGGGAAATGCAAATTAAAACCACAATGAGATATCACCGTACACCAGTAAGAATGGCACACATCAAAAAACCAACAACAAATGTTGACTAGGATGTAGAGAAAAAGGAATTCTACTACACTGCTGGCAGGAATGCAAGTTAATTCAACCACTATGGAAGGCCATATGGAGTTTCCTCAGTCTACTAAACTAACTTCCTAGTTACCATATGACCCAGCAATCCCACTCCTAGGGATCTTCCCAAAGGACACAAAAACACCAATCCAAAAGAGTACCTGAACCCCTGTGTTTATTCAGCACTATTTATAATAGGTAAGACCTGGAAACAACCCAAATGCCCAAAAGTAGATGACTGGATCAAGAAGACGTGGTGCATATACACAATGGAATACTATTCAGCAATCAAAAATTATAAACAAGGGCCATTTATAGAAACATGGATGGAGCTAGAAGGAATTATACTCAGTGAAATAAGTCAGAAGGCAAGAGAAAAATATTGGATGGCTTCACTTTTAGGAGGAATATAAAGGAACAACAACTACAAGTAATAATAATAAGAGGAGCTCAAGGAAATGAACAATTACAGCCAAAAATAAACAAATAAAAAGCACAACAAGAACAAAAGGACAAAGACAAATCAAAGGGCTCATGGGAGGTAGGGGCGGGATAGAGACCGGGATGAGGGCAGAAAGAGCACAAGGGACTGAGGTGATGGTGCACAGGTGAAATGGTGGTGGGAATTCCCTGGGGACTACAAATGATATCAAACATAATTAAATAAGTCTTAAAAAAAAAAAGAAAACCAACATTTATAGAGAACCTATTACAGCCATCTATACATCTGTATATCTATATCTACTGGTCAAATGATCAATTTCATTTATTTAAATGAATGCATAACTAAAAAATTGGAAATAAAATGATGACTGATCAAAAAATAACTTGTACATATACTAAGATTTGACGTTGAATTCTGATCATTTATATGGTGTTGTAAGCCAATGGTAAATCAATAAATTTATGTTTAAAGTAAGGTAATTTCAATAATAATATAGCTCATTGATAACATCATGGCATGTAACCATTATAAATTATTTTCTCCAAGGAATAAAATCTGGGAGAAATGCTGACAAAGCAGTAGTATTAGGGTCGCCCTGGTGGCACAAGGGAGCTAAGTCTCAGCACTACTAAGCTATCACCAGCCATTGCAGCACATGTTCAATACCTGACCAGGGAGGTGACCCACATGGTGCAACAGACCTCTCCTGTCTCACCCGCTGCTCCCCTCAGCAGTGTATTTCAGTAGATCCACCTGTTCTGCTCTCCACTCTGTCTCTGGTGAATCCTCTCACCCCATCCCGCACAACTCTGTCCTACATCCCAGCTCTTATATACATAAATGTTTTTTAAAAACCAGTGGCATTAAAGAGGTAGTAATATTTTAATTGTGTAAAATAATGATTATATGTGGATGAATAATAGTGGAAGAAAAGATAATACAAATGATTATGTCTTACAGAACTGAAAGTGATTTTATTATTTTAATTCTATCAAATTTCTAAAATTTTACCATAAATACATATTACCTTTATTTAAAAATATAATTAAGAAATAATCAAAAGAAAGCAGATTAAAAGGCCCATAAAACAATGTCATCCCTGACAAGTTTGGGAAAAACTAGACTAGGGGCCCTCCCTGGTGGCACAGTAGATTGAGCAACGCACTATGAAGCAAACTGCAGCCACTACAGCATGAGTTAGATCCCTGCTGCCAGCCAGGGGGGAGATCCACATGGCATAGCAGACCACTCCTGCTGTGCCTGCTGCTTCCCTCAGCAGTGTGTTTCAGTTGATCTGCCTGTTCTGTTCCCCACTCTGTCTCTGGTGAATCCTCTCACCTCCCACGCATCTGGCCTATACCCCAGTTCTTGTATGCATAAATAAATCTTTAAAAGAAAAAAAAACTAGACTAAAAGGCACGTAAGCCTATTTGCTTTCTGCAATTTTTATGTCAGATATATAAAGATTAAAAAAAAAATAGGGTAATTAGAGCCCGGAATTATGCTAATGGAAGCACATATTGGAAAAAATATCTTAATAGTCACATTAACTGATCATTAAGGGAGAAGACAGTTTGACTGATGTACTTTTCCCCAGACAGGGTAATGGAGCTGAGATGGTTGCCCAGTAGCATCCTGAGTTCACTTAGAAACCATCCCAACCCTCTTTGGAGATTTCTACAATTTCCCTTTTTTTATATTGTAAACATAACGAGCTCCATAATAAAGTGGAGTGATGAGCAGTCTTTACATTTGTGTCAACTCTGCTCAATGCAAGTGAATGATACTTGATACTTACAAGATGACGCCTAGGTGTAAAAAAGACTCTAAACTCTCTCTCATTTGTGTTATTAATGTTATGGCATACATTTCATTAACAAGCAAAAATTAATTACCAAACATGATCCTGCTGGAGTGTTTTTTTTTAACTTTGTCCTAAAGTAAAATGATCATCCTTTAAAATATATATATAATGCAATACATCATAATTTTTGCCTCTTTAGATGAGCAGAAATATATCCTTCTGGATCCAAAACTCTATACAACAGTCTTTCTGCAACCATGGATATTTTCTGTATGGTTTGTATCTTTTCATGCGTTGGCAAATACATCTTCTCCCTCTCCATAGTTATGTTCCCATTTTATTTAGTTTGCATACAGTGCACTCAGCATATAAGAGCTATTATAGTTGGACAAATTTGTATATATGGAGCCTTGGGAATAACTTTGAAGTTAAATTTTAATTTTGGGAGCAAATACATCTGTGTATAATATACTCTCAACATATACTTACTTTATCATAAATATGTAAAACTATATATATTGGCCCTGTGATATCTTGCTAGCAATGAATATTGACACATGTATTTATAATGCTGGTATTGTGAAGAGTCCCAAGGAGTTGTTGTAGAACAAAACACACTTTAGCTTTCTCAAAGTCTGGATTCAAGGCTAGATTATTACCCAGTATTTCTCATTTGGGGATTCTCTCAGTCAATAGTTCTCATCCAATAATGGTACATAAGAATTTGGAAATACATTTTATTTGCTCAGAGCTTTTCATATGAATTCCAATATTCTCAAGGTAAATTGCCTGTCTTATTAAATAGTTTTTAAAAGCCCACACACTGGGATCATAACATCACAGTTAAAGCCCTATGCTTGAGTTTGAGAAAAATGAAAATGTATGTAATTTCTTTGTCAGTCTGAGTTAAGATAAAGCATTGGTGGCAGGCTGTTTTGATGCTGTGAGCCAGCTACTTCCATTGATGAGCATAGTTGCAAAATTACTTAGTATCCATTAAAATTAATGAGAGCTTATATAGAGATGAAAGGAAATATGTTAGATTGAGCAAATAATCACCTAAGTAATTTTTGCTTGAATATTAACAAGGAAACCTTTGAGTTTCTGGTTAATGGCAGAGTGAAGACCCTATTCCTTGTTTGCCTGAAACAGAATGGTTCATGCCACTTATCCTGAAAATAGCACTCCCTTCCCTTCTCTTCCTGTCTCAAAACCTATCCCAGTTTGGCCCATAAATTAAAACTACTACTCATGGTGAACATTCACTTTCTTTTTTTTTTTAGCTTACCCAACACTTTTATTTTTTTCTTTTTTTTAATATAAAGTATTTTAAAATTTACATATACTTGCCATCAATTGTAATCCCCATGTACTCACCATCACCATCTCACCAGTGCACCATCACCTCAGTCCCTCGTGCTCCAATCTTCCCTCAACCCTCCCTCTCCCCTCCCCACCAGGTGTCCCCAGTCTGTCCTTGTCTCCTCATTTTTGGTTTCTGTGTCTTTATTGCTGTTATTGTT